>OX454526.1:263574492-264070222 GCA_949715645.1 Portevinia maculata
CGCATTTATGGCTGTCTTAGAAAACTTTGGCTGTCTGCTAGTTTTACTCCTAAAGAAAACCGTCGTAAACTTGTAATTGCTCTGATTTTACCTATTATCACGTATGCTGAGGTAGTATACAGTGACTTGGACTCTCTATCTCAGTATAAACTACGAGTAGCTTTTAATGATTCCGTTAGATACATCTATAGACTGAAGAGATATGATCGAATCTCTCTTTTATCTAGAAATGTCTTAGGTTGTTCATTATACCAATTTTTAAATGCTCGTAATCTCATATTTTTTCACAGACTCCTACATAGCAAAACCCCGAGATACCTTTACAATAGATTAGCTTTTTCACGATCTCAGAGAACACTTAATATCTATATTCCGCCTTTTAAATATTTAAATTCCTCCCGTACGTCTTTCGTCCACTCTGCGAGGCTTTGGAACTCCTTGCCTATACATATTAAACTGATTCGCAATCCCAAGAACTTCAAATGTAATATTTTTAAATACTTTTCAGCGCAGCAATGATGATAATAATAGTAATAAAGATATTTCACGATAATTATAATTTTCTCCATTTTTACATTTCACCTTGAATTTTTGTATTTTTATGATAATCATTTTTTTTTTTTTTTTTTTTCATTTGTACCTTTTGCCTTATTTATTAATATTTATTCTATTTATATTGATGCATTTACCGTTTGTACTATAAAAGACCGTGTCTTATTGTACAACTCAAAACTAAAGATGTTAATAAATTGAAATTGAAATTGAAATGGCATTTTGATCCCGGAAATTCTATAATTTGAAGTCGGTCTTCCCTACTCTCTTTAATTTGAAGTCGGTGATCATTGTTTTCATAGACCGACCTGTCATTTACATCAATAATGAGATATCAAATAAATTTTTAAATTTAACATTTGTGTATAATTGTATGGTAGTTGAAAGGGTTAGTGATGCGATTAAATGAGAACACAAGCGTTCTCATTCTAGCCTCTCACTATCAACTCCTACTCTCACCTCCGCGTTGGTGACTGCCGGGCGCCTAGTACCTCGACTGGAGATGGATTAACCAACCCCTGTGAATGGTCGTTGGTGGCGGCAGACGAGAGAAGGGGGGAGGAGAGTGTCTTCAGGTTGGGGCTTGTGCCGTCGGGATAACTTCCCGACCATGGAAAAACTGTTAGTTATGAGAGAGACACAACCAGCCTCGGATAATGGAACTCCTCAACTGGCAACCAGATCCGGAACGTTAATGGACTACGAAATGAGAGTATGTACCTGGAATGTACGAACGCTGTACACCCCATGTGCTACTCAAAAACTTGATTCTGTCCTCACGCGGTAAAAGGCAGTTATTACCGCGATGCAGGAGATACGATGGATAGGATCAGGTATGATGAAAAGAAAAAATTGCCACATTTATTACAGCTGCCATAAAAGATTGCATGTATTAGGATGCGAATTCGTCGTGGGAAATCGGCTTAGGACAAAAGTTATTGACTTCAAGCCGAGAAGTGATCGCCTGGCTGTGATCCGCATCAAAGCTACCTTCCAAAACATAAGACTAATATGTGCACACGCCGCTACCGACGAGGCTGAAGATCCCATCAAGGAGGAGTTTGATGACCTCCTGGATGGAGCCTGTCCGGAGTATGATGCAAAAGTTGTACTCGCGGACTTCAATGCTAAAGTCGGAAGGGAAAACATCTTTGGCGGGTTAGTTGGTAAGCACAGAATCCACGAGCTACCGACTAATCGAGGAGATCGAAGAGTCTCGCGAGCGAAACAACATCCGGAGGTTCTATAAGAAAGCAAAGCAACTGGCTGCTGGCTTCAAAGCGGAGCTCTTCAAATGCGGTGGTGATGTTTTGGTAGGGCGCATGCACCAAATCATCAGCCAAGTATGGGTGGAAGAAAACCTGCCCGATGACTGGGCTATCAGCTCCATATGCCCCATCTACAAAAAAGGCGATCCTATGTCTTGCAAGAACTATCGAGGCATATCCCTGCTTAATGTCGCATATAAGATCCTATCCAACGTACTGTGTGAATGTCTTAAACCGTTTTGCAACACACTTATCGGCACGTACCAGTGTGGCTTCCGGCCAGCCAGATGAACTATACACCAAATTTTCACACTGAGGCAAATCCTGGAAAGGCCAACGAATTTCAAGTCGAGACACACCACCTATTCATCGACTTCAAAGCCGCGTATGATAGTATACATCGTCAGGAGCTCTATATTGCGATGGCCGAATTCGGAATCCCGGCGAAACCGCATCATATGTGTCGCGTGACTCTGGAAAACACGCGGTGCAACGTGCAGTTTAGAAATAGCTCCTCCGAACTATTTCAAACATGCACCGGATTTCGGCAAGGGGACGCGCTATCATGCGATTTCTTCAATCTCGTACTGGAGCAGATAGTGCGCAGGGCAGGTGTCAACACGGAAGGCACTATCTTCAACAGGTCCGTTCAGCTGCTGGGTTATGTGGCCGATATTGACATCATCGGCCGATCACAGCGCTCCGTGATACAAAATTTTAGGGCGATTGAAATCAACAAACAAACTAACATCTGACCACCGCCTAAGACAAAACGTCACTATTGATAGCAACAATTTCGAGGTAGTTAAGGAGTTCATCTACCTCGGAGTAAACATGAAATCCACGAATAACACCTTAGTGGAGATGCGGCGAAGAATTATCCTATGAAACCGCTGCTACTTCGGCTTGGCAAAACAGCTGGGTTTAAAACTCCTAACTCGGAAGCCGAAATGTATGCTTTACAAAACCCTTATCCTCCCAGTTCTGCTTTATGATGCCGAGTGCTGGACGATAAGCAGGAAGGGAGAGCCGATACTGGACTCCTTCGAAAGAAAAATTCTTCGGCGGATTTGTGGTCATGTGTGCTAGGAGGGCGAGTGGAGGAGAAGATACAACCGCGAACTCTATGAGCTGTACCAAGATGTGGATGTAGTCCAAAAAGCCAAAATACGTCGACTACATTGGCTCGGCCACATCGAGCGAATGGACAATGATGCTTCAGCTAAGAGGATCTTCGAGTCCCAGCCCCCAGGTTCGACCAGGAAGACCGAACCTCCGTTTCAAAGACCAAGCCATCGCGGATGCCAGAGCACGTGGTCTGGACAAGTGGAAGCAGCGTGCCCGAGATCGTGGAGGATAGAAGGCTGCTGTGTCTCAGGCAGAGACTCTTCACGGGTCGGTAGCCCGTTAAGTAAGTAAGTATAATTGTATATAGTAAGAATCACGAATTTGAATGACACTCTTGTATATTTGATTTTGTTCCTCCCTCCTTTTTTGAACATCTATTATTTTGCACGCTCTGTAATTTTAACTTTTTTTCTGGTCCCTTGCATTTCAATTGTCGATAGTGGACTGTATTTCCTTTTCTAATTGTTTCTTCAGCGTCATTAAAGGTTATATCAAAGATGACCAACAATAATACAATCTTACAATCTATAACAGCTTCATTTAGAGTGCTCATAACACAGGACAAATCATTCTTAAGTTTTGTAAGGCTCCAAAAGTTTCATAGCGGTCATCATAAAAAAAATCTGTCTAAAGAACAAACATTGTCAACATTTTTACTATCCGGGCACATTCTCTATTCCTTTGTGATTCACGCTAAGATCGACATGCAACAATCTCCCATAGGATTAAAACCAAAAACAAACATAGGGACGGGCTACAGTCCGCTTGGGCGAACTGTTGGATACCCTATTCTTATTCCTATCCCTCATAAGTGGGCGTGACAAAAGTCTAAGTATGGTTGAATTGTTAAGAACGCTCTACATATTTTGTTATATAACATTTAAAGGATTTTATCAAAAAAACGCTCCCTAGCTCAAACTTAGGTGTTTCAATAAAATTGTTTTATTTAATTGTGGGCGTGTCAGTAGGCGGATTTAAAAAAAAAATAACACATGAGAATAAAAGGCCCCTAGAGAGTATATATTATAAATTTCAGTTCCCTAGCTCAAACTTTGAATTTTCAAAACAAAAAAAAAAAAAAAATTGTGGGCGTGTCAGTGGGCGGATTTTAAAAATATTTACACATGAGCATAAAGGGCCCATAGAGAGTATATATTATAAATTTCAGCTCCCTAGCTCAAACTTTGGATTTTCAAAAATTAATATACCCTTAGAATAGGGTATAAAAAAATTGTTTTATTTATTTGTGGGCGTGTCAGTGGGCGGATTTTGAAATTTTTTTATCCCGAGCAGTTTTAGGAGTCATAGATCATATATACAAAATTTCAGCTTTCTAGCTCAAAATTCGATTTATTCCAAAATTTTGTTTTTTTTAGTTTGTGGGCGTGTCTGTGGGCGGATTTCAAAAATTCGTAAACTTGATTATTTCGGGACCCTAGAGAGTATATGGTTAAAATTTCAGCTCTCTAGGTCCAGTTTAAAGGCCTAATTTTTGGCTACAGACGGACGGACGGACGGACGGACGGACATGGCTAGATCGACATTACTATCGATGCTGATCACAAATATAGTAACTTTTAGGGGTCTACGGGCAATATTAAGGTATGTTACAAACTATGCGTCAAAATTAATATACCCTTAGAATAGGGTATAAAAACCAACAAAGCAAATCTGTCCGGAGTATACAGAATAAGCTGCACGGATTGCGATAAATTCTATATAGGACAAACTGGAAGAACTTTTAAAGAAAGATTCAAGGAACACATACCTAAGCACAACACAAAATCAACTTAATAGAACACAACCACAACTACGATAGTCTCGAGGCAAACCTAAAACCATTACACATATGCCAAAAAGGTAAACAACTAGACGCAAAAAGAGACAGAAACAATCAACTCCAACAGCCCCACACCCATACAACAATAGAATTAAGAATAATAACAAAAACTTTATTGACAATGATTCAGTTTTCGCCCGATGATGAAGCTACTGCTTCGAAACGCGTCGCAATAAAAACGAAAAAATATAGAGTTGTGAAATTTAAAACGTACAAGGTGGCGCAAAAGTTGTCATCTGTTTACTTCACAAATGTCAAAGTAAAATTGACATTTGCCGCCATTTGCAAAAAATTATAGCAGCTTCCGATAGGGTTTCAGCCCTTGGGTGGCCTTAGGCAATTCTGTGTGCCAATGTTCTAAATGATCCACGACGTTTGACATCTATCCTATGTAGTTTTCAGTCGGATTGGTGAACGCCACTGGGTGATGACTTTTGCGCCACCTTGTATAATAAAAGATATTAAGAAAAATAAAAACTTCTAAATAACTCAGTTTATCATAAACAAATTATGTTAGAAATTGATTTGTATTCTTTTGTAAAAGTTAAACCGAGTTCAGTTAGCTCTCTTAATTTTTCTAAATGTAACTTTGTCGGTCTTAACGAGTATGTCAACTCTTTCAACTGGGATACGAAATTTGAAAATCTATGTCTACCAGATATATATAACAACTTTATTTCTCTACTTAGGCCCGGCTTTTCCATGTTTGTTCTATGCTCTGTGAGGAAATGTAGATCCAACCCGCCTTGATATAACAGACAACTCTTGTACTTAAGAAGCTTAAAAAACAAAGCCTATAAGCAATTTAAAAAATCGGGAAACAGTACGGATAAAGTGATTTTTAGCAAACTAAGGAAGGATTTTACTTGCTTAAATACATTTTTGCACAACATTTTCATTATTAATGTTGAAAACAATTTGAAACGAGATTCGAAGTCGTTTTGGTATTTTATAAATCAAAAAAGGCGCTCCAAATGTTTGCCTAAAGAAATGTTTTATAAAAGAAATGTGTTCAATGACGCTAAGGATTCTGTTGAACTATTTGCACAATTTTTTAAATCGGTTTTTTCGAAATCTTTTATACCTAATTTGCCGGAATCATATTCATTTCCTAAAATTGATTTTGGCCAACTAGCACTAGAGATTCAGGATATTGAGTCTGCTGTCTGTAGCCTAAAACCTAATCCTAAACCTGGCGCTGATGGCATCCCTGCAATAATTTTAATAAATTGTTGCAGCTCTATTTGCAAACCCTTACCTATGATATTTAATCTATCACTATCATCGGGTTTATTCCTGGATGAACTTTAAGGTCTCATTTTTGGTGCCAATCTTTAAATGTGGCTCTAAAAAAAAAGTCGTACATAGAAAACTATAGAGGTATCTGTAAACTTTCTGCTATACCAAAACTTTTTGAATGTATAGTTAAGCATAGGGACGGGCTACAGTCCGCTTGGGCGAACTGTTGGATACCCTCTTCTTATTCCTATCCCTCATAAGTGGGCGTGGACAATTAAAGGATTTTATCAAAAAAACGCTCTCTAGCTCAAAATTGGGTGTTTCAATAAAATTGTTTTATTTAATTGTGGGCGTGTCAGTAGGCGGATTTAAAAAAAATTAACACATGAGCATAAAGGGCCCCTAGAGAGTATGTATTATAAATTTCAGCTCCCTAGCTCAAACTTTGGATTTTCAAAAAAATTGTTTTATTTATTTGTGGGCGTGTCAGTGGGCGGATTTTGAAAAAATTTTATCCCGAGCAGTTTTAGGAGTCATAGATCACAGCTTTCTAGCTCAAAATTCGATTTTTTCCAAAAAACAAATTTTTTGAGTTTGTGGGCGTGTCTGTGGGCGGATTTCAAAAATTCGTGAACTTGATTATTTCGGAACCCTAGAGAGTATATGGTTAAAATTTCAGCTCTCTAGGTCCAGTTTAAAGGCCTAATTTTTGCCGACAGACGGATGGACGGACGGACATGGCTAGATCGACATTACTATCGATGCTGATCATAAATATAGTAACTTTTAGGGGTCTACGGGCAATATTAAGGTATGTTACAAACTATGCGTCAAAATTAATATACCCCTAGAATAGGGTATAAAAACAAAATAAATTTTCATATTAATGGCAACATATCAGAGTTTCAACATGGTTTTGTTTCGGGTCGCTCGACAACATCTAATCTGGTCCACTTCACAACTTTTGTTATAAATACTATTGAAAGCGGAAGTCAAGTTGACGCTGTATATACGGATTTTAGTAAAGCATTCGACTCTGTAAACCATATACTTCTGATAAGAAAGCTAAAACAATTTGGATTTCACTCTGCTATGCTGAAGTGGTTCTCATCATTTTTGATTGGAAGGTTTCAGAAAGTCTGTCTTGATAACAATTATTCAAGATTAATATCTTGCACTTCTGGAGTTCCTCTAGGTAGTCATCTTGGGCCGCTCCTTTTTATAATATTTATTGATGATATTGTTCAACAGTTGCAATTCTGCCACTGTTTAATGTATGCTGACGACCTCAAAATATTCTTACAAATTAATTGCTAAAATGATTGCTTAAAGGTCCAGGCGGACCTGAACAATTGATCAGAATGGTGCCTCAACAATTGCTTAAATTTAAACGTTCGAAAATGCTTTGTTATCTCGTTCATAAGATCTCAAACGAAATATTCGCATACCTATTATATTGATCTCTATGCCATTAATAAAAGTTGACAAAATTAAAGATCTTGGTGTATTCCTTGATACGAAACTAACCTTTGTTACTCATATCGACTATATTCGCTAAGGCTAATTCTCTTGTTGGGTTCATCAAAAGAAACGCGAACGATTTCTCTGACCCTCACACATTTATATCGATTTTCAATACCCTAGTAAGATCAATACTTGAATACACCGATGTTATTTGGAATCCAAACTACTTATCACATTCGGACCGTATTGAAAGAGTGCAAAGGCGATTTACAAAATATGTCTTCTTTAAAATGCGTTGGGATTTACAGTCCTCTTATAAAGCTAGATGGCAACTATTAGTTTTAATGACACTTAAAGCTAGAAGAAATGCACATGACATAATGTTTACGAGAGACGTGCTGTGTTCACATATCGATAGTTGTGCACTTTTGTCCATTTTTCCAATTAATGCTAGGGGAAGGGTCTTGAGGGATAGTCACTTCTTTTACCAACCGGGGCATAGAACAAACTATGGTCGGAATGAGCCAATTACCAGATGCCTTAATTCGTTCAATGTGGTAAGCAGACATATGGATTTTCATATTTCGAGAGAACGCTTCAAGAGCATTTTATAAAGATTGCTTTCAAACTAATGTCAAAAGTATATGTATTTTTATATTTAAACCATTAAACTTAATGTATTATTTATAAATTTAAATTCGTAGTCTGTAAGCTAAGCTTGTTGATGAAATAAATAAATAAATAAATAAAATAAATAAATATCACATCCAACAGTTAACACACAACTGGGACAAAAAAACAACAAAATGTACTCCCATA
Organism: Portevinia maculata; assembly: GCA_949715645.1. Taxonomy (NCBI): domain Eukaryota; kingdom Metazoa; phylum Arthropoda; class Insecta; order Diptera; family Syrphidae; genus Portevinia; species Portevinia maculata. The sequence continues at coordinate 263,582,803 of OX454526.1, forward strand.
GGAATTTCTTAAGTCTGTCATAAAGCCACCTTATCATTTGAATTTAATTAATCCCTGTCCAATTATATGTTCTTCATAATTTTAATTACACACCTACAACAAAGGTTAAACTATGCCATAAGCTGTGTCCTACTTTTCAGCCGCAAGCAACCATAAAATATAACCGGTATAAACAAGTCCTTTAACTCACACAAATTGGCGACTTGAAATCATTTTGAACTTCTAACAACACAAGTAACTACTCACTCTTCCTTCTATGGAAAAGCATGCTACACCGTCCTCATTAATTAACTTCATCTAAAACCACTCAAAAGCGATTGCAAAATATTTTACTACAGCACCATGAAACCTTTCATTAACCCAAGAGTATACCAAGGCCCATGCTCCATTCCGATGCACACCATATAGAGTACAAGAAAACTTCCCAAAAACATCGTCCCCACATCCCTGCATTCTCACTTCCAAAAACAACATAATGCTAATTAGTTGCACTGGAGCATAATTGCAGCACTAACTTCATCCATGACTCGATATATTGCTCAGAAATACATCGAATGGTTGTGAATTCAGCGCGGAAAATTTATGCCATCTTGGTCTTAAGGATTTGCATCGAAAAGGGCCTCCGCATTCGCAAACAAAGCAAATTTCGTCGAAGAATGAACGAGAAGCCTTCAACCAAATTTGCCACCCGATACACAAGAGTCCTTCGTCTCGAATAAGATACAAACAATTACGTTGCGCTACACTCAATGTATAGATATAGCTAACTGCTCGTATATGCAACCGACAACGACTCCAGTCCAGGAGCGGCATAACAATAATTTCCATCGTAATTGTGTTGTGTTAAACTTTTGTGAGATTTGTAAGTTTTTTGCCAACTCAAAGCTGGTTAAGGTTACAAGGATACAAATGCCTGGTTGACTAGTACAAAAATGCAGGGACAGATGGGTATAGTAGTCGCCGTCATCTTTGTCTGGCAATGTGAGTTCTTAGCTAGAGATGGTCGAAGTTGGACGGTAACAATAATCATTCGATATCAAATATGTTCGTTTAGGGTAGGGTGCGGCACTTTTAACTTTACCGATTACAGAAAGGCTGTTGAATTTTTAATCGATGACAAATCATGCCGATCTCTTCTTTTAGAACGTACACGAACTCCCGCAGCTCTCCTTCAACAGTTGTGGTGGTGAGCCCTATTTTTAATTTTTTATTTGATTTTATGTAATTTGGCATTCTTGCGATGTAAGTGATAATCAGAGGTTTCTAATATTGGAATTGTTGTCTTGTCAGTGTCAAACCTTTGTGTTTATAATCTTTTTAAATTATATATAACATTTAATTGAGTTGTCTTCATAAGTTTTGTGAAAATATTTTGTATCACAAAAACACATCATGGGGGCTCTTTCGACGAAAGCACATGGTTGGTTGGTTGGTTGGTTGAAACCGACCCTCGATGAGGATGCACTTAGACCAGAAGTAGGTCCATTGTGCTGCCGATGTGTAAGGTGGGTGGGTCTCCCTCTTACTCAGGGAACCATTTGCTCCTCTGAATGAAGGAGCTAATCCTTGCTGTGCAGGCGTTGTTAAGATCGTTTAGATCAACGTTTCCCAAAGTGTGCTCCGAAGGATATCCAAGTGCTCCGCGGAAAAATAAAAAAAAAAGAAATAACAAAATTTCATTACACTAGTGACTAGTTAATTTCGTGCTTCTGAACTTGTCATTTTGATCGCAGCAATCGAATTTGAAATGCTCATTTAAAAGAAATCAATATATACAAACAAACTGAAAAATAATTCGTGTAAAAGGATGTCGTACGGGATGAAAATATCAACATTATGGGAATCCCCGACAAATGAAAATTATAAAAGAGACGTTTCCAGAGACAACCATATCCGCTAACGCTAACTAAAATTCGTACTGGGATGACGTTTCTCTGGTTAGCGGAAATGTCGTGTTGTAAACGCGCCCAATAGGTACGGTTTTTGTTCGGTCGGTATTCATACAGGTTAAAACGAATCGTAGTGCGGTGTATTTAATCTATATTTTGCTTTTACTCGTAGTTCGTGATTTTTACTTTTTTTTTGTACATTAATATGACTTTGTGGATCTATCGAACTGAAAGGATCAAAAGATCGTGAGGGATAACAAATAATATTATGGATCGCTGGCTAAAGTCTGGGTCGTTAAAAATAACGGCTGAAAACTCCTTAACAGCACCCCAGTAGTTACTAAAGAGTCAGCAACTGGCAGGTACCTTTTGTATTAGATGCGTTTTGTTGGCTTTACATTATGTATACCCTATTCTAAGGGTATATTAATTTTGACGCATAGTTTGTAACATACCTTAATATTGCCCGTAGACCCCTAAAAGTTACTATATTTATGATCAGCATCGATAGTAATGTCGATCTAGCCATGTCTGTCCGTCCGTCCCTCTGTCCGTCCGTCGGCAAAAATTAGGCCTTTAAACTGGACCTAGAGAGCTGAAATTTTAACCATATACTCTCTAGGGTCCCGAAATAATCAAGTTTAAGAATTTTTGAAATCCGCCCACAGACACGCCCACAAACAAATCGAATTTTGAGCTAAAAAGCTGAAATTGTTTATATATGATCTATGACTCCTAAAACTGCTCGGGAGATAAAAATTTCAAAATTCGCCCACTGACACGCCCACAATTAAATAAAACGATTTTATTAAAAAACCAAAATGTGACCTAGGGAGCTGAAATTTATAATATATACTCTCTAGGGGGCCCTTTATGCTCATGTGTAAACATTTTCAAAAACCACAATGTAAAAAAACACTTTTTTTGAAAATCCAAAGTTTGAGCTATACAGCTGAAATTTTTAATATATACTCTCTATAGGCCCTTTATGCTCATGTGTTATTTTTTTTAAATCCGCTTACTGACACGCCCACAATTAAATAAAATAATTTTATTGAAAAACCAAAGTTTGAGCTAGGGAGCGTTTATTTTACAAAAGCTTCGTTTTTTTTGATAAAATCCTTTAAATGTTATATAACAAAATATTGAGAGCGTTCTCAACAATTCAGCCATACTTAGACTTCTGTCACGCCCTCTTATGAGGGATAGGAATAAGAATAGGATATCCAACAGTTCGCCCAAGCGGACTGTAGCCCGTCCCTATATTTTTTTTTGTTATCCTCAATTCAGATTTTCTATATAAATATTCTATTCTAGAGCGAAGGAAAAGGCCAACAAATTAGTTGACACCGTTCCTTTGTCAAATAACACAATATCACGAAGAATCGGAGACTTAGCAGAGAATGTCAAAGCTACTTTACTTTCGCGAATAAAAGTCACAAAATTTGCGCTGCAAATGGATGAATCAACGGATGTTGCAGGGTTGGCCATTTTAATAGTATTTGTGCGCTACCAATACCTACAGTCCTTTCAAGAAGATCTGCTTTTCAGCAAGCCGTTGAAAACTTCAACAACTGGTGCTGAATTTTTTTAAATTAATAGACAATTTCTTTATTGCCAATGATATCATGGGTTAACTGCGTGGATGTGTGCACAGACGGTGCCAAGGCCATGACTAGTTAACCAACGACCATACCACGTCGAGTTAATCGGTTCCCATCAGATCACCGTAATTAAACGACGTTGGGCGCGGTTAGTACGTAGATGGAGGACCGTTTGAGAACAACCGCGTGTCGTTGGCCAGTCCCATCTACAGAGTTGAGGTAGATAATTATACGTGGTATCACAATGGACCTAAATTGGTCTAAGTGCGTCGGCTTCTGCCGACAGCCACATAAACCTAACCTAACCTAACCTAAGGCCATGACTGGAAAAACGTCCGGTGCCGTCTCAAGAATAAAACAAAATGCCAAGGAATGCAGCAGTAGTCACTGCGTTCTACAACGCCATGCCATTGCAATGAAAAAATGCCACTCTCCTTAAAAGAGGTCTTAGACGAAAGCGTAAAAATATTTAACTTTATTAAATCATGACCTAAGAATACAAGGCTATTCAAAGTATTGTGCGATGAAATCGGTAGTCTACATACGTCTTTACTTCTTCACGCAGAAGTAAGGTGGCTTGCTCGCGGCAAAACACTGTGTAATGAGCGTTGGCTCTCGAAATTATCGTATCTACCCGATATTTTTAAAAAAATAAATGATTTGAGTGTATCACTTCAAGGAAAGACAATAACAGTTTTCGATGCCAATGATAAGGTAGAAGCATTTAAAAAGAAAATCAAGTTTTGGGGGAAGTCTTTAAAAAATCGAAACCTAGACAGCTTCCCAATGGTCAGCGAATGTAAAGAGGAAATAGATTTGGGTATTCCTGACGACATTTTAAATGCGTTTCATGTTCACCTGCTAAGTTTGCTCGAAAGCTTCCACAGCTATTGTCCGGAAGAATACCAGTCATATATTAAAGAAAATGTGTGGGTTGCAGACCCATACTCTGCGGCGCACACTGGGGCGAAACACCTCTGAAGCTGGCATTTAATCGAATTTTGAAATTTAGCTTTGTCTTAAACTACCGTTTTGTTTTTGTTTTAAATAGGATAGAGAATAAAAAATGAGAACAAGAAAGTATATTGGGAGCATGTGGTCTTTAGCATGTGGTATTTTCCATCGAAGCCGGACGTGTTTTTTTTGTTTTGAGTGACTACTGCAGTCACTGTGCGCTATTTCTTACAGTTTGTTGGCATTGAAAAAGTATAAATTGCAATTTTGCTTTCATTGTCTTATTTTGATTTAAAAAAAAAAAAACTATTTTTGTTTTTAATCTGTGGCTAAAGATAAAAAATGTGCGAAAAAAAGTGTTAGTTTTGTTTTTACCCGAAATCCTAAGAGTTATAGATGTGTTGACAGTGACCTGACGTTGAGTGTTATATCTCTTTGTGATAAGTGGTTTGTTTACTCTTAGAACCTGTAAACTTTTTTTGTTGTGTAGTAAATTTTTTTGTTGGTGACGTCACTTTGGAAAAAACATTTTTTGTTTTTTAATTTTTATTATTTCTTAGGCCGAACACCTTCCAAAACTCTTTCTGTGACAAGGGAAGAGCTTTATAATATAATTAAGAGCTCAATGTTAAAGGGATTAGAAAGTCAAATCGAATTTTTGAGGGGTGAAGTTCTAAAGCGGGTCCAATGCACCGGTGCTTTTCAACACAATGTTAATGAGAAAATAACGCAGTTTAAATCAAAATTTAAATCGCGTTGGGAAAAAGCTTGTCGAGTAGAAAAAAATGCACACAATTATGATTGCAGTTGCCAGTGGATATGATATTGGGGAGCGGGTCGAAATTCTGCTTTGCAAAATTCTGACTTTTAACACAAAAATTCTGCTTTTCAAAATTCGGCTTTTTTCTGTTCTATCTTACAAAATTCTGCTTTTCAAAATTCTGCTTTTCAAAATCCCGACAGGTAATATTTTAAACAAATTAATTCTGCTAATTCTTTTTTTTTCCAATTTACGAATTTAAAGGAAACGAATATTTTTCAACTTTGTCAACAAATTACAATATATTTCATATAAAGAAGGTACACAGGTGGGTACCAGGAACACACAAAAAAACAGCCAAAAAATTACAAATTATTTCATAATTGAAACTACCAACAAAAAAAAAGAAACAACAGAGATAACAATAATTGTTGATAATGTCTTAAGAAAACTAATTTTACCTCTTCTTCTATAACAAGTGACCTACCTACCTGGTTGTTTTACAAAATTGTATTACAAAAAAGCGCGCGCTTTTAAACATTTTCCAAACCTTTTTTTTATTGCAGAATTTTGTAAAGCGGAATTTTGAAAAGCAGAATTTTGAAAAAAAGAATTCTGAAAAGCAGAATTTTGACCTCGGCAGAATTTTGACCCCAACCCGTGATATTGATGTATACAAGTTCAGGGAATTCGCACATGACACAGCAAGATGCTTCATCAGTAAATATCGCTGGTATCATATGCCTTCAACTTTGCATAAATATTTTATTCATGGGCCAGAAATTATATCATCTCCACTGTTGCCGATCGGCCAACTTTCGGAGGAAGAAAGATTCCAAGTTGTGAAAAAACCAATAAAGACGTATTTAATTTCTTTTTACTGAGCTCGGATCCTATTATAACATCCAAGCAAAAATTACATAGATGAAAATGCCAGCCTCTTTCCAAAGAAGCTGTCAACTTGCTAAAGCCCCCAAGTGTCCAGGAATCAAACACTCTTCTTGAGTCTGATGATAATGATGATGACAGTGATGACAGTGATAATTTCTAAGGATGCAATACAAATTTTTGGTCTGATTTTGTAATTAATGGGCAATTTGTTTAATTATAAGTCTCAATAATAAATACCAATGGAAAATTTAAGATTCGTTTTATTAATTTGTTTTTCTTCACGATAAAAGGGGGCCTTAAAGTGGGTGTGCAAGGTAAGTGTAGTGGACAAAAATTGGATCTTCAATAAATCTTTTTTAAGTTTTAAATACCTACATATTGTAAAATAGGATCATTTTTAAAAAGTGGGCGTTTTAGTGGGCGTGTCGAGTGGGCGGCTTTGAAAAAATTTTGGGAATAGTCACCGAAGCTATCGTGCAAAATTTCAGGTTCTTAGCTCTAACGGCTGATTTGATGCCACATTTTAGGGCATTCTGCCCCAATGTGCGGCGTTGAAAAAGCCAGCTTCTCCGAAATCGTTGCAGTTTGAGTGCTTGATTGATTTGACATCAGATTCTTCTATAGAGGCAAATTTTGAAACGAAGAAGTCTTCATCAGAACTCTGGTGTATGTTGAAGGACGAATTCAAAATTTTGTCAGATAAAGCCAAAATAATTCTTCTGCCGTTTGCACAACATACATGTGCGAATCAGGACTCTCCGCCTACGTTGGAACCAAAAACAAAATATAGATCCCGTCTCGATGCAGAGCCAGATATTCGGTTGCAGTTGTCCCAAATTCGACCAGATATACCAGCATTATGCAAAACCAAACATGCACATTATTCTCACTAGAAGAAACTCTCTGAGCTTTTTATTGAAATACCATTATGTATATACTCGTAGAAATGTATAATATTATTGAATTCCTTGTGTTCTTAAATTAACATTATTCTTGTTTTTTTCGTTGAGGTTACTTGTTTTACTTGAATTTAATAAAAAATAAAAAAATATAGTTATTGCATTTTCTACACATACATAACTGCAAAAAGTAGCATAAGTGCAACGAAGTGCTCCGCGAGGAATTTTTCACCTAAACAGTGCTCCACGACTAAAAAAGATTGGGAACCGTTGGTTTAGATCATTGAAAATGTATTCACCCAATGTAGCCTTCCTAATGTTGGCGAGTGCAGGACACGTGCAAAGGAAGTGACTGATGATCTCCTCTTCTTCCTCGTCCCTACAGCTTTTGCAGAAGTCATTGTAGGGAATGCCCAACCTTTGAGCATGTCTTCCTATAGCACAGTTCCCGGTGAGGGCGTTTACTAATTTGGAGAGGGTTCCTCTCTTATGCCTCAGAAGTCCGATGGACCTGGATTTATTTAATGTCGGACAGAGTAGCCTTGCGGTGTTGCACTGGTCGAGTTGGTGCCAACGACGGTTGGCTTCGTTCACCGCATTGGTGTCTATGAGGTTTTTAACATAAGACGTTGGCGGCTCGATGTCGGTGACGCTTATGCTGTTTAAACCAGAAGAGCCTCGTCGGGCCAGTTCGTCAGCTTCACAATTCTCTGGTATGTCACAGTGACCCGACACCCAGCAAAGGGTGAGGCTATACTGACCGGCTATCTCGTTAAGAGATGCACGGCAGACTTTCACTGCCTTGGATCTTGTAGTGCTGGATGCAAGGGATTTGATGGCCGCCTGACTGTCGATGTATATTACAATATCTGATTTCGATATCGTATTAACCGACAGCCAGGCAGCGGCTTGCTGCAGTGTTCTGGAAGGTTAAAGGAGAGGTGAATGTCCAGGTCTTCAGAGAAGACTCCGGCACCGATTCCGTCCTCCGTTTTGAACCCATCCGTAAAAATTGACAGCGATTCGTGGTGTAGGGCATGACGTTGTATCCACACGGTTCTGTCTGGGATTAGATGTTTGTAGCCCAGGTCGAAATTGTATTCAGTGCGCAGGTGGTCGGTGACCTTAGGGAGATGTCGGTACATCTATAGTATATTGGCATGTCCAGTGTGTTGCTCTTTCCATTGTTTGGAGCTTCTCAGTCTTATTGCTGAGCTGGCAGCCAACTGTTTGCCGACGTTGTCGGTCGGGAGAAGGTGGAGCATGGCTTGGAGCGCCACAGTGGGAGAGGTTCTCAGCGCACCGGTGATGCTGAGGCATGCAACTCGTTGAGTTTTGTCCAGCAAGGTTAGGTTGGACTTCTTCTCCAAGGCGGGCCACCAAACCAGTACTCCATGGAGGAGAATCGGTTTAACTACCGACATGTATAACCAGTGCATAATTTTTGGTTGTAGGCCCTATGTTGAGCCTACCGCCTTTTTGCAAATGTAAAGAGCAGCCAGGGATTTCCTGGCACGTTCGACTACATTTTCCCTCCAAAGTAGTTGCGATCGAGCTTCAGGCCTAAATAGCTAGCGCTATTTGAGAGTGCCAGAGGAGTGCCTCTAATCTTCGGGGGAGTGAACTCAGGGAGTTTATGTCTTCGTGTGAACAGGACCAGCTCAGCCTTTGTTGGATTGACGGACAGGCCGCATCTTTCGGTCCAACCTGTCAATATGTTGATAGCAGATTGCATGACATCGGCCAGCGTCTGCGGGTATTTAAAGCACATGGACAGTTATGACAAAAGTCGAAAGTGACCCATGTTGAATTTTTGTACGTAATAATTTAAAGCTGAAATAAGAAATGTTCATTCTTATAAAAAAATGAGTCAAAATACTACTAACAGGTATGGTATCAACGAAGTAATATACTTAAAAAGCTATTCAAGACATTTGAAGCAAATCAGGAACTCTCCAGTCAGCGTGTACTTGGTATTGCCTTGCCCTCATTAACTACAATACAAACTAATTTCGCCTGTTCTTCATTCGTTGCAAAAAGTTCTACCACGACAACGGCGCGCTTGCTGAGAACGGCCGATGATGTCGATATCTTTCGCGTAGCCCAGTAGAAAAAGTCATGTCGAAAGTGCCCACTTAGAGGTAGTTTTTTTGAAACCGTTATGGTACTATTAACTACATTTGTACAAAGGTCAAAGTTTTACGTTTTAAATAAAAAGAAAAATCCTTTTCAATATTCTTTTGCAACAAATTTATTCCGAATCTACGAGTACAACGAGAAAGTGTCGAATCTGCTCCACCCTACGCTTTGCATTTGCATGAATCGACTAATTTTCTTATCATCAAAAAAAGAATGGACAAATAACTGATTGCAGTTTTCTTTGAAGTCGAAATCTAACATAAAAGAATAGTAAATATTTTCGAAAATATATTAAATCAAACAAAAAGTGAATGGTATTCCAAACTGCAGTACTATATCATCTAACATTCAATGTGTGCAAATTGATTGCCAAATTTGTTCAGCCGGTTTATTCTACTTCCTCATCTCCCACTTCCAGACACAATTTCTTAAGGCTTCCAGAAAATTCGATCAATATCCGTAGCTTACATATAAGCATTACATTATGTTTGGCAGATTTTTTCTAATAAATAAAACGACAGTTGGAACGGGTATTTTTTTAAGTCTTTGTTACAAGGCGGGCGTCTGACTTTTAACTGCCGCTTAACGCATGGATAATAAATCTTAACAACAGCGATAACTTCCGATAACATATTTTTAACGAGCGACAACTAGTGTCGATGTCCTTTTTCTTATTTACAGTGCTGCCACAGATGTTGAATTCAATCTGGACCGGATTGGACAACTCAGCCCAATCCCCGGAATGAAACAAGATGTCTGAAACTACCGTCTAATATCAAAAATGTCGGCTATTTCCAAATTATGTGAAAGAATAAGTTATAAGAAGCCGGTACTTTATCTTAAAAATATTTCCTCACAGACTCAAATGTGTTTCATGGCTAGAAAGTCTATACTACGTCGCATCTACCGATTTTCTGCAACTAGGCTTCGAAATTTATTAAAGGTTGCCATCAATGTGACGTAATTTACACGACCTTGCTAAAGCATCTATTGAGTAAACTGGAGATTTATGGCTTTCATTCGAAAGTGCTTCAATGGTATAAGTCATATTTACTCGAAAGAACACAGTTCGTTCGAATTGGTGATTATATCTGATCCCATTCATGCCATGTCAGGTGTTCCACAGGGAAGAAACCTCGATGTATTTTTTCCTGATTTCCATTATTGACATTCTAAAAGATTTTTGGAACTCCGAATGTCTGATGTTTGCGGACGACCTTAACCAGTTTCGCACAATATAGTCTTCTTTAGAATGACCTTTATAAGCTATCTGAAAAAATGTAATATTAATAAATTACATTTTCATATTTTCAAATGTCAAGCAAAGTTTTATAATCGCTGTTCCTGTCTTTTATGATTACAATATAGATGATCTTCCTTCAACAAAGGTAAACTCTAAAAAAAGGCTTGTGTGCAATGGTTGACGTCAAACTTAGCTTCTCTCTGCACATTGACTTAAAAGCCGATAAAGCCAACTACATGCTTGGTTTTGTTATGCACAACTTAAGGAAATTCACAGAACCATACCCCCTTAAATAGCTGTTTTGACCCTATGTTAGATCAGTTCTCGATTTCTGCTGCGTGGGTTCAAATCCCTTCTAGAGGGTCTTTCATTAGCGACTTGACAACCTCACACTTTCAGTGTGACGGCACTCTTAAGCTGATTACCAAACTGTCAATGTCTAAATATTCAGTGAAATATACATTTTCATCATGGTGAAGTAAACGAAGGAACAACGTTTACAAATAATTAAAATTTACTACCGAAATTCCGAGTCAGTGGTCGCAACTTAAGGAGTGTTAACCCCAATTTTCGGCCGTAATTCTCGTCCCAGTAGACAAGCAATTGAAGCGTTTAGAATGAGAAGGTGTTAAGTGACAAATTTAAAGTTTCGAGTAAAAAACGTTTAGCACTTTTTTACGCCACAAAACCTAAAATAAATTCTGTATTTACCACCTTTAACCATATCCAACTCCTATATTAAGTACAATAGAGTATCGGCGAATAGACCAAAATTTAAGTTGTCACATAACACCTTTATCGGATAAAAAACATCAAAATTTTCAAAAATGTCACTTAACCCCTTCTCATTCTTAACGCTTCAATTCATAGTCTAGTGAAAAAATTTGAGCCAGAATATTTGCTGCTTGATGTTGCCGTGTCAGTGAGACTACGTTTTGCCCGTGGTGTGGAGAATATTGCTGCCGTAGAGGCATCCGTCGCAAACCAGCCAAATCAGTGAATTTCACGGCGTTCTCAAGAATTGGGTCTCTCCCAGACCACTTTATGGCGAATTTTGCATAAGGATCTTAGCCTTCACCTTACAAGATCAACCTGACTCAAGAACTAAAGCCACTTGATCATATGAAGCGACGTACGTTCTCGAATTGGGCTCTGGACATGATGGAAGAAAATAAAGAATTTCATCGCAAAATCATCTGTTAAACGGCTTCGCCAATAAGCAAAATATGAGTTACTGGACAGGTGAGAACCCTCATGTGCTATATGAAACAGAACGTCATCCGCAAAAAGTCACTGTTTGGAGCGGTTTTCATGCAGGTGGCGTCATTGGGTCGTTTTTATTCGCACAGAGATATGTTGGAACGTTATCTCGAGAAACGGACCCGTCTATAGGCCGCCGAGATCGTGTGATTTAGCACCTGTAGACTTTTTATGGGGCTACATTAAATCCTTGGTCTATGCCAGATAGCGTGACGTTAGAGGAGCGCAGAGCCAATATTGAACGAGAAATAGCAGCCGACAAGGTCGAAATGTGCGGCCGAGTTATCGAAAATTGGGTTCAACGTATCGTACTCTGGATACGTTCCCATGGTGGACATATGACCGAAGTCGAATTCCATTCATAAATGTTTTGATAGTAATTCAAGCCAATAAATTTATTTTTGAGATATCTCAAGTATTTTGCATTTTATTCAAAAAAGAAGTTGTCAAGTCCTTTATGAAACCCCCTTTATTTGTTACCGCACATTTTACAGAGATTTTATACATTGTGTCTTTCTTCTCAAACATTATTTATAATTTTGTAAAGTGAAATTTTTGAGAAAAATACATCGGTTTGAAGGAAATTACTACACAAAAAGCGTCAATAAAATAAGGAAACATATGACATGTTAATATTTTATTCAGTAATGAAGCTTAATCGAATAAGAAGTTCCAATATCCAAGGAAGCCTTCACCTCAACAAACTCACCTCTAATAAAAATGTAGCGCGATCGGCTCAATTGGTACTGTCATGTTCAATAGAGAGATTCTCCGAACCCTGTCATTTTGCAATAGCGAAGAGAGGCAGATCATAACCTCGTAACTTTTCATCGGAGCAAAAAAAAACACAGAAATCATTTTTTGTTTTTATTCTAATAATTTTTGATAAAATTGCATTTTTGAATATTATTTGGTGGGACTTCTTTCGAAAAAGTATTTAAACTCGTGTGACCACGTCAAACGAAGCTAGTTATGGGAGAGACGCATGTGAGCCTAGGATAATGGATACTCGCTAATGGCAACCAGACCCGGAATAACAATGGTCTACGATTAAAGAATATGCAGCTGAAACGTGCGATAGATGTACACCTGAGGTGCAACTAACAAACTTGAGTGTGTCCTCGAGCGATACAAGGCAGATATTACCGCGATCCGGTCTGATGGAAAGAAAAAATTGATATATTTATTGAGCTGCCATAGAAGATTACATATATTGGGGTGCTTCAAGCCGATAGCTTCAAGTGATAGCCCGACTGTGATCAGAATCAAAGCTACATTTCAAACATAAGCCTTTATATGCGCACGCCCCTACCGTCGAGACATGACCTCCTGGAGTACGATGACAAAATTGTGCTATCGAATAAAGCGATAAATTTAATTCAGTAACTCGCATCACTACCTCTGCACCATTCTGAGTTTTTACATACACATCTATACCACACACACGCACACACACATACTAATGGCAAGAGAGAGGCAGCGCACCTCCATTCAAGCGGTTAATGGGAAATTGTGCAATTTTCAACAAGGACTTTATTATAGCTGTCCTATAGGAAGAAAACTTGCCAAATTGTTGCCCAACGGCTACAGCTGCAAACCTGTAAGGAAACAATTGAACCACCACCGGGCACAACCGCTAACACCAACTTCTATAGTCTGCCTTTTTCTAGAAGCAAATGGGCACACAACATGAGCGTTGGGGACGGGGTTCGATGAAATTGTATCAGTATCTGGGCGACACACTGATATGATATCCATGACGATGCATCTATACTTTTTGCCTCATCTTCCTCTTTGTTGAACTTTAAGGTTATTTCAGTTAATGACGATATGGCTGTGAATTGTTGAGGACTTGCTCAAAGTTACTCCTAGTTTTCTCTCTCTTTAATAAATTGCTATTAGTTGGTGTGTCTTGCCTTCTGAACCTGGACTACTTCCATAACGATTATGAATTTGTAGGTGAGTTGGTTCAGCGTATGATAGCAGCAACAAATGACCAGACCATGGCGTAGTCTGTTATTCTGCTGGAGGAAATTTGACGCAAGAAGTTGAGCCTGAATGTCAATTAGTCTATTAAGGAAATTTTAAATTGGATTGGTGATGATGGGAAGGTTTTTCTCATGTTTTTACTTTTGAATTCGATCGGAATTTTCCCTATTGCCAGAGTTACCTTTGCACCTGCAAAATTAAGCGAAATGCATTTGTTAAACTTCAAAGACTATCGAACTTGTCAAAATAGATACTTGTTGTGGATGAGGGCGTTTCTTGACTATGCCATAAGTCTAAATAAAAAGATGGATAATATATGAAAAGATGAATAATTTTTGAAAATATGGATAATATTTGAAAAGACGGATAATAAAGTGTGTCCCAAATTTAACACAAGATTTGAATTTGCCGCCATTCGTGTAGTAAAGTGTTGGCAAGTTTTTTAAAAAAAAACAAATTGACAGTAGACAGTTTAGAGTTAGTAAAAATGGAGAATTACACGAGAGAGCAATGTGTTTTCATATTGTAACCATATTTCAAAATTAGTGAAAGTTATGCTGCCACAGCTCGAAGCACAGCAACGAAGCACATTTTCACTTTGATGGCTTTGTTAATCGTCGAAATTGCCCCATTTGGGGTTCAGAGAACCAACATCTGATTGTCGGAAAACAAATGCATCCATGGGTTTGAAAACGTTGATTTTTCGGATTTTTGTGTCAAGGGTATACCCATTTTTATATACTATAGGTACACAAATTATAGAGAACTATGCACTGATTAAGAATTGTTGGGTCCCAGACATTTTAAGTGTCGCATTAGCCCCGCCAGACGCCCCCCAAAAGGGGCAACAAATCACTCTTTGGTGTCAGAGGTATAACCAAAAAAAAATACATAAAAAAATCGGGAAAAATCCCCTCATTACAAATATGTAATTGCCAGAGATTTTAGATGATGCCATCGCCCCGCCAAACGCCCCCCAAAAGGGGCAACAAATTATTTTTTGGTGTCAGAGGGGCGATGGCGTCACCTAAAACGTGATGACACTATGGTTGCCCCTCTACTTCTTCATGCCGAGAAAAGAGGGAGTTTGCAGGGAGGGTAATGAGAGAGGGAATGGCCCTTATTGCGGGAAATTTGACCGACGAAATATTTATACACAGTTTGGGAAGTGGTGAGTCCCCAGTGACGTATTTTAATGCTGTAGTCACAACCCCGCGTCGAATAGAATACAGTCCCTGGCAAAATTATTAGACGCACTGCAGTTTTTTAATAGTTTTATGTATTGCACGAGTTTATATGCAATATTTTTATATTTAAACATATACAATGTGCTTTTAATTAGGAGATTTTAAATACTCGTATGATTCCATTTTGTACTTATTTTAAACGTGTTGCATTACAGTGTTAAACAATTGATACGCGAACGTAAACAAGTACAAACAAAGTACACAGAACCTTACAGTGCGTCTAATAATTTGGCCAGGGACTGTATGTGTGACGAAGCTTTAAGTTCTTCACAAATTTTGGCTAAAATGTCGGCTTTTTTGTTTTTATTTTTCAATTTTTCATCCCGTGGATCCCACAACATTTTTTGGTTCATATATTTTTATTAATCTAATAACGTGTTCGTTACTCCACGCCTTTCTCGACATTTTTATTCATTCACAAAAATAAACTCTCACTCACCTCCCGTGTATGAGAAATAAGGGATAATTCCCCTTGCCAATGGGAAACAAAGAATAATTTCATAAACTTTTCAAAATTGTTTGAAATGTTTCTAAAATATTTTTTTGGTGAGGACACTAGCGTTGCCGAAAGTACTACCATAGTAGTATTGTACGGCTCTATGCAATAGCTCTAACGTATTAACTCCTAATAAAATAATTCCTGCCTGCAACCCCCCTCTGCTTGAGGTCACTGTTTAAGAGTAGGTGCGAGGTTTTATTTTAGCACTTGCCCTAAAACTATCTTAAGAAGTATGATTTTAAGGAAAATGAAGTAACTCCTAACATTCATCTAATAACTCCTTACAACATTGAGTGTAATAGCTCCTAATTAGGTTTCATTTCATTCATATGATTTTAGGATCTACACTCCGCTTCAATTGAATAAGCACAAACATTTTCTAAGCTACGTTGTCTATTTTTTCAAAACCTTGTGCCGTAATATATCATTTGATGATGCAAACTCTTTGCGTATGATGTTGACAAAATAAATCGGAAAGAATATTTCAAAAAGTGCCGCTATTTTTTTCCTGATCCCCTCTTTCAAAGCGTTCAAATTTTGCGTCAACTGAATAGACACAAATATTGAAATTGGAAATAAAAGTTATTGGGATTAAATGAAACAAGTATTTCTTAAAATAGTTTTTTATTGGTTAATTTTAGTAGTGGGTACTGCCGCCTTTATTCGTAATAGTTTCGTAAATTCGATCCGGCATGGAATCGTACAGCCTCTTTATGTAGTCCAGCGAAATTTCCCTCCAGGCCAATTTAATGGCTGCAATAAGGGATTCTCTGTCCTCAAACTGACGGCCAGACTCGTTAAATTTTCGTACCAACCAACCCCATACGTTTTCTATAAGGTTTAGGTTCGGTGAGTACGGCGGCCATTGAACCAATTCCACATTCCGCTCCTCTATCCAATTTTATACTATTCGCGCCGTGTGGATGGGGGCGTTGTCCTGCTGAAAAGTTCAGTTTATGGGTCCATAAATGCGTGAAAATTTAGCGAAATTTCTTTTCAAATTTCCTTTATAACTTAATGCAGTAATTTTTGAACTCAAGCTCAACAGTGCCATAGTAGCTAACTGCTCAACATACCATAGCATCACCTTCTCGACTATAATGCCGCACTAAAAATCGTTCTTCTTTCCTCACATCGTGGAAGTAATAATTAAACTCATCAGTGCCAGCAAAATTAAACTTCTTCTCATCCGAAAAAACAACGTGACGCCATTAATTTTTAAAACTCATAAGGAATCTAGAGAATTCTAAGCGCATACACTTCCGTTTCTCGTTAAGTGGTGGTTTCTTTTGTATTTTCAACCGTTTTAGATGTTTGGCACTATTGATAACCCTTCGCACTGTTGAAAGCTTGCAGTAACACCGGCTTGTTGCTTTATTTTTGCCGCAGAGTCGTAGGAATTGGAAGCACATCTTAAAATTGCTCTTCGATCAACTGCTGTTGTTGCTGTTTTTTGACTTCATCATCCTTCCTTTCATGTTTTTTTCCGTACGAATCTTTGCTCCTTAAATAAGAATAGACCATACTAAAACTTCGTCCAATTTTGTCAGCTTTAGAACGCCCGGTTAGTCCTTGTTCTTTTAGTAAATCGATTTGAGCTCTTTCAACACTATTTAGAGATTTTGATCTACCTGTTTTTCTTTGAAATACAATTAATCAAATAAAATTCCCTTAAAGCACTTCAACTGCTGATCTAATGTGTCAATCTCAACAGAATACTCATAATGACTCATAATGAAAATAATGACCTTGTGTCTATTCAGTTGACGCAAAATAAAACTGCATTTTTCCATATTGAATGGTTTGCAAGTGAACCAGGGAAAAAATAGCGGTACTTTTTGAATTATGCTTGCCGATTTATTTTGTCAGCATCATAAACAAACAGTTTGCATCATCAAATGATATATTACTTCACAAGGTTATGAAAAAATGGACAACGTAGCTTAGAAAATGTTTGTGCTTATTCAGTTGAAGCGAAGTGTATTTCATGATGAAATAATTGGTATTACTTAAACATACAATAAGTCCTAACTTCGATGAAAATAAATCTAATATTTAGGAGTTCTTTCATGTGTAATAACTTCTAACTTTGTATATAAAATTTTAGGTTTTGTTTCATTTTTTTTTTGTTAGGAATAAATACGTTAGGAGCTATTGCATAGAGCCGTATTGTACTACTCTCGACACCTTCGTACTACGGTACTCTACCTTTTAAATCTGTACTTCTATTTTTTTAAAGGCTGTAATCTTTTTATAACAAAAACATTTTACACATGCAGCAAGGTGCAACATCATCCTTAAAAGATCTATTTCATTATTTAAATAAAGTCGAGTTCGCCGGCATTTTACTTTCAAATTTGTAGTTGGCATCTCGACATTTTCATCTGTCAAATTCATTCAGAACTCTGTTTTGTTGTTGGTCTGAGGATTTAGTAAAAATATTAAACTTCTCTATCGTAATAACAACCCATGTTTCGTTACAATAAAATGAATAAGCTTTGTATGGCCTGGTGCCTGACCTGAATTAATAGTTTATAAGATACAAATGAAAAAAAGAATCTGATTGATAATGAAAAAGTATGTAAATATGAATGTTCAAATTGTTGTTATTACAATTATTCAAACTTAACCTGTGCTTCAGACAGGACAGGAAAAAAGAGTTCCCGCCCCAAGGGTCATTCTGTCATTCCAAAAAGGAGTCTGCTGCTTTTCCTGCCAGTTATCTACAAAACCGATGGTTTTGCCGGTGCCGTGACATAACCCCAAGCGTCATAAGCCCAAATTTTGAAATTTGGCCTTATGTCGCATTGTGAAAGTGACATAAGGCCAAATTTTAGCATTTGGTATTATGGCACATTGGAAAAGCGTCATAAGGCCAATTTGGCTTTATTCACTTTCAAAAAGCGACATAAGGCCAAATTTCGAGATTTGGGCTTATGACGCTTGGGGTTATGTCACGGCACCGGTTTTGCCTTTTCTAATTCTGATGAAAACAATAGCTAAAACAGTCACATGTTCAAAAACAGGCGAACATCGTGACCAAATTAGTGATGCAGGTACCTACCAAACTGAACATTTTTCAAACCGAGTTAAACCGAATTACCGAATTGATATTTAAGCAAACCGAGTCGCCAGCCGGTTTGCAAACTGGTTTAAGCAACTCGGTTGGAAGAAAAATTATTTCTCAAAGCAACGGTTTGGTATTTGGTTCGGTTTGGATTTGTTCGGTTTGCAAACCGATTTGATCGACTCGGTTGGTAGTAAAATCATTTCTCGGAAATGTTTGGTATTTGGTTTGGGTCGGTTTGTTACCTTGTAGTCGGTAAGGAATAAGTTTTTATCAGTGTTACCATTGAAATTTATAACGCCGTAAATCATGAGTCTTTGAAGACAAAATCGCCAGAGTTATGATCAAAAATAAAATTTCAAACTCGTTATCAGAACCACTTTCTAATATAAAGGTTTTTTTCTTCTAGCAGGCAAACGGCAAGCCCAATCAAAAAAAATTTAGGGGCTGATCTGTTTCCTTGGTAAGCACCTACAAAATAAAGTTTAGCAAGGTTCTTTAGAGACAGAACTGTACAAGTAAGGATCAAACAAACAACTTTTTTCCAAACATCTCTTTAATAAATACAAAGATACATACATTATGTATATTATAATTATATGTATCTACATATTTAAACAATAGCCGTGGATATAGGGATGGCATCAGAAAACGACCATCGCCGCTTAAGAATTCATCAAAAAAAACTTGGCAGCACACATGCACCTATAATATGCACCGTGACACAGCTGTAAGTTGTAGTTAAGAAATTTGTATTGAAAATCCTGAAATTGAAAAATATTTACTTCCGCCAATTGAAATTGATGCCAAGCATATTCTAAAATTATGAGAAACAATTTCACATTAACAGATTTGCTAAATTCAATTACCTTTATAATGAAGTTTTGAAAAAAAATAATAATAAAATCACGAACAAAATATTCGGCGCAATGTGTTAGTGGTCGGAGAGATGTCAAACTTTGACATTTCCTGAAAAATTCATCGCATCGGTTCATCAGAAACGAAGAAAATGGGTTTTGGAAGCACTGTTTATCCCCGCTGACTGACTTAGCGGCGATAGCTATCCCCGCTAAAGTTAGCGTATATAGGATAAGTTGTTTGTGTATTTTACATGCAAATTTTAAATTATCCCTATATCTGGGTGCAAAGAAACACGGCTAATATAAATATTAATTGAAAGAGGCAAAATAAATATTAATATATTTGCTTCCCATTCTCACTCAATGCCGAGAACCAAGTTCTATAAGCAAACAGATTTGCTTAATGTTATCTCTCGGTTTGTAAGAAATCAGCTTGATCCAACTTTAACAGTATGTCGATGGCAAACCAAAATCTATGGCTTTTACCACAATCTGAACCGAATCCAATTATCTTACGGGTTCAGTCAAGTCGGTTTGGGGAAA
The DNA here is from genome assembly GCA_949715645.1 of Portevinia maculata. Classification (NCBI taxonomy): domain Eukaryota; kingdom Metazoa; phylum Arthropoda; class Insecta; order Diptera; family Syrphidae; genus Portevinia; species Portevinia maculata. Next base: position 263,602,647 of record OX454526.1, read on the forward strand.
AAACTAAGCCGGACCAAACCGAACCAAACCGAAAAGCTAACTCGTTTTGGGAAAAATCTAAAGGTGTACCTCTATTTCTGCTCAAACAGGTTTGAACCGATTTGCAAACCGGGTTCATACATCACTAGACCAAATGTTTCGTCAAGGCTGGCTGCACTATTTTGGTTTCTTTAAAGAAGTTGACAAGAAAGGTAACTGTTCGTACTGAAACAACAAGCAACATCTTTTCAGACACGAAAATTCGAAACCTCATCAGAAACGCTTTAATCACTAAAACAGCAACCCAAAGTAGGAAACACAACTTCTGACTCGACAAGGAAAAACGATTTGGCTTAATATGAATAAAAACTAATTTGAATGCTTTAAATGTCTGTAGGTACTTCCGATTAGTTCAAGACTTCTCCTTTTTAACATATTTACTACCTTTGAATATATCTCTGCGGTAACTCTGGTGGACACACATTAATATTTATTTATTTTATGGTAGAAACAGATCAACACTTCAACTTCAACTTTAACAACCAAGCCGCACATTTTAGAACCAATGCTATTGAATAGGGTGAACACATTAGCACCTCAACCTCAACTTCGACTTCAACGTTAGACCTACATAAGTGCAAATCCCACCAACCTTGAGTGTTTTCAGTTTTCAAAACATACAAACGCTTATATTTTGAGCGAATTTCTCTCTTACTTGTATTTGACATAATTTTCTCTTTTGTTTACAACCATTTTTTGTTTCGCTTTCGAAGTTGCATTTTTCAATGTGTTGACTTGACGTGAAGTTCTCGCTTCTGTCAAAGTCGAAGTCAAAGTTGAAGTGGTGATCTATTTCTGTCATTTATTCTCATAATTAACCTTAATGTCAAGACAGCTGGCAGCTATCAAATAACAACGCTGTTCGACAGACACAAGAAAAAACGGTCGCTAAATTCACAATAGGCAATCTTAATGGGACACACTTTACAAATGCATAATATATGGCAGTACTCATTTATCAAACAAAGATTCATGTGCAGTTTATCGATACAGTTTAAAAGGCTGACAACCTCAGGCTATATTTGTGTTGGTGTTATTCTTCAGTCACACTCATCCCACAAGCTGAGTAAATGCTATACCAGCTCCAAGGATCAAGTGTTCCGAGTAAGTCCACTGACTGCGTCATAATTACACATTATCATCATGTTCAATTAGGAAGTAATGTCACTGCTGACCTATAATATAGCTGTTAAACAATTCATGATTATAGACCTCATTTGCCGAGCTAGTAACTTATTAATGCTTTAATACCAGTTGAATGGATCCTGCTTCGATGTTCGCAAATCACACAATGCACTCGCCCATAACCAAAACCGCACTCCATTATTATCTTTCACTAATTATAATGCGATTATCCAACCTGTCATTAGTTCCGTTTTAGTTGCTACAAATCGACAGATGTAAGAACAAAGTTCATAAGTAGGAACATGAAATGTCCATGAGTTGTCATTAACACCAATCCGGGGTGTTTTTTTGGCACATAAATTGTTTTGAATATAATCTCGTCGCCATTGTGAATCAAGCATTGAATGTAACAAATTTAACAATAAAATGTAAATTCAAGTCCTGCAACTGTCATTACAACAACAATAACGAAACAAGAAAAACAAAACTTGTTTGGTATTCAAGTGAATGTTTCTGGGGCAGATTTATATTGCCCAATAATTCAAACAAATGGAATGTATTATGTAGGTGTGTGTAACGTCCGATATATTCATCAGGGACGGTACCCCTACACTATCAAAAAAAGAGGTACACACAGTTTGAAGCAGCATCAGTCGAAAAACTATCTACAACATATTTTTGACACACTAACACATAAACACATATAAAGGGAGACAACGAGAGTGCAGCCGGAATCCACTTTATTTCCGGTTGCCATTGCTTTTCACACAGCGCAGTTAATATCTAATAAACAAGTTTAATTTAAAAGGTTTAACACGTATCCTGTCACATGCCAGCTTGAAATAATCTACTGCAAGTGAATTTGATTGGTGAATGAACAAATAAAAATGAAAAATACGCACGCACACAAGCACACAGACTCCATATATGCGATAGTGTGGCGCTGAAGTGCTGTGTTATATTACTTGTGTTATATTGGGATGAAGGGCATTAATTGTTCGTTAAAGTATCCTTTTTCAAGTAGTTGTATATGGTTGGATCACTTTTGAAGTGCTTGTTTGTGGTAGGAATGTGTGCTGGCCAAGACAAGCTTTAAATAGGACAAGTGGTAGACTTTTACCAGAAACTGTGAAATGGAATTTAGATAAGTTGGTTATTTTTCTTTTTTTAAACTTGAGCCAGTTTCTAAATGGATCTGTTTAAACCCCGTGTTTCGGCTCACTGTTGGATTTTGAGTCGGTGGGAGGTTGTAGAAAATGTTAGGCCATTGTTCATTTTTGGAATTTTGGCGATTTTGTTTTCTGCGATTATTCGTCACTGTTGAACTGTTGACATAGGCGCCTGCACCCTTAGCGGAGTAAAACAAGTTGCGTAAGCTTGGACTGACTCTGGAAACGGAATTAAAGTCCCGCCACTCGAGTACTCCGGATTTCGAGCAACGGTTAATATAGGCTCCTGCCCGACAACAAAAGTACTAAGAAGTCGAAAAGAAAAGTTTTTATTAATAAAAAAGTAGTTTTCGTAATTTTTAATTTTCTCAAAAATTTATGGGGACAGTAAAAAATAAAAGCCAATTTAGTACTGCAAGATCATTAAGGAAATAGACAGAGGAGAAACCGATGCGCGTTGGTTTTAAATGTTTGTATACTTGTCGTGGAAATATCATTAAAACAGCGATAGGCAGGAGACATTGCGACGATGACTAAGAGAGTCAATCGATTTCGCGATATCTCGATTGCCTATACGTTTTATTAATTCTGTCTAGAAGCTCTAAATAGGTTAGTTTTGCACCAGACCAGGTATGGGCATTGTACTCAATTAGAATAAAATTAGAGAAACACAGAAAGAAGAAACCATAATGAATAACATAATATACTTACAGGCGCAGGTCTGTCTAAGAAAATCAAAATAAAAACTGGATGAACTGAAACTCATGGCTTCAATGGCACAGTGATTGCCTCAGAAGACGCTGGTCTAGATTCGAATCCCAGTGGAAGTCATGGATTTTCTAGATAAAATGATGGAAGAAGACAGACCAGCACCATAGAGGAGCCTGATGATCGGTTGTGGCGAACCGTGAAACAGCGCTGTAACTCCAGCCGTCCACTTCACGTGGTAAGGATTGTAAGATATATGGTTGTTCATTCAAAAACAATATAAATTGTACTCAAGTTTAGGGCGAATAAATGCCTTATAAATTGTAGCCAGATTGCTTACATCGCTTCGGAATTGTAACCGTCCAACACAACTTGAATTGAACGGTCCGAAAGGTAGTTTCTAATCCATTGAAGAAGAGTATCATCGATTCCAAATTCACGCATTTTCGGCAAGAGAGCTTGATTGCAAACTCTGTCGAATGCCTTTGAAATATCAAGCGCAACGATCTTTCTTTCACCAACTTGGTGAAGGGACTTGTTCGAATTTACAGTTACATAAAAAGTTGACCCAAGGCAATACTGCCGGTCATTAATTAATGACGGTTAATCAGCGTTTATATGACCTTGAAAAAAAGGGACGTAAGTGCAATTGGTCGGGGAGAAGAAGATTCACTTTTTCGGGACAGGCTGGACAAATGCGTTTTCCATCCTCTTGGAAAGGACAGATAGAAAAGCTTACGCAGCAGTTTTCCAGCGTAGTAGACGATCTTTTCACAGCGATAGGGGAAATACCATTTGGACCAGCGGATTTGTGTATTTCAAGATCTCGATGTACTCTAGCCACTGTACGAGTGCGAAAGTGGATTGGTCCCATGGAGTACTTTACGCGCTCTAGTACAGGGATAGATAAAGCACAAACTGGGAGCAGCAAGGCATTATCTATAAAGCTATAAGCTGTAAGATGACGGGGCAGAGTTCCGGATATGTTTAACAAATGACCAAAAGTTTTTACTACCCGTCACCCGTGGGACTTTGTAGTATTTTTTGCCTCAACTCTTGGTCGTCGGAGATTTTGCCATGATTAATGTGGGCATTGCAGTCATTTCCGACTCGTTTGAATTTGTTTCGGCTTTCCTCAGTAAGATTGGGCTTATATGACCGAAAGCTTACCTCTTCAAACCTAATCGCCTCTTTCCAGCGCGAATCACACCACGCGTTTACTTTGGGTTTGATACTTTTTACCCTGTTAGGGATAAAGGTTTTCATGTTCTGGTGAATTATGTTCGTTATCATATCAGCAGCAGCATCCACGTAGCTGTCGAGTTAACACAGAGACCAGTTAAAACTCTCAAATAAAGCGTTTAGTTCTTCCCAATTGGCTTGCTCGTATTGCCTTACGTTTCTTATCGCTTTTTGTCATTTGACTATGTGGTTGGAGTACGAGAAATTCGCTGATATGTCACAATGGTCTAATGAACGTAGAGGCGATAAAACGTCTATAGCGTATTTTTCAGGATAAGAATTAAATTATTTAACTAAGCAAAGATCTCGACGTACCTTCCTTTGGGTATTGTCTGACCAGAATGCGGAAGCCAAGTTGAATTGTGTATATTGAAACCGCCCGAAATGACGATTTCAGTACGAGGGCGAAGGGTAACAATTCTTGTGATGGAGTCTGAAGTTGAGTGCCTGTCCATATTTGGACTTCTATAAACGAAACAGTAGTGGATTATTTCCCTACGGAATTCAAATGTAAGACAGATAAAATTTAATTCCGGATTGAAAAATTGGCCGTATTGAGGTTGGTAGGCTACATCACTATCTGCACGGAGCTGACGCTTACCTGTGTTTCTATAAGTGTCAAAACAGCTATTTTGCTCCTTCCTTAACCCACGAATGTTGCAAATTCCTACACACCTACCTAAAAAAAGCCGCGATGCAAAGATCTGCACAGTTTTCCAAAACACATTATCAAAGGTGTTATGCCCGTAAGATAACTTGTTTTGGTGCACTTACAAAATCAAAAGGCAACACGACACGCTATCCGCTAGATGCTAAGTGCACACAATGAACATACAACTCTGGCTATAAAAGCAGTAGTACTAGACACCACCTGAACTTTTTTATAAAAAAAACATAGGGACGGGCTACAGTCCGCTTGGGAAAACTGTTGGATACCCTATTCTTATTCCTATCCCTCATAAGTGGGCGTGACAAAAATCTAAGTATAGTTGAATTGTTAAGAATGCTCTTCATATTTTGTTATACAACATTTCGAGAAATCAATCGAACAAAACGAAGCTTTTGTAAAAAAACTAGCTCAAACTTTGGTTTTTCAATAAAATTATTTTATTTAATTGTGGGCGTGTTAGTCGGCGGATTTAAAAAATATTTAAACATAAGTATAAATGGCACCTAGAGAGTCTATATTATAAATTTCAGCCCCGTAGGTAAAATTTTTGTTTTTCAAAAAACAGTTTTTTTTTAAATTGTGGGCGTGTCAGTGGGCGGATTTTAAAAATATTTACACATAACCATAAAGAGCTCCTAAAGAGTATATATTATAAATTTCGGCTCCCTAGCTCAAACTTTGGTTTTTTAATAAAATTGTTTTATTTAATTGTCAGTGGGCGGATTTTAGAAAGTTTATCTCCCGAGCAGTTTTATGAGTCAAAGATCATATTTAAAAAATTTCAGCTTTCTAGCTCAAAATTCGATTTTTTCGAAACATTTGTTTTTTCAGTATGTTGGCGGATTTCAAAAATTTCAGCTCTCTAGGTCCAGTTTAAATGCCGAATTTTTGCCGACAGACGGACGGACGGACAGGCATGGCTAGATCGACATTACTATCGATGCTGATCATAAATATAGTAACCTTTAGGGTATACGGCAATATTAAGGTAGGTACGTTACGAACTATGAGTCAAAATTAATATAGCCTTAGAATAGGGTATATACAAATTAAGAGTTAGAATATAAATCGATTTATTCTTATACACAAACCAACAATTATTGTTTTTCACTCGCCATGTAAACACAAAACAAATAAAACCAACTAGTTTCTATTTTTGTCATCCCAATGAAAGTTGTGCCTCTCAGCCATCTCTCTTCAAATTTAAGGAAGCAAATTGCATTCGATACATTTCTTTGTGATTCACAAACAGCTAAAAGTTAATCATGCATAACCTAACAGCCCTTGAATTTGCAACGTAAAATCTTAAGCAAATTCATCTGTTTTGCCAAACTCCTCTGCCACTCCGGCAATCTGGCACTAACGTAATTAAAAGTTACCATTCTACCAAAATATCGATATTTTTTTTTATAGAAATTAAACTGAAAACACAACACAAATCCAACTGAAAGTTTATTACTTTGCACAATGGCCACTGTTAATTGTGACAATGTATAAGCTTCCCGCAAGATAAATGAAAACAACCAAAACTATTCAACCGAAGACTCGCAACAATGGGACAAGGAAAGCTATTTGCACTTCCACTCAGTCTGTCTTTGCTGGCTGAGGACATTCTGGATTTTCATCTTATTTCCCATTTTAATATCTTGGAAGTCGTGAAGAATAAAACCAACCGAATGCAATTCAAAGAGAATAAACCCTCCGTGAATAAACATTCGAAGCGCAACTTTGCTTCCTCCCTCCACTCAAGGACGACATTTGTCTTCCGCTCGCACCATCCAGGTAGATCAGGTGATTGCCAACCAGACGTCTGTATCCGTATTTCCAAAGATAAATGCAAGATTTCGAATAAAAGACAGAATTACGTAAAAATTGTATCTCTACCCACAATGTCGAGGCAGAGCAATCATTTTACATGGTTCGCAGTCAGGGAAATAAAAGAAAATATGCTTAACAAGCATATACTCGAAAATAGTTTGCCTAATGATAAAGTTTCTCATTTAAGGATATAGTCAAGGATTGGAGCATACCACACAGCAATGGCAATGCACACCAGAACAGACACTCTGGTTATTTATCAGAAATGTTAAATCACAAATAATTGCACAGTGCGCGCTGCGTGAAACGGAGATGTTGGTCGGGGCGGTAGCGAATTGGATGGAGGAAGTTTTGTTTCGCTAACATCCGGCAGGGATTTCCCTAAGAAATTAAAATTAACTACAACTACTACAGTCAGTGGCAGTAGTTGCCGCGCCGCCATGAGTATTTGTTAATGAATGCAAGAATGAAGTACAAAATAAAAACAGGATGAAGAACCATCCACTCGGTGAGATGTTTTGCACTTGAGTTGTTGACGACGATGTCTTGAGATTAAAAGTTTAGATTAAAAGTACCGTAACTTGGATTTTTGTATACTGCTGGGGTAGACATCAAGAAGAAGTGCAGTCCTAAGTTAACAATCCGAAGATTTAAGCAATTGATAGAGGGGTTTCACTCCCGTTAGCGCCACCAATGGTACGATTGTGAGTAATTTTCTATGAAGGAGAATTACGCTTCTTGAGAATGGAAGGGACTTATTATTTTGCCTGCCGAATCGACCTGGTTTTCATAATTGGGAACGCCGTTTATGAAGTCTATGTAGAAAAAAGTTAGTTTAACTCATTGGAATTGGGGTCATATCACAGCTGCACTAATTGGAACGAATTTAGAAGGCCCGCACGCTCTTCTACATACAGTTAGTTCCTATTACTACCTGCAATTTTTTGGAGAACGATTGCCGGAGCTGCTTGAAGATGTTCCTCTTTTTCAGAGAAGGGCGATGTCCTTTCTACAGCATCTGGCCATAGAAGCAGCGGGGTAACTTCGTTCCTATACCATACTTTTAACGAACGGTGGATTTGTCGATTTGACCCCAACCCTTGGTAACCCAGCTCAAAACCAATGGATTTTTTCCGGTGCAGGGAAATAACTTCACGGGCAATAACTTCACCTGGGCAATAACTTCACCTCGAGTGGGCAATACCTTCACTTTTTTTTTGTGAAGTTATTGCCCACTGATGGTGAGCAATAACTTCACCCAAAATTTTGTGAAGTTATTTCCCACCTATAATTTGAGAATTTGTCTATTATAACTAAAGACCCTTGCACCAACTCCAAATCAAACAGTGACCCCAAGCAGGGGGGCAGCATGGCCCCCCATATGCATTGCACTGTTTATGGGATTAGTTGCGAAATCGCAAGTAGATTCCATAAGCAGTGCAATGCATATGGGGGGCATGCTGCCCCCCTGCAACCCCCCTGCTTGGGGTCACTGTTTCAATTGGGGTAGGTGCGAGGTACGTTTCTTGAATTATCATAAAATGTTAAGAGAATTTATTTCCCACTAAAAAGTGTAGTTATTGCTCACCATCAGTGGGCATTAAGTTCACAAAAAAAAAGTGAAATTATTGCCCACTCCAGGTGAAGTTATTGCCCAGGTGAAGTTATTGCCCGTGAAGTTATTTCCCTGCACCTTTTTTCCTCTGAGGTGCTATGAAACAAAAAGTTTATTTTAGAGAAATGTCAAGTCTGAAGAGGTCCAAGAAAAAATTAGTGCCGTTCAGAAGAGATGAGAAGAGGTTTGCTGCTCGTTAATCTGCCATCCAAAATGCTCAAACGTGCCCGAAAGTGTATTTAAAGGAAGGCATTTCGAACAATTCCTATGAACATTCCATGAAGTGTTCCAAAACGGCCCTTTTCAGACCACCACAAAAATATCTAAAAGGTTTTAAGAGTAATTCAGTAGGTATCTACAATGCTTTTACACCGTTTTTGTCTGACAAAAAATGGCTTTTCCTACAACTTCTGTTGATCGTAAAAAAAAAGTTGCTGAACATGATTTTTAAAAAAAAATTCAAGCATAAAAATTTTATAACAAAAAAAAATTATGAAGGAAATATGAGAAAAATTATGAAGGATATATGAGAAAAATGCATTTTAAGTTAAAAAAAAATGGAACAACAAGTTTTCATAATTTTGAGTTTCAGGAGCCAGCCATAACTTTTTTGTAGCTTACACAGTGCCGGATTTAGGGGAGGGCAGCCGGGGCTACAGCCCTGGGCCTCCACAAAACAGGGGACCCAACATTTCAAATTCCGACGAGTAGTCGATTCTACTCAAAACGAATCTCATATCGATCGACTAACTATAGTTGTTAGATATATTGAAGGATCGATGCCAAAAGAAAGCTTTCTCACCTTTTTACCAAACTACGGCCCTACCGGCGAGGCCATGGCAAACACTTTACTAAAATTTGTATGTGACCATCAAATAGACATTTTGGATTGCCGCGTCCAATAATATGACAATGCTGGAAACATGAGTGGTAAATACAAAGGAATACAGGCTCTTATTTTTGAGGAAATTCATTTATCGGCGTTTGTACCATGTTGTGGTCATTCTCTCAATTTAGTTGGAAATGCAGCTGCTTACTCTTGTCCGTTCTTGCTGTTCAATTCATCGATTTCGTTCCGAATTTATATACGTGGACAATTTTACGTTTTAAAAAAGCTTAGCGATACTCGTTGGTCTTGTAAAGCTGAAGCTACGAAAGCTATTGTCGATGGTTATTCTGAAATCGAAGAGCTCTAACCAGCATATCGTCTTATAAGGAGCAAAAAGACATCGTGAGGAATCAAGCATCGAACCTCTTGCGAAAGATGAGTTTTCTCGAAATCGCTCTATTTGCTTTTTGGAACAACATCTTAGAGCGATTCGAAGCTACAAGCAAGATGTTGCAGGACCCGAAATGATTCTTGAATCTGCAATGCTGGATTAGAATCATTGAAATCATTCGTTGAATCCAAAAGAGACGATTTTGATCAATACAAGAAAGCAGCTAAAGAAACACGTAGAACTGACCAATACGTACAATCACGCACCAGAGCAAGAAATGTGAGGTTGAATCCACTCGATTATATGAAAGCACAAGACGCAAATCTGTCACCAAAAGAGAAATTCAAAGTATCCGGTTTTATCCCAGTTATCGATCAGCTATGTGTTTCTCTTACTGAAAGATTGCATGCATGCGAGCTGTACGTTCGTGATTCGAATTTTTCAATCACATAGATGGATGCTGCAAATTTGCATGCTGCAGCAGAGGCATTGGTGAAAGTATACAAAGATGATTAAGAGGTGCAGGGAAATAAGTCCACGGGAACTAAGTCCACTGAGGGCCTTAGTTCCCATTAAGTGGGAAATAAAACCACTTTCGCGAAGTGAAAGAAAGAAAAAATCTCGAAATACAAAAATCTAGAAAAAAAAAATATATTAATTTTTGAGACAATGTTTACAACTCGCGCGAATCGGCGTTATTTTATTCGGCTTTATTTCACGGCACCTTATTTACTATTGGATTTTTTACAATTTTTTATAATGTTTTTTTTTTTGTTAAATATTAATTTGTTGTTGTTAATTTACCGAAATAAATAAATTGCTGAATAAACTAAATATGTAATGCATTTTCTTTAAGTTTAAACTCTTTAAATAGGTAAAAAAAAAATCTCGAATTAACTTTTTTTCGAGATATCGTCTTTTCCTTCTTCGAACTACGATAGGACAAAACCTTCTATCAAAGCTATCTCTACTCAGCATTGAAAGCGATTTACTGCGAAAACTATATTTAAGCGAAATCATCAAGGATTTGTCGTCGAAAAAAGCTCGCAAGGTTCCATTTGTTAGCGCTTTAATATAATTTCATATAATTCTTGTTTTTGTCTATATTTCTATATGTATGTTTGTTAAGGTAATTCACTTGGATTTGCAATAAATTATTAAACGCTTGACTGAAAAAATTGTTCATTTTATTTGGAAAATAATATGCCAGGGGGCATCCACTCATTTGTTGCCTCGATCAATCGAGGCAGAAATTAGAGAACTTACTTCGCTCACTGTACACTCGCGAAACCAGTTCATGTTCCCGTCGGAGCAGTAAGGGTAAATATCAACACAGAACAGCTCACGAAAGCCACCTTCAGATGGCTCCACAGGCTGGTTTGAGAGACTTCACATCAAGAAACGAAAATACCCAGGTTTACGTGAGTTTGTGCTAATAAAACGGCACTCAGTTTTAATTGGGTTTTTAACAAACCGCCACACCTACCTACCTCCTAGAGAGCTTACAGTTAAATAATTTATTAAAGAGATATTTTATTTTGCAGTCGGTGGTTATGTGCTTGATTTTTGATGTGTTTGGTAGAGGTGGTAGGTCCAAGAAAGTTCTTTGCTGAGTAAATGGCATTGTGCATCCGAGTTTAAGATATGGCTGTGGGTTATTCTTGTTTTTTTTTTAAAAAAAACTTCTGGCTCGCCGAGGCGATTTAAAGGGGATTGCACGTCGAGTTAAAAGATCTTTTGTGCCATATGGGCCAGAAAAAGTTTAAACTAGTAGAATTTCTACTTTCCGTGTAAAGCGGATAATTTTACAAGTAGAAGATTTCTTTATGTCCTCGGTGCTCATTTGTTCCCTGAAAAAGATCTTCTTTCTAATTCCTTTAAGGACTGGACATTCACATATAATGTGTTCAGCTGACTCGTCCTCTTCAGGACAGAGTTGGCACTCAGTAGAGTCTGCTATTTTCATTTTGTTTAGGTGATATCTTTAACCGTGGTGACCAGTAAGGTAACCTACTAAGTTTTTGATATCATGCCTGCTTAACTGTAGGCATTTCCTGGCATTATTATTGAAGGGCCGAATGGCTCGTTTGGCCTGCCTTAGACCTGGGATGCTTTCCCAATAATAGACACATTTTTTATGTTCCCAGCTTTTTATTGCTGCCGTTGCAGCAGAAGGATTCGGGACCTATGAAAGGTGTTTCTGAAACTTTTCTGCACAATTCGTCAGCCTTTCGTTCCCTTCTACCCCGACATGACCCGGAACATACCATAATTTGGTTTTGTTTCTTGATCCGAGTGTTTGTAGGGTATTGAAGCAGTCCATGACTGATTTGGAGTCAGTGGTGTGCGAGGTAAGACTATCCGTGAATATATGGATGATTGCGCCTTTTATGCCAGATAAGTGAATGTGGCTAGCGCATTCTTGAATGGCTTGGAGCTCTGCTTGAAATACACTGGGACTTTTTCCCATGTGTATCGTAAAGCGTTTTCATTTTAGAACCATCCGTATACCACTTTATGCCGTTGTGGCTATTTGGTGGGTTATTACTAACCCATGCTTCTCTCTTAGGGATCTCCGTGGAGAATCGTTTGTTTATTGGGTTATCCTTGTACGTCCGAGTCTAAGATAGCATCTGTTCATACTGGTTGTAGTATGAGTCGGTGTTGTTGTTGCAACTGCTTTTGAGTTCATTGTGGTGAAGTGATGTGTGTACCAGCTCCATGCTCCTAGTTTTTTTTTTAAATTTCCAGTACGATCTTATTATTTTTCGCAAATCTTTATTGCAGGCTCGAAAGGATTTTATTTCTGCATTGGGGTCGGCGCAAATAGATTTTGCTTCAAGATCTGCTAGGTAATTGCCCTTTATACCGATGTACGCAAGCGAGTCTTAATGTTTGCCTGAGCGAGATGATGTTATCTCTTGTTACGTAACTGGCGGGTGGCCCATGTTTTATGTTGCTTATAGCGCTAAGAGATGAAAGGCCCTTCGGTGCAAATTAAGGTTTGATTTGTAAGCCTTACGTGCATATTGAGAAGCTTTGAGGATACTCAAGGTTTCTACCGAAAAAAATAAAAGTATGAAGGAAGCTTTTCAGCAGTATGAAGTACGACATTGGAGTCAACAATTACCATACCTGTGCCCTCGTCGTTTTTGGAATTAGTTTTGAAACGTATCAACATAGTAAGATATCAAGAAGAGTACCATCTTCAAATATAATTTTCAATAAAGTCCATTGAATTTAAGGTAAGCGCAACGTTGGGCGCCACTTTTAATTATTTCTTAAAATCATTCAAATTGAGCTCTAAAATATCGTAGTCCTTTGGAGTAAAACAGAGTAAGTAAAAGCATCGCATGTCTACCGTTATTAAGTATAACTTGAAAATTTTCTAGACGTAAATGACTATCGGAAGAAGCATAATTTTTGCAAATGGCGGCAAATGTAAATTCTACTTTGATATTTGTGAAGTTAACTGATACAGAAAAAACTTAAGACACCAATTAACATAATCCAAAAGCAGAACCAAAGTTTTTCATTCATAAAAAAAAATTACAGCGAAAGAACATCGGGTGACAACTTTTGCGCCACCTGACAACTTTTGCGCCACCTTGTATATTCAAAAATTTGAAATATCACGAGGAAACTTAGCTTTTAGCCATTCTTGTTTTTTCCCCCGCTTAACATTACATTGATATACAAAAAAGGAAAAGTACAAGGTTCCTGTCATGCAATCAAATGAAATCTGTAAACTTTACATGAAATACTTCCAAAATGGTGGCAGTACCAATGTTTCCTTACTTCACTTTGGTTAAACATACATTTTTTATTTTTTATTTTTTGCCTTTTGACTTGCATCATAAATTGCTCATCTTACTTTGAATTTTGCTCCTTTGACACATTAAGGAAAATGAACTTTGCATTGCAAACATTGTTGTTCCGATATATCTCAGTTTACGCACCTCCCTCCTTGGTATAGTCTGCTCGTCGTTCTCGTCATCGGAATGTTATGTTTTTAAAAAGGAAATGAAATACATACATAGATATTTATACTCAAAAGAGGGATGGTACAAATATGTATCTTTGCAAAATTAACGGCAGAAATTTATTTTTCGGCGGATTATATTTATAAGAGAGTTGAAAATTTTCATAACACAAAGATCAAATACACTTTGCTTCAACTGAATAAGCACAAACATTTTCTAAGCTACGTTGTCCATTTTTTCAAAACCTTGTGCCGTAATATATCATTTGATGATGCAAACTTTTGCGTATGATGTTGACAAACCAAATCGGAAAGAATATTTCAAAAAGTACCGCTATTTTGTTCCTGTTTCCCTTGTAAAGCATTCAATATGGGAAAATGCAGTTTTATTTTGCTTCAACTGAATAGACACAAATATTGAAATTGGAAATAAAAGTTATTGGGATTAAATGAAACAAGTTTTTCTTAAAATAGTTTTTTATTGGTTAATTTTAGTAGTGGGTACTGCCGCCTTTATTCGTAATAGTTTCGTAAATTCGATCCGGCATGGAATCGTACAGCCTCTTTATGTAGTCCAGCGAAATTTCCCTCCAGGCCAATTTAATGACTGCAATAGGGGATTCTCTGTCCTCAAACTGAGGGCCAGACTCATAAACTTTTCGTACTAACCATCCCCAAGCGTTTTCTATAAAGATCAAGTCCGGTGAGTACGGCGGCCATTGAAGCAATTCCACATTCTGCTCCTCTATCCAATTTTTTACTATGCGCGCCGTGTGGATGGGGGCGCTGCCCTATTGCAAAGTGCAGTTTATGGGTCCAAAAATGCCTGAAAATTTAGGAAAATTTCTTTTCAAATTTCCTTTATAACTTAATGCAGCCATTTTTGAAGTTTGGAACTCAAGCTCAACAGAGCCATAGTAGGTAACTGCTCCCCATACCATAACACCACCTTCTCGACTATGATGCCGCGGTAAAAATCGTTCTTCTTTCCTTCGTGGAAGTAATAATCAAACCCATCAGGGCCATCAAAATTAAACTTCTTCTCATCCGAAAAAACTGCGTGACGCCATTAATTTTTCCAACTCATATAGAGTCTAGAGAATTCTAAGCGCATACACTTCCGTTTCTCGGTAAGTGGTGGTTTCTTTTGAATTTTTAACCGTTTTAGATGTTTGGCACTATTGATAACAATTCGCACTGTTGAAACGGTTGCAGTAACACCGGCTTTCTGCTTTATTTTTGCCGCAGAGTCGTAGGAATTGGAAGCACATCTTAAAATTGCTTTTCGATCAACTGCTGTTGTTGTTGTTTTTTGACTTTATATCTCCTTAAATAAGAATAGACCACACTAAAACTTCGTCCAATTATGTCAGCTTTAGAACGCCCGGTTAGTCCTTGTTCTTTTAGTAAATCGATTTGAGCTCTTTCAACATTATTTAGAGATTTTGATCTACCTGTTTTTCTTTGAAATACAATTAATCAAATAAAATTCACTTAAAGCACTTCAACTGTTGATCTTATGTGTCAATCTCTACAGAATACTCATAAGCAGTAAAAATAATGACCTTGTATCTATTCAGTTGACGCAAAATAAAACTGCATTTTTCCATATTGAATGCTTTGCAAATGAACCAGGGAAAAAACAGCGGTACTTTTTGAATTATTCTTTCCGATTTATTTTGTCAACATCATAAACAGACATCATCTAATGATATATAACGGCACAAGGTTTTGAAAAAATGGACAACGTAGCTTAGAAAATGTATGTGCTTATTCAGTTGAAGCAGAGTGTAGGATCAAGATAGTAAAACATTTAGGTAGAGTTTGATTTCTTCATGTAAAAACCTAACGATGTAAGGATATGAATAATGAAAATTGAAAACATATGAAAACGAAAAAATACAGATATGTGGCAGTATGGAATGTGACACGTTCAATACAAGATGTTTCGTTGTTACCAACTTAAGGATGGTTGGAAATAGTCCTCAATGAGGAAGAGGAGGGATGTTTCACGGTCCTAGAACCAAATAGTTTTGGCAATGGAATTGTTAATGTTACCCGTGTAGGCACTGTTACGATCACTTAGATCGTTGACAAAATATTGACCTAAAGTAGTCCTCGTGAAAGTGGTAAATGGGGCGCATGTACACAAGAAGTGTAGAACTATTGCCTCTTCTTTATCGTCTCATCGGCTCATCGGCTTCTGCAAAAATCGTTGCAGAATGCCCAATCTTTAAGAATTCTCACCTTTCGCACTTGCGCGGTGTCCAGTAATTATGTGTTTTAGGGAGAAGAGGGTCCCTCTCCTTTATTGTGTTGTTCGGCTGTTTAGTCATATAGTTCTTGTAGTATGAAAGATTATTCCATTTACTTTCCCAACGTTTTGGCGGGGGTTGCCACCTTCCTCAGGGGAATCTTTATTTCATACACAACAAATAAATAAATAAATAAAAGTGAACATTTAGTGAACCAACCAACTATTTAATGGAGGGTATTAAAACTTACAAATTAAGTTTGAAAATAAATAAATAAATAGAGGCAAAACAAGAGAATGAATAAATAAATTAAATAAAACCGTCAGCTATGTTAGCACTTCGACGTGTTGATGTTTTGTCCTTAACTGTGTGTCAGTTATTATTTCGATATGAGAGAGCAGTGGACTGCGGAGAAGTTCTGTATGTCTTGTTTCCTGTTCATGTTGTTTTTGTTGTTTCAAATATGCAGGGTTTCCAGGGTGAGGTGTTTTGATTTCTGTTTTTCTGTTTGTAAAATTTGTGTGTTGTCGAAGTCCGGTCTATGGTTTGTTTCAATGGTATGGCTGGCTAGCGCTGTTTTGTTGGGGTTGCCTGATTTTATGTTGGATTTGTGGCTTGAGATGCGTTGTTTCTGGAATTTCTGTGTCGTCCCAACGTAGCATAGATTACAAGGTTCATAGTCTTTTAAACTAGTGCTTAGAGCCGTTGGCGCTAGAAGAAAAATAAAAAACGATTTCCTTCAGTGTTGATGGCTTAAAAATTCTGTGAAATTGTTTATTTTATTTTAGAAATTTTAATACATCAAAAATGAATCCATTACCTTAGTTTAAATCTAATTTTCTCTGGATTTCTAGCAATCCAAATTCAAAGTTTTTATAGAGATGTCTGTCCGTGTGTATGTACGTATGTGCGTATGTAGGTATGTGCGTTCGGAAATATCTTTCGCCGCGATTATCTGGAGAACCAAAGATGATATTGACATGGGACCGGGTTTATTCGAAGCGTAATTACGTAACTCAGAACTGATTAAGTTTCCAGCAAAATCTGTCCAGCCGTTTTTTGTTAGTAAATAAATAACTAAAATAATTTGCCTTTATTTTTACTATTTGTTGTCATTTGTCATTGAGCAAATCATTATTACATTGTGCTCCGTTACTTCGTATATATGTAAATCTACAGGTCTCCGTGCTCGTAATAATGTTTGCATTAATGTATATCACACTTCGCTGTTATTAACAACATTTAATTTCCATGAACAATATTAAAGAGGATTTTTGAATCTATACTAATATTATAAATGCGAAAGAAACTTTGTCTGTCTGTCTGTCTGTCTCGCTTTAACGCCAAAACTACTGAACCGATTTAAATGAAATTTTGTACACAGACAGTCTAGAGCCTGAGAATGGACATATGCTACTTCATCCGCTGTCCAGAAGCGGAGATCTAAGCTGATATCTAAGAAAAGTTGTAACTCTCGAATGCTTTCTAGCTCCTAGCTTTGGAATGACTCATCCAAATGAAATAGGATTTTTTTTAATATAAAGTTCAATTATGTACAAAGATTTTAAGATATAAATCATCTTTGTAGGTTATCCTGAAGTTGAACAATAAGCATTAAACTATAAATTTTATACAATTCAAAAAAGTAAAATGTTCGATTGAAGCTAGATCGTTGGATTTTCCAAGCGTTCAGTGGAGGAAGGTTAGGTTAGGTTAGGTTTATGTGGCTGTCGGCAGAAGCCGACACACTTAGACCAATTTAGGTCCATTGCGATACCACGTATGTATATCTACCTCAACTCTGTAGATGGGACTGGCCAACGACACGCGGTTGTTCTCAAACGGTCCCCCATCTACGTACTAACCGCGCCCAACGTCGTTTAATTGCGGTGATCTGACGAGAACCGATTAACTCGACGTGGTATGGTCGTTGGTTGGAGGAAAATGTGTGTGTGTATGCGGCACAAATCTATTTCTCTAGCTGTACCTTTTTGTGCAATGTGCTTTTTCTTTCTTTTTTTTATGCACCTTTTGCAGTTTGTGTTGGTTTTTTATGGCGCATGACCATGGGATTGAGAAAGATAGGGTATGAAATTTAAATGAGATTGAGACGGAGTCACACTCGGAGTATATCCGTATAATGAGTAGGGACACTCTCGACGTTTTCTTTATCAGTTCTTATCAGCAAGCCATATCTTACCATATCTTATGGTTAACCACATTTTAAAATTTCCCACTAATCGCATAAATCATATTGATCCCACTGGGAAGTTAGTCGTGTGGACCTTGCGGGTCGCACCCAGACCACTTTTTTTTCATTTTTTCTTAAGGTTGAAACCTAATGGTGGTGGTGCTCGTCGAAGGTAGATGGCGTTAACATAGTCCTTTCCATGGCAATCAATTTTGTATACTACGTCAGTACGTTTTCCTTTTTCCGTTCTCGCTGTAAGTTTGTAGAACAGTGTCGCAAGAGTCTGATTAGACTTGTACGCCAGATTGATGTCCTTAGTAGTGGCGATGATCTTTTTGAGACTTAGACCACTCCTCTGCATGTCCCTGTTTCTATCACTTTCTCTTCATGCGGAAATGTCCTGCGGCGGTGTCGGAGGAACAGGCTCCGAATAACCTCTCCGGGAAAACTGATGCGCTTCAAAATACGTGTGACAATTTTTTCAAAACCTTTCTGATTAGGTTGCCAGCAGTGTTAATTGTTTCGGTTGATTTGACCGAAAGTTTACTAATCTTCCCGATGCTGTTTTTTTCCGGTGCCAATTGAAGGAGGGATGTTCGTTTTCACGATGAACTTTGGCATCCAAAATCGCTAACGACCTGTTTATTTCTTTTTCAACAGTGAATTTTGGGGTAAAGTCTTCTGAGAAGACTCCGACACCGACTCCCTTTTGCGTCTTAGCCCCTTCCGTGAAAATGTACATCTAGTTAATTGTTAAGGACATTGCGTTGCATCGACTATGCTCAGTCTGGTATGGATTGTTTGAAGCTTGGACAGAGTGAAGTTTATTTCAGCAGGGAGTTGATCCGCAGAGTAAGGAGAATAACGTTGCATCTTAAACCTCTCCACTGATATAAGAGTCTATCAGTCGTTGTGCTAAGGTGGCAATCACTTAAGAATAGTTCTGACTGTTGTTTTTCCAATACGAACCACTTACAAAATTAATTAAAATACTGTCTCGACCATATTGTCAGCATATGCAATAATCGTTTATCTTGACACAGGACCTCGCTCCCGTCAACATACTCGTACCACAAAAATAAACATGTTTTACATGTTACTCCTGTTTTGCAGAATAACATCCCCGTTTCTGACATAAAAACATACCCGAAATTGTTTAATTCCACAACACAAGACAGACATGCATACCTCGATATAGTGTTCCGGCGAAAAGTCTTTTTTTTTTGCAAAATGTCTAAAGAACTTCACTCACTCTTCTCTGCGTCGTGCATTGGAGGCAGTTCCACCTAACCTTACCTAACAATGTAACCTAGATCTATCACATATTCCGCACAGCACACAAAATAATAAGAAAATCTACACACAACAAAATTGTCAACGATTTTTGGGGAAAGCTTTGTTGAGCCACCAAGAATCGGGTTTGAAGTATGGTGGCGGACGGAATATAGTGAGTTCCTCAGTATTTGGTATTCAGGACATAACATACCCATTCGAAGAGACAAGCATGCAAAAATCGCATTCTTCCTTTTGTTCCGGTTTCAGTTTTGCTTCTCGTTCATTTTACATGAGAAAATTCCTCGCAAAGCATCTTCCAGAAGCTTTAGTTTCGATCTTTTTTGTCGGATATGGGATTTTTTTTCATCTCTTCTGATCACAAAGATGCATGACATCGGTGCTGCTACTTGTATCTGCATGGAGTATTCTTGAGAGGAGTTGTTATGCGGGATTCAGAATGCATTGTAACATATTTGTATGCAATGCAATTCGCATACGGAGTCGAAGAAAATAAAACGAAAAAAAAACATATCTTTGGGGTTGACAAACGTGGAATTTGACTGCAGTCTTTCAAAATGAATTTAATTCTCCCCTCTAAACAAATATCTACGAGTTGCAAGGAATGCAAGCGATTCATGTGTAAATGAAAAAGTTAGGTTGAATTGTGAGTGTAAAGTGTTCTCTTTACACTCACAAGTAAATAACAAAGCAGTTTTTTTTTCAACTATTCTCGAAGAACTTGTAAACACTTAAGCAATTCCCTAGAACTAGAATAGCAGAGCGGATAAAAGCATTTTAACAAGAGGGAAAATGAAAAGTGATTAATAAGTAGTACAGTCAAAAAAACATCAGTTCTCATGTGACTGGATTGGCTAGAAATCGGTGCTCCTCATCGCAATAGGTTGTCAAGAGAAATATACAAATTCGTCTATAGAAATTAAAATTGTAGTCAAACCTTCAATGATAATTTGTATACCCTATCCTAGTAACGGTTTCCGTCCGAAATTCGGAACATATACCTACTCTGTATGGACCCGAAATTATCAAATGTAAAGATTTTTTAAATCCGCCTACTGATACGAAATTCAACAACAACAAAACACATTTTATCGATGGAAATAAAGG
This sequence comes from Portevinia maculata, assembly GCA_949715645.1. NCBI lineage: Eukaryota > Metazoa > Arthropoda > Insecta > Diptera > Syrphidae > Portevinia > Portevinia maculata. The sequence goes on from OX454526.1 coordinate 263,623,081, forward strand.
TCGTGTTCTTCGCAAAGTATGTGGACAAAGACTTTCGCTACAATTCAGCTTTAAAAAGTTGTTTGCCAAACCGACTTTGGGGAGTTTTAGACAAAAATATTTAATTTTATTTTTCATAAAAGCCTTAAGAGACAAAAAAACACCGCATCAAAAAAATATGTCGACAATATCGTTGCTAAGTATCCTGAAAAAGGCCGAAATTGGAGTGGAAGGGGGCGAGGAGCTAAAAGAGCTCACCAATCAGCAGTGGCATGACCGGTGGAATCAAGAGAACAGAGGGCGATTGACCGCGACGCTGATTAAAATTGTTGCAGAGTGGCATGGACGGAGGTTGACTGGGATCCAGGCTCGACATCTCGGTCGGCAAGGGATGTCCTCCCTCGCAACAACATCGAGCTTAGCACCTGACCATAGCTCACCAAGCTTGTTTATCGCAAGCTTGTAGAGATCCAGTGATCTTTGATCGCTGCAAGCGATAAGTTTTACGAGACCTTGATGCCAGCCGCCATTGTGAGTTAGTGGCGGTTGTCCGGTTATATCCCTGTAAAAATCCGTGAAGTTTTCTAACAGAGTTGGCATAATGAGATCCCACCGTTCAGGTGAGATCGTGCCGTCGTGCGATTTGGGCCGGGGTTCTATCCAACTCAGGAATAGAGCCGATAGAGCCAATGATGCGATTGGCATTACGTCTATCTTCGTAGTGCGAAGTTGAGGGGTTGCGGTGACGCGCCCCTGAACTACCAGACGCGCTAGTGGAAGCCGGACCATGTTGCACCGTTCCACTTCCACTTCGGGGATATTCGATTTTAAAAGAATCCATGCATTTGCTGTCAGTGAAAGGACCATGAGTTTCCACAGTCCTACCCCTGAGTAATGTTGCAGGAGCATTAACGGGGTGCAGCTTCGGGGCACTGCCTGAGGGGGTGCTGCCAGCGGAGGTGGGACCATGATGCATAGTTCGACCTTCACTGGAAAGATTTTTGTTGTGAAATTGCTCGCTACCACTGACGGAGGAAATACGAGTATCCACAGTTCCGCCGCCAGGTGCCACAAGAGCATTACCGGTAGACAGCTTTACCGCCGTACTACCGCCCGGGTTATACAGGATACCGGCCTTAGTTGTTTGTTTATTTTGTTTTTGAAGTAAAACTTCTTTACGCACGCTTGACTTGGGGAGTAAGCTGGTGAATGCGTCGCGGAAGTGTAGACAAAAGTACACTTCCGGCAAAACGGAAGTGTAGACAAACGTACACTTCCGGCAAAACGGAAGTTGAGAGGGAAATATAAGTTAGTGAAGATAGAAAGAGAGATCATAAAATTTAGTCGGCGGAAAGGTTCCTGGAATGGGTAAGCAACCTTGAATCTCCTCAATAGAGGGCAATAGTTAGCTCTTATCATCTATCCAAACCGATCCAAAGGAGAAAGCTATATCTAAAACAATTGCCGACAGATGGAATTTACCGGAAGTGAGTAAAGTCGTTGTGTCCATGAATCGCAGTTCAGATTTTCAGGTCGGACGGTAACAAACCAAAGTTTGAGCTAGGGAGCTGAAATTCATATTATAGACTCTCCAGGGGCCCGTGATGCTCATGTGTAAATATTTTCAAAATTCGCCTACTGACACGCGCACAATTTAAATTAATGCCACGCTGACGAGCCTACATGTTCACACATCGACTATACCGTGAGTGCAGCGTGGCTCACACCTTTTTTATACAATAGACTTATGATTTACGGTCGAGTAGGCTCTGAAGAATTAGGAGAAAACTATCATATGTTGCCACTAATTTTAGCAGGGGATTTCAATATTAATTTCGCGTCCGAAGATGGACAAATCTTGGTAAACTGTCTACAAGATAAATTAGAACTACAAATGAATAATAACCGAAATGCACAAAACATGGAACAACATTCGATGCAGTTATCCTTCTAATTTTCATTCAAAAACATATGTATCTTATTTCTTATACCATAAGCCTATTGTCTCGGTCTAACAATCAACCATAGTAATTGCTAATGTATCCGATGATGAACGAAAATAATGAAAGAAAATAAAAAATCTATTTAATAAAAAATCAATTCAAAAATATTAATTTTTATTTTATTATTTATTTATATATATTGATATATATATCCATACGTAAGAAGTTTTACTTCAGTCGTGTGGTCTTAACCACACTATTCATAATTTTTCCCACAAGTAGCGGAGGAAGGAAGGAGATCCGCATTGTCCCCAAGTATCCGGATACTCCGTTCGCGACTGAGCAATTTATTAATCATCTGACACCTTAAGTCCAGCCCAGGGGATAATGGAAAAGGAGAATGAGAGGAAGCGGGAGAGGAAGGAAGTGAGGAGAGAAAAAGAAAGTTGAATCAGGACGGAGTGTCCTATGGGCAGTTCTTAGTAGTAGATGCTCAATCAACGTTCAGAAGGGTGACCCTTCTGACGGCGGAAGTCGTCGACAGTAAAGCCCGTTGAATTAGCATCCAAGCATCCACACCAGCACCAATCAGTATCGAATGGTGCGCTCGACAACGTGACTGACCCTTCGTGGAGGCATGGATGAGAATACGGAGAAGTAAACTACTGTATCACCCAAAATCTAACCGGCCAGTGGTGTTGCAATGGCTACCTTCAAATTATGGGCAAAACGAGGAGTTCAACATGTCAGTATGGCGACTCGGAAATGCACAGCGCCAACCTAACATTCCTTGGATACAGCAGATGAGAGGCGGAAGGAAGAGCGGTGGAATCTCAGATTGGAGACGCAAAAATGTCAAAGAGTGGCTAGAACTGGAACAGTATCCTTCTTAATAGAAAAGGTACTTAACACAAACAAGATAGAGGAAGACCCAAACATAATTTCATAAGGCATAGACGTCTTAGGCTGCAGAAGACTTACAAGTAATGTTAAGAACTTTCAACTTGCTTCAATTGATACCCCTTTCTCAAGGAAGGCTTAGTAGCGATACCATTTTTTTACAGCAGCTTATATCCTGTCATATAGATGCACCTGATCTGCTTTCTTCTATTGGCTTTAATTTACTTGGTGGCGCCCATAACGTACGTAGTGTTGACTAATTGGCTAGCCCTCTTCATAGAACGACTTATGGGAGGCATGACCCTATTAGCCGCATGAGTAGAATCTATAATCTTATTGATTATGTGATTGAATTGCATATAAGTAAAATGAGGCTTCAATATACGAGCCCAAACGCAAAATAGTTGCACTACCTATGATAAAAAAACAAAAATCTGCTGGTTCTTAATTCCATCGGCAATAAACTCAATATTTTGGTAGTTTTCTTTAGATATATTTATTTTAGATAGAAATAAGTAACAAAAACAAAATGACTTTTATTAAATAACCATATACTCGTAGAGCAGTCTTAAAAAATAAAATAACGATTGATACATTTTTTTAAACGCAAAATAGTTGGCCAACGCGTCTTAATTTTTATTTTACCATGGTGTTACGTCGCCACTGGCCTTGATAACTGCTTCTATGCGTCGTGGCATTGTGTCAACTAATTTTTGACATTCTTCGGTACCAAAAGATTCCCAAATATTTATGATTTAACTTTTAGGCCTTGAAGAGTCCGACATGGTTCTTTTCGGAGGTTTTGCTTCATTTTATGCCGGACAGTTTCAATTGGCGAAAGGTCAGGGCTGCTGGAAGGCCATTCCAGTAAAGGAATTGCTTCAGCAGATAACTACGCCATTGTAGACCTTGCTGTATGGCAGGAAGCACCATCCTGTTGGAAAATGAAATCTCCATCACTAGTTTGAAGTCGTTGTATTGATGGGAGTAGCTCATTTTCCATAATATCCCGGTACTTGGTAGCATTGACAGTTCCATTTACAAAATGTAAATTGATCAAACCTCGCCCGGACATGCATCCCCATATCATTAGAGATGCTGCAAACTTGACTGTTTTTTTAAGGCAATCTTTATGAAAGGCCTCTTTGGAGTTTCTTATGACAAGTTTTCATTCGTCGCCCACGCAAACTTCAAACCTCGACTCATCACTCCAAATAACGGACCGCAATTGACTTAAAGTCCAGTTCTTACGTTGCTTGGCCCACTCTAGGCGCCTTTTCTTTTGTTTAGGTGTTAAAAGTGGTTTTTCTTTGGCCTATGTTTTAACGAATTAAAATAGCTCTTATTTAAATAAATCTAAAACAAACCTTATAAAATTTATATCCATTTTTTTTCATTGTACGCTTACAAGTGTCGACTGAAATACTTTTTTGGATTCTTTCTCTCCATTGAACAGTTATTGCAGCGGCAGTTGGACGTCGATTTTCCTTTATTATTGTTTTTAAGACTCGGCAATCTCGAGGTTTCGCAATTGGTGGGCGTCCCGTTTTTTGACCAACCTCCACATTTCCACTATTTTTGAACTTTGTGATAATGTTTCGAATTGATGAGCGAAGTAAATTAAATTGGTTTGCTATTTTGTAGCTCGACAATCCCGTTTCGAAGGCTTTAACTATGGATTCCCTAAGGTCTCGTGATAATGCAACACCACGCACCATGATTGACACTAAACTGTTGCTGGCTTACTTAAAACAAGAGATCAATAAACAACAAAACAAGTGCATGTCATTTTTTTAATAACGGTTAACTGAACATCTATTTAAATCGTCATAGGCCAACTTATTTGCTTCCCATAGAGAGTAGTCCAACTATTATGGTCTTATCTTTGTTTAAGAGAATGCAACCTGAAGCCATGTGTGTTTTCTCAAATTAAGTTCTGTTTGGTCTTATTTACTCATTAAATTAATTAAATTAATTACATTGACCAAAAAAAATTTAATCAACAACTGCTTGGGACAGAAAATGAAGGTATATAAAGAGGATTAATGTGATTGATGAGTAGGCCAACTACTCGTATTTTGCGTTTGGGTCGTATTATGCGTAATAATGCATTTTTTTCAAGTCGGAATAGAGTTTTGGCCACCAGCAATACTCTATAGCCATGACTTTTATTTGCGTTTTACGTAACTCATGCAAAAAAGCCGTTTGCACCAAGGAGGGTATGATAATACGTTAGGGGAGTAACCTAACATCTATCTTGTTGTGTACCCATCCCTCTTGCAAGCACTGTTGAACGAAGGCTAACATGCTGTCCTTGGCCGTCTCCCGCTCGACTTCCTCCACCGCAGTCTACCAAAATTGTTTTAAATAATTTAAGTACAAAGATTCCGCCCTTGCCACGTCGAATCAATCGGATCTCGTTCGATCACCGCAATTAAACGACGTTGGGCTTACTTAGATGGCGGACCACTTGGGAATACCGCGTGTTGTTAGCGTCTGACAAACGTAGAAGAGTATCAAATTGTCATGAGAAGCTTCTCAAATTTGCCGTTCGGATTCGGCGTAAAACTGTAGGTCCCCTCCACTTCGCATAAAAGTGGTTGGAGAAGCTTGGTTCTAGGCCCTGTATGGGCCGTTAAGGCCTAATATGTATGCATGTACAAAGATTTCGACTCAATTCGGTGCTTACACCCTTTGCATATTTTTCGCTTGGTCGACGCGAAAAAAAGTCTGCCTTAACGCATTCGATTTTAAAAGTGCAGCCTGTAAAAGGAGTGCTAATCGTCATAGCCTCTCATGCCCTGAGTTTTTTTTTTAGTTTTTTTGTAAGTTTAACAACGCGCTGCTAGAGACTACGCATTTGGTGTGCATACGGCTGTGAAGGCCATTCTTCTATAGATCGACATACAGTGAAAGGTGGACGTTTCAAGGTGAGGGTATTGAAATTGTACGAGAATACAAGTACCTAGCAGTCCTTATTACCCCGAGCTTAAAAACATGAATAAGCATCTTCAAAAGAAGTTGTCTGAAGCTAAGCGCGCAATCAGCTCAGTTTGGGAAAAATGCACCAACAACAAACAAGTCAGCCATAGTGCAAAGCAAAGGCTATTCCAATCAACTGCAGCCTCTATTCTTTTGTATGGAGCCCAAGTGTGGGGATACTGTTCTTTTGAGGCCGTTGAGAAGTTTAATTACTTGCGATACTTTCTTAAACGAATATTTAGACTGCCTAGTAGTACACCCACGACCAAACCACGTCGAGTTAATCGGTTCTCGTCAGATCACCGTAATTAAACGACGTTGGGCGCGGTTAGTACGTAGATGGGGGACCGTTTGAGACCAACCGCGTGTCGTTGGCCAGTCCCATCTACAGAGTTGAGGTAGATAATATACGTGGTATCACAATGGACCTAAATTGGTCTAAGTGTGTCGGCTTCTGCCGACAGCCACATAAACATAACCTAGTACACCCAACTATATGCTTCATTTAGAATCGGGAATGCACCCTATGTTTATGAACACATTAAAAATGCATTTTAATTATATAGTTAGAGTGATGGCGCAGGAGGAAGAAAGGCTACCGAAAAAAGTACTTACGCACATCATAAGAACAAGAGGCAATCTAGTGCAAGAATGGAAGCGTCTTGCGTCAGAATATGGAGTAACCCTTAATATTACACCAGACATGCAGTCTGATTCTCTAAGAATGCAATTTAATATACTATTAAAAAAAACTGGCAATATTATATATCAGAAATATGTTAGTGAAGCCCAATCTTCACAATATAGGTTGTACTACAGCAAAATAAAATACCACCTTGAAGAACGAACTTACTTTTTAAACTGCTTTACGACGGATAAATTAAGCACTATTTTCAAAATGAGAGGAGAGTTGGTTCAGTTGAATTATATACCGCACAGACCAGAACTGTCAATTTTGTGCAATATCTGCAATATGAGAGTAAGGGAAGATGTACTACACTTTCTAGCAATACGAGTATGTCCAATTTTAAGGGATTTCCGGGAGCAAATTTTCGGTTCTTATGTACTAGAGGAGGAAGTTGCAATCGGTATCTTAAACGGAGAACAAGTCTGGGATCTATTGTTTAATTACACAGTTAACGCACTTCGCTACAGAAAATGCATCATCGAGGGAGATTTCTAAAACATCTGTACTACTCGTATTCAAATTTGTATATACACTTCGCTTCAACTGAATAAGCACAAACATTTCCTAAGCTGCGTTGTCCATTTTTTCAAAACCTTGTGCCGTAATATATCATTTGATGATGCAAACTGTTTGAGTATGATGTTGACAAAATAAATCGGAAAGAATATTTCAAAAAGTACCGCTATTTTTTCCTGGTTCCCTTGCAAAGCATTCAATACGGAAAAATGCAGTTTTATTTTGCGTCAACTGAATAGACACAAAGTCATTATTTTCGCTGGTTATGAGTTTTCTGTGGAGATTGACACATTAGATCAACAGTTGAAGTACTTTCAGTGAATTTTGTTTGATTAATTGTATTTCAAAGAAAAATGGGTAGATCAAAATCTCTAAATAGTGTTGAAAGAGCTCAAATCGATTTACTAAAAGACCAAGGACCAACCGGGCCTTCTATCGCTGACAAAATTGGACGAAGTTCTAGTGTGGTCTATTCTTATTTAAAAAACATGAAAGGAGGCCAAAAAACGGCAACAACAGCGGTTTATCGAAGAACAATTCTAAGATGTGCTTCCAATTCCTGCGACTCTGTGGCAAAAATAAAGCAGAAAGGCGGTGTTACTGCAAGCGCTTCAACAGTGCGAAGGGTTATCAATAGTACCAAACATCTGAAATGGTTAAAAATTCAAAAGAAACATTTTTGACCTCCTTTCATGTTTTTTCCGTGCGAATCTTTGCTTCTTAAATGAGAATAGACCACACTAGAACTTCGTCCAATTTTGTCAGCGATAGAACGCCCGGTTAGTCCTTGGTCTTTTAGTAAATCGATTTGAGCTCTTTCAACACTATTTAGAGATTTTGATCTACCTGTTTTTCTTTGAAATACAATTAATCAAACAAAATTCACTAAAAGTACTTCAACTGTTGATCTAATGTGTCAATCTTCACAGAAAACTCATAACCAGCGAAAATAATGACTTTGTGTCTATTCAGTTGACGCAAAATAAAACTGCATTTTTCCATATTGAATGCTGTGCAAGAGAACCAGAGAAAAGATAGCGGTACTTTTTGAATTATTCTTTCCGATTTATTTTGTCAACATCATACGCAAACAGTTTACATCATCAAATGATATATTACGGCACAAGGTTTTGAAAAAATGGACAACGTAGCTTAGAAAATGTTTGTGCTTATTCAGTTTAAGCGGAGTGTATGTCATGTTAAGTGAACTATGTAAATGCCAATCAGGTAGACGGCCTTGGGCCAAGCTAAAATAGACTTAGAAACTTTTTTTGTAACATTTATTAATGAAAAAAATAAATTGAAATTACTACTACTACTACTACTACTACTACTACTACTACTACTACTACTACTACTACTACTACTACTACTACTACTACCACTACTACTACTACTACTACTACTAGATCGACATACCAGGACAACAAGGACAACATGAACTTATACGACATACGACATACGTACATATTGACATAAATTGTGACTGGAGGATTCGTCAAGGGGCTATCACTCACAACATCGTCCAGGGTGATTGCTAAGGTTGTCTCGAAAGACACAGGTATTGGCTTGCCAAGAACATCTGGCATGTTTTGAGGCATAACGAACCGGTACGAAAAAGAGATTTAGTGAAAGTGAGTTGCGGTTAGGGTAAGAAAGTTAGTAGTAAAAGTAGAATAGTTTTAAGTTAGCTTAGACACATTTTAGGTATTCTTTTGATTTTAGATTAGTTTAACTTTAACTTATGTTAGTTAGATTAGTTCCAGGGGTCCTTCTCTTCTCCTTCTTGGTTATTGGCCTATGTCCTTCAACATCTTCTTTTACTCTATTTTCACTGTCCTTTATTTTTCCGTTCGTCCGTGGTCTACGTAAAGTAGCTTTCTTTTCTTTTCTCTTGTTTCTTTTTTTTCTTTTGGCATAGACAAAATGTTTGTTGAGCAGGTGGTATATGGTAAGGGTCAAGAACTACCCCCGACTGACGAGCCTGTATCGAAGTTGCCCCTTTGGCTCGACTCTGGTTCCCCACATAACACCCGTTCTAACTGCGATTCAAACACATTTCAGTCATTATGATTGAAATCAATTGTCTGTACCGAGCCAATTAAGGGCATGACTATCATATGTTTAAATTAATAAGTTTAAATCTTAGAAAAAAGATTCTTAAAATACTAAATACAAAACAAACTTATCAATATCTGATATGTGGTGTTTATGATGTATGAACGTCAGGGTCGTGAATGCCACCGTGAATGACATAAGGTTCTTGATGACTTCCTCTTTTATAATGTTTTCGATGCACATTTGTATGGTGTCATCGCAGCTATGTTGGTTGAAGTCTGTTATCCGAAACAAATTTCCAATAGTGTTTTATTTGGTAGTTAAGATATGATTATAGTTTTTTTCTTTATTTGTTTGCTGTGAGAACCAGTGTGATAACCACCCTTTTCCTTTGAGAAGCCTGCCCCGCAGCGTCGTATTAGTTAACAATCATTTTCACTATTTATATTCCATTTAAAATTTCGTCATTCACTATGTGTTCCCCAGATAGTAGGATTACATCGTCTTTGATTATTTGTAAGCTTATAATGTTCGATCCAAGAGTATCAATCAGCTTGAAATTGTAGGTCCCTTCCACTTCGCATAAACAAATGGTTGGAGAAGCTAGATTTTGGGCCCTGGATGGGCCGTTAATGCAAAATATTTTTTATTTTACATTTTAAAATTATTGTTACATTGATGATTTCTTTACTTAAAAATAATTTCCCATCTTCCTGGCTTATGGCCCATACCTGTACCGAAACCCATTTCAATTTTATTCTCAGATTCTGAATATGATTTTGTTGGATCTATTTCATATGGCAGTGTTTCTATTTTTATACCCTATTCTAAGGGTATATTAATTTTGACGCATAGTTTGTAACATACCTCAATATTGCCCGTAGACCCCTAAAAGTTACTATATTTATGATCAGCATCGATAGTAATGTCGATCTAGACATGTCCGTCCGTCCGTCCGTCCGTCGGCAAAAATTAGGCCTTTAAACTGGGCCTAGAAAGCTGAAATGTTAACCATATACTCTCTAGGGTCCCGAAATAATCAAGTTTACGAATTTTTGAAATCCGCCCTCAGACACGCCCATAAACTCAAAACTCAAAAAAACAAAATTTTGGAAAAAATCGAATTTTTAGCTAGAAAGCTGAATTTTTTTATATATGATCTATGACTCCTAAAACTGCTCGGGATATAAAATTTTCAAAATCCGCAAACTGACACGCCCACAAAAAAATAAAACAATTTAATTGAAAAACCAAAATTTGAGCTAGGGAGCTGAAATTTATAATATATACTCTCTAGGTGCCCTTTAAGCTCATGTGCAAATATTTTCAAAATCCGCCTACTGACACGCCCACAATTTAAAAAAAACTTTTTTTTTGAAAATCCAAACTTTGAGCTAGGGAGCTGAAATTTATAATATATACTCTCTAGGGGGCCCTTTATGCTCATGTGTAAATATTTTCAAAATCCGCCTACTGACTCGCCCACAATTTACAAAAAAAACTTTTTTGAAAATCCAAAGTTTGAGTTAGGGAGCTGAAAATTATAATTATATACTCTCTAGGGGTCCTCTATGCTCCTGTGATAATTTTTTTTAAATCCGCTTACTGACACGCCCACAATTAAATAAAATAATTTTATTGAAAAACCAAAGTTTGAGCTAGCGAACGTTTTTTTTACAAAAGCTTCGTTTTTGTTTGATAAAATCTTTTAAATGTTATATAACAGAATATGTAGAGCGTTCTTAAAAATTCAATCATACTTAGACTTTTGTCACGCCCACTTATAAGGGATAGGAATAAGAATAGGGTATCCAACAGTTCTATGTTTAAAGCTATTCTTAATTCTTTCTTTATCCTATCTTGTAGGATTCTTTGGCTTATTAATATTGGCCGGATGCACTGACTCTATTTTTTTTTACACTATCAGTTCTGTGTCGTGGAGTGCTTAAAGCAAGTAACTATCACGAGCAGAAATTTGACTAATATGCTCATGCTTCCCATAATCCGTTCTATGATGGGGGCTAAACAATAAATCAACACTACGTAAATTATGGGCACCACCACGAAAATTAAAGCCAATAGACGACAGCAAGTCAAAAAATGATATCGCTATTAAGCCTTCGTTGAGAAAGTTATAACGTTTGAAGAAGCTTGGTACGTTGACTGTAAGGAGGAAGGTTAAATGGATCATCCCATGAAAAGCGAATAAATTTACGTTGAATGGCCTCTATTCGATTTGAATGAATGTTGTAGAACGGTGTCCAAAGTTGTGAGGCATACTCCAGAATCGGTCGGACAAAACAATTGTACAATGACATAGAAACGTATGGGTCATTGAATTCTTTCGCCCACTTTTTTACGAAGCCCAGCATAGAATTAGATTTATTAACAAAAAATCTTTATAGAGAATGTCATTATGTTGACATTTAGTAGGGTTCAGGGATACACCATCTTTATCACACCAATTGGCGAAGCTATTAATGTCAGATTGAAGAAAAATTCTGTCTTGCTGACTAGAGATAGATTTATATTTATTTCCATATCATCAGTGTAGATCAGGATATTACTATGATTTATACATGCCTTAACATCACTAATGGCTAGTATTAATAGAATTGGTCCGATGTGACTTCCTTGGGGAACTCCAGACCTGATGAATAGTCGTTCTTCAGAGAAGAAATACATTTTAAACTTGTTTCCAAATCGAATGTAAAACTACTAAAACTTATTTGGGAACAGCTAGTTAGATAAATAAAATATTGATCATCTATGTGAAGAGAGGTCTCCCTAAACGCCTTTTTTTAAGCTCCTGACCCTGAATACGGTACGTCGACCTGGACAGATCTATTGTACCATAAGTCAGAGAAAAATTAGGCTAGTGCATTTCCACTTTTCTAGAAAAGGTAATAATGCTTCTAGCAGGAGACCTCTTCAAATCTTCGCTACTTAGGAGTTCTTTGAAGAAGATCCTCTTTCTGATACCGCAAAGGGCTGGGCATTCGCACAAAATGTGCTCAGTGGTTTCGTCGTCTTCGAGGCACAGCCTGCACTCTGGAGAGTCGACTAGTTTCATTTTATTTAGGTGGTATCGTAAACCGTGGTGACCTGTGAGGTACCCTATTCGGTCGGCCTGCTGGCATTGTTTTTAAAGGGCTGGATGGCTCGTTTGGAGTGTCTTAGGCCTGGAGTGTTTTCCCAGTAGGAGATACACTTAGAGTGTTCCCAGCTGTTTGTAGCTAAATTGGTCTCTGATTTAGGTGTGTAGCAGAAGGGTTCAGGTCATGTGAAAGGTGTTTCCGAACCGCCTCTGGCTAGTTCGTCAGCTTTTCATTTCCTTCAAAACCCCCATCGCCAGGAATCCACCAGAGTTTGGTTTTGTTTCTGTGGCTGACTTGCTAGAGGGTATTGAAGCAGTGTAAGACTGATTCGGAGTCAATTGTGTGTGAGCTAAGGGCTTTTATAGCTGTTTGACTGTCCGTGAATATATGGATGTGAGCGCCTTTGATACCAGTGTTGGTAATGTTGTTTGCGCATTCTTGAATGGCGAGGAGCTCTGCCAGGAAAACACTAGGGCTTTTACCCATTGCTGGTCCATGCTTCTCTGTTTGGTATCTCCGTAGAGAACCGCTTGTTGAAACATAGTGTTTCTAGAAGGCGGTCTGTGACCGCGCAGATCTTGTCAAGTTCTGGAATTTCTGAGAGTAGTGTCATAAGTTCCGGATGGTCACTAAGACATATCTCATTCATTTGTACCAGACTTGCTGAGCTGCGTATTGCAACTTTACTTAGGTATATATACAAGGGTGTTAGTCCTATAATGGCTTGTATGGCAGCAGTGGGACAGGTCCGCTTGGCTCCGGATAAACCGAAACATACGAGACGTTGTGGGCTTAGTTATGGCGGTTTTTTGGTTTATTTTGGCCCACCATATTATAGTAGCGTATGTAATGATGGGCCGAACCATCACTGTGTAAATCCAATGAGTGATTTTTGGAGAGATACCCCAGGTTTTACCATACATGCGACGGCAGGCCCATAGAGCTTTTGTTGCTTTAGTTATTTTGCTCTCAATGTGGGAGTTCCAGTTTAGTCTGTTGTCTAGGACTACTCCAAAATATTTGACTTCTTCGGAATACTCGATGGTTGTACCCTTCAGTGAAATCTGAGCTAAGTTCAGCTTTCTTCTTTTTGTAAAAGGAACTATGATAGCTTTACTGGTTTTGATGGAGAGATTTTCCTTGGTGCACCAGTCTGTGGCTATCTTAAAGGCGTTTTGCATACGTGAGGTGACAACGTTTCATTCTTTTCCCCTAATAATGATGACCAAGTCATTGGCTAACCCTATCACGTCGTAGCCTAAATTACTTAGTTTTTGAGGTAGGTCATCTATGACCAAAGACTACAAAACAGGTAATAAAACTTCTCCTTGTGGACAGCCTTTTATGGCTGATACTGATACTGAAGCCTGTCCTGACGAAGCTGTAATTTTCCGAGTTTCGAGCATCGCTTTTACCCAGTTCATGGTGGAGAGGTATACATTTCGGCGATGTGAAGCATTTGATGTTGAATCATAACCGGTGTTATCAAAAGGACCCTCTATGACAAGAAAAGCGCACAGAGCAATTTCTTTGCAACGGTAGGCGTTATTGATGTGATTTGTTAGTTTTAAAAGGGCGCCTTTCGTTGATTTACCTTTTTGATACGCACATTGACAGGGGTTATAATATAGTTACGCATTCTCTGATATGAACGTCAATTATTCTTTCCATTGTCTTCAGGAAGAACGATGTCAAGCTAATAGGAAGATATGATTTAGGTAGTTTACTAGGTTTGTTGCCTAGATTGGGGATAGAAACTACATTGACATCCCGCCAAGTGCGTGGTATGTAGCCCCAGTTGAAACTGAACCTAAACAAGGCAATCATGTTAGGTAGGAAGAATTCTATACCCTTTGAATGAGGGTTGGAAAAATTCCATCATTTCCTGGTGCCTTGAACGGTTTAAATGAGTTTATGGCCCATTTTACCTTATCTGGACTGAACAGTTTTCCAAATAAACTATTGCTTCTACTGAGGTTTGTTGGATATGAAACCCTAAACGACTCACTGAAATGATCTGCAAATATATTGCTTGCATCTACCGAATCAGCAGTTGTAGAACTATTGTTAGTAAGCTTGGATGGATAACCATCGGTTTTTTTCTTAAAATTGACAAATCCCCAGAAAAGGACGGGCTACAGTCCGCTTGGGCGAACTGTTGGATACCCTATTCTTATTCCTATCCCTCATAAGGGGGGGTGACAAAAGTCTAAGTATGGTTGAAATTTTAAGAACGCTCTACATATTTTGTTATATCTATAACATTTAAAGGATTTTATCGAAAAAACGAAGGTTTTGAAAAAAAACGCTCCCTAGCTCAAACTTTGGTTTACCAATAAAATTGTTTTATTTAATTGTGGGCGTGTCAGTAGGTGGATTTTGAAAATATTTTCGCATGAGCATAATGGGCCCCTAGAGAGTGTATATTATAAATTTCAGCTCCATAGCTCAAACTTTGGATTTTCAAAACAAGTTTTTTTTTGATTGTGGATCAGTGGGCGGATTTTGAAAATATTTACACATGAGCATAAAGGGCCCATAGAAAGTATATAAATATAAATTTCAGCTTCCTAACTCAAACTTTGACTTTTCAATAAAATTGTTTTATTTAATTGTGGGCGTGTCAGTGGGCGGATTTTAAAAATGTAATCTCTCCATCAGTTTTATGAGCCATAGATCATATATAAAAAATGTCAGCTTTCTAGCTCAAAATTCGATTTTTTCCAAAAAAAAATGTTTTTTTGAGTTTGTGGGTGTGTCTGTGGGCGGATTTCAAAAATTCTTAAACTTGATTATTTCGGGACCCTAAAGAGTATATGGTTAAAATTTCAGCTCTCTAGGTCCAGTTTAAAGGCCTAATTTTTGCCGACAGACGGACGGACGGACGGACATGGCTAGATCGACACTACTATTGATGCTGATCACAAATATAATAACTTTTAGGGGTCTATGGCAATATTAAGGTATGTTACAACTATGCGTCAAAATTAATATATAAACATAGGGGCGGGCTACAGTCCGCTTGGGCGAACTGTTGGATACCCTATTCTTATTCCTATATCTCATAAGTGGGCGTGGTAAAAATTTAAAGGATTTTATCGAAAAAACTAAGCTTTTGTAAATAAAAACGCTCCCTAGCTCAAACTTTGTTTTTTCAATAAAATTGTTTTATTTAATTGTGGGCGTGTCAGTAGGCGGATTTAAAAAAAAAATAAGTATGAGCATAAAGGGCACCTAGAGAGTATATACTATAAATTTCAGCTCCCTAGCTCAAACTTTGGACTTTCAAAAATAAAAAAAATAAAATTGTGGGCGTGTCAGTAGGCGGATTTTGAAAATATTTACACATGAGCATAAAGGGCCCCTAGAGAGTATATATTAAAAATTTCAGCTCCATAGCTCAAATTTTGGTTTTTCAAAAAAAATATTTTATTTAATTGTGGGCGTGTCAGTGGGCGGATTTTGAAAATTTTATGTCCCAAGCAGTTTTATGGGCCAAAGATCATATATAAAAAATTTCAGCTTTCTAGCTCAAAATTCAATTTTTCCCAAAATTTGTTTTATTTAATTGTGGGCGTGTCAGTGGGCGGATTTTGAAAATTTTATGTCCCAATCAGTTTTATGGGCCATAGATCATATATAAAAAATTTGAGCTCTGTAGCTCAAAATTCGATTTTTTCCAAAATTTTGTTTTTTTGAGTTTGTGGGCGTGTCTGTGGGCGGATTTCAAAAATTCTTAATCTTGATTATTTCGGGACCCTAGAGAGTATATGGTTAAAATTTCAGCTCTCTAGGTCCAGTTTAAAGGCCTAATTTTTGCCGACGGACGGACGGACGGACGGACGGACGGACGGACGGACATGGCTAGATCGACATTACTATCGATGCTGATCATAAATATAGTAACTTTTAGGGGTCTACGGGCAATATTAAGGTATGTTACAAACTATGCGTCAAAATTAATATACCCCTAGAATAGGGTATAATTAGAATAGGGTATAAAAAGAACCTACTGCATCATAAAAATTAGATAACACAGTAAGATTAAAGTTAAAGCTGTTAATTTCATCAGAAAGTCTTTAAAAATTTGCTTTCCGAAAGTCAAAAGATTTCGAATGATCATACGAGTTACTATTTTCGTACAAATGTGCGCCTAGTTCCTCCCACATTGCTGTGGTCTCTACTAAGAGATTTTAAGTACAGAGTTGTTAATAATATGGCTTGGCACAATACGATTCTTTTGCGCTAACTACACATACGTCTTTTCAAATTCATATATGTACTTCCACTTCCAATTTTTCAGTTTTGATTTCCTCTAAAGAGTTGAGCATGGGACTTTGTATTGTCTTCTAACGGCATTTAAGGAAGTGGTAAGAGTGGTAAAAATGTTTACGCATTTTGATGGAAATCAAACGTATCCTCTTCCTCCAACTTAACTCTCAGTGACACCACAAAAATAGTCCTTCAAAAAGACGAAAAGATCACCATCTCTGCAGTAATTATTTTTCCTCCTAATAAAGCCATCTGCTATTCTTGAATCGGTAATTCACTTAAAAATTTGAGAATTCGCTTCACGTATTCACGCTGCCACATCACAAAGTATGCTGAGTTCCTTATGCCTGGGAAAAAGAATATTACACAGCATAGTATGTGTGCAGCTAAATGCCAAAGAAATTTCCATTAACTTCAGTGGAATTCTTTTTAACATTCTTTGAGAGAATCGCCTAGTCTTTGCCGCGTTTGCCGCAGCTTTAAATACCACAACGAAAAGAGCCAAACATTAGAGAGATATGCGAGGAGAGGGACAGCGAAATCTACGACAAAAGAATGGCATTAGCCGTGAAAGGGGTAAAAAAAATGTCAAGGATCCTAAGCTATAACAAATTTTAACAACTTTACAAGCCCTTATAGACATGAAAGGAAGGTGGAACAACGAATATGCTAAAAGAGCGCTCTGTCCCACTACCTTGTCACTACCACACACCATTACCATTTGCAGAACCCCAGGGATAGTTTTAATATGCGTGAAAGTTTTAAATGAAGAAAAATGAAGTTGTCCTCCGTAGACTATGAAAAATGCACACCGATTTTTCCAGCTTTTCACCACCTCTGCTTCCCGGATAGAAAAGCACAGAGCATCGCATAAACCGACGGCGCGGCTCATTTCTGCTCTGGGATGCACTATTGTCCGGACTACAAGAGCTGACGTCATTTATTAGTATTTCATACCACGACGACACACCACGTCGCTAACGCATCCTTTCTACCTTCAGAACCCATCCCAATCTGCCTCCTAATGCAGTTCCGGCGTTTTTCTTTTCCCGTCATTTCTCGTCTTTCTCGGAATAATAAAGTTAAAGGATTCAATAGGAAACTTATCTGCACCAATATTCTGGCTACGGAGATGCCCTCTTCACACCTAACTCCAACACTGTCTGAGCTCGGCTGTAATGAGATGCGATGATGTTCGCGTGGTTGCTTCTTTTTTTTCTCGTACTTTCATCCAATTACAGTTTGATGGATACGCCATGACGTATTGCGGTGCATGCGGAAAAACCTTGTTCTCTGATGTTCTTCTCTGTGTATAATAATAGAAAATGCTGAGAAGGTACTATTGGTACTATCTGACGACAGGTGAAGTCCTTTTAGCTAGAGGAAGATGCCATTCAGCATACAGCATTCGTCTTAACGTGCACATTATCAGAAATTATAAAGAGTAGAACCGGTCGGCGACGCGCGGTGTATTAGAGAGGAAAGCCAAAGTTTATTAAAAATATTTTTGATGGATTTTATGGTCACGTAGGAAGTGAATTAGATGTGGAACGCGTCTAGAAAACGTAAACCATCCGTTGCCGTCTAACAGATGTTGTTGTTGTTGTTGTTGAGTTGTTCGTTGTGGAGGATGATTGAGTGGAGTATGTGAAGACTTGGTTTCTATTCTATACCGGGACCGACAATCTGGATCCAAGGATTGCATGAAAACGTGTTTTTTTATTGACACTGTGCTGCGGATACCTGAAACATGTAGTACGTGGTTACTGGTTCTTGATAGCAATATATATGTGCATATGCAGGTGATGAGAGCTACATCAACAGCTGTCGGTGTTTGAACACTAACTAATTTGATGCATAGTTATTCTACGAGAACAAAATTAAGTCGGGATGAGTAGGACTGCGGAAGTTATGGACACCAGATGGCAACCTCCTTGAACTGTACAAAATTGTTTGGAATGGCTCCTAACTTTAATGGCGAATAAAAGAATTAACCTAATTTGCCTGAAGACTCCAATTGGCGTAGTGGCTGAGTGGTAATGGTGTTGGACTACTAATCTAAGAGTCTCAGGTTCAAATCACGCCGAGGCCAAGTTGCACCTAAAGTTTTTTTCCACTGCCCCACCTCTTGCGAACGCTGTCCAACATCCAATCATCACTCTCCTCATTTTCAAGTTGGCCTTTCGGTTTCGGTCTAAAATTGTAGGTCACTTCCATTTCGCAAAAGCAAACGGTTAGAGAAGCTAGCTTTTTGGCCTTATCTATTCTTATATATTAATACGGAGTTGCCTATAACGTCCTTCCCCCCTTTTCGCTATTATACATCACATAGTTATGCCAACACTTTATATATTTGGGTAGGGGGCAATACATAGAAGTGCACAATACAAAAATTATACACATATATAACACACATTATGAATTATAGCAGGTAAAATGAAGCGAATTGGTTGAAATTACAACAACAACAACATTGCTGTGTGGTTACTTGATAATGCTTGAACATACTTGAATTTACTTGGACATGCTTGAAGTTACTTGAAAATGCTTAAAGATACTTGAAGATGCCGAAAAAAAATTATATCATGTGAAATCAGAGAATGCAATGTCGAAAAATTTCATTTTCCGATTAATATGTATAACAGTCGATTCTGTTTTTCTTCAACTTATAGAATAAATTGGTGAGAATTTCGACCATGGGGCGACCCCTAGTATTTATTTATTTAACTCCCATATGAGCAAGTTGGGAACAGTTGATAGCACAAGCGAACTCAAACCAATTGATAAAACTAGCACACTGATATTCACTCGAACATTTTTTGAGCTCCTTTTTCTTTCATACCAAATTTTTGTTCAAAGAAAAGCATTTGAGGCAGTCGAGATACGCTATGATTGCTGGAAAAAGATTGGCGATGAGAAGTGAAACGTTGGTAAAGGGAAAAGCTATCTTCTTTCTCTGCAAAAAGAAAAGGGCGATACGCGAAACAGCGAAAATTGTCGTTCTATTAATAAGCGGATTTCACACATCATAAAGATCGTTTAGCGGTTTTAAGATGGTCGATTTTGTTACATTATATAGCTTTCTGATGATCGTTGCGGGTATGTCCCAGATGCATACAAATTCCACAGTATAAGGATCATGATGAAAAGGCATATTGATTCCTTAAAACAATTGTATATGGTGTTTGTTGATTTTGAAAATCCTTTAAAAGATAACCAAGAGATCTTAGCTCTCGCTTCTACTAACCGAGGGGTCTAAGATTCAAATCAACTGACAAACATCCAAAGACACATTAGGACGCCCCGCTGGGGTTACCGAAGATTTCTATATCAAAATTGATGAACACAAGGGACGTTTCTTGTTTCATTTGCTACTAATTGCAATCCTTTTATTTACTTGAAAAAAATAGTTAGAGTGTGAGAGGGTAAGAAGTCAACCCAAGTCCAGTTAATGTAGAACTGGTTACACCACCGATTGTTAAAGACGTTAGCATAGCTGTAAAAAGCTAAAGAACTACAAGTCCGCCGGCTCTGTCGGTTTACCAGCAGAACTTTTCTGTTACGGTGGTGATATTTTTGCAGGGCGCATGCACCAAATCATTAACCAAGTATGCGTTGAAGAAAGCATGACCGGTGACTGGACTATCAGCCTATTAGCCCCATCTACAAGAAAGACGATCATATGACTTTCAAGAACTATCGAGGCATATGCTTACTATCCAACGTACTTACTGTGTCCTTAACCGTTCTGCAACACACTAATCGGCACGTTTTAGTGTGGCTTCCAGTCCGCAGATCGACTATAGATACGGTGACCATACGTCCCGTATTTCCCGGGACAGCCCCGTATTTCAATAGCCTGTATCGGCTTTTTTTAAGAAATATGGGACATATAAATGTCCCGTATTTGTCTATCTATAACACCTGCTATGAATATTTGAGTCAGTGCGATGCATCTTTACAAGAAGTTGGAATTTAAAGCTAAATGAGTTTAATTGCTTAAAATCTTTTCTAAATTTAGATCCAATTAGAAAATGGTTAAACAACAGAAAAACAGTGGGTGCACAATGGGTAGATATTTCTAGACATTTCTCAGAAAAAAACATTGCTTTCGCTAAACTTTTACAAATTGTCAAATTCAGCTGGTGTCTACCAGGTTCAAATGCTCCCACGAAAAGAGTTTTTTCGATGACGAACAATGTATGGCCCAGCGAAAAAGCTCAGCTAAATGTAAAAACCCTAAAAGCTATATTAATTGTAAAGTGCAATTACAATTTAAGTTGTCTTGAATTCAAAAATTATTTAAAAGAAAACGACAATATTGTTAAACAGATTTGTTCATCCAATAAGTATTCAGAAAGAACTTATGTTCGGCAACTTCTATTTTTTTAACTCGCACATTAATATTACAGAATGAATGAAAAACTGATTTTCTCATATTTTTTCTTATTAGTTTTATTATTCATTAATTATTATTTTAATATTTAAGGTTATTCGCTTTGAATTTGTTACTTTATTATTATTTATTCTTCTTTTTTTCTTAAACAATTGTTTTTTTTTTGTTTTTAATGAAATAATCCAATACGACATTTTTTTGTTATTTTTGGCCATTTGTGTGCTGTCATATATTTTCACTTTTTTGTCCCGGGCTTTGCTCCTAAAAATATGGTCACCGTAACTATAGATCAAATCTTCGTACTTAGGCTAATCCTGGCAAAGCGCAAGGAGTTCCAAATCGGGACCCACCAACCTCAATCTTCATCGACTTTTAAGTCACATACAATAGCGTTCATAGTCAAGAGCTCTTCGTGGCGATTGCCGAATTTGGGATCCCGGCAAAACTGATTCAGTTGTGTTGCTTGACTCTGGAAAACACGCGATGCAATGTGGAGTATGGAAACAACTCCTCAGAACTATTTCAAATCTGCACCGGATTCAGGCTTGCAGATGCGCTACGAGTATCATGTGGTTTATCAATCTTGTTCTGGAATCAAATTTGAACTGTTCGTTTCAAAATCATTACCTTAGTATTTCTGTAAAAAAAGAAGATAGATAGTAGATGAAGGACAAAATTAAAACCGTCCGCAAGAAGTTTTGCTGTGTTTCAGATTTCACACTTTTCCTCTGTCTGTCAAAATGTCTTTCATCCCAATTATACGCCTTTGTTTGTGTGTATCACAACATTCATATGAATGACGGTCATGAGAATGCCCTTTAATTCACTTTCAAAATTCATTTTCCAAATAAATCTCTGTGTGGGCATGAACGTTTCGTTTCCAGATAATTTCACTTTTGACAGAAATCTGCATTCGTTATTTGCAGTGAAAGACTTAAATAAATGAACGCAATTTTGAAAATTTCCTTTCAAAGCCTTTCCACTAAAGATAGTAATTCGTTGGTTTACAAGCCAAAGGCACTAAGTCATATTTTTAAGATTTTTAGATTCAAATGCAAAACGGTTCAGAAAGATGATTATCATGCACTGAAATAACACACTAAGTCATATTAGACACCCTTAATGAATTATTTAAGGTTTCACGAAGTCGGAAAAAACAAGTTGACTTAGTGCGATTTACCAGTAACGCAAGACAAATTAAATTACTTTGTGTTTACAGGAAGAAAGCATTAACAAGACTTATTGCCTTTTGCCTGTTATCAAAATTACATTTTTGAAGTTGAAAAATTACGTACGCAGGAGGCTGTGGTTTAAATTTATGAAAAAAGCGAGCGAATTCCAAAAGGTTTTCACAAATCGTATATGTCATTAAGTTAGTAAAGACGCCTGAATTTGCTACAAATCATAATTAAATCTTTTAAAAAAGAATAAGAATTGTTCGTTTGGAATTCTCCAATTAGCTAAAAATAATATACGAAATACTTTGGGTACTGGTCTAGTATCATTGCAAAAGTGTAAAAAACAAATTTACAATAGGACAGGAGTATTTTTTATACACTGGATCGTGAATACCCCTATAGTTTCATTCATAACTGTTTTTTTTTTTTTTAAATTAAAACAGTTGAAAAAAAACGTACTTCGGAAGAGAAACGCCACGAAATGATTCTTGATGAAGCTCTGGAGCAAGACATAATTTTTGGTTTTTTAATTCAATTATTTAAAGCTTAATCAAGCTTACAAAATAATATTGGTTTTCAATAGTCCTAGGTGAAGAAACAGTGGTCTTGATGAATCCATGAGATGATGAAGAGATGAAATCGATCAAACGTCCGATTTGTCAAACGATGAGAGATCCAAACTTTAATTGTGAAGATGAGATCTTATTAAGTGCCAACGAGGAAAAGCAAACTTTAGCAGTCAATGAAAATCATAAAATAACAACAGACACTCTTGCAAAAAGGAGTAGATGGAAAAAAGCGTCACAAAAAACCTGGAAAAGAAATGTCAACAGGGAGATGAAATCCAAATGTTTGCCCTATAAGGATCGGAAAGGTAATTTACCCAAAAAAGACCTATAAATGCAGATTTCATTGTGCCAATATTAACGTTCTAGAACGTTGAATGCCTTGAACCAAAATACAGGTGACCAAGAAACGAAAATGCAATTCTTCGGCAAACTGCCAAAAAGTATTTTTTTATTCACAATGACATAAAAACAAGAGTATGTCAATTATTTTTCTCGAGTACACTAAATATCTCCAATCGATGTGTAATAATCGCATTTTTAGGAAAGGATGAATTTGGGTGGCAATTTTCCGCGGAAGATAAAAGAGGTAAAAAAACGCCAACCAACAAAACAAAGCCTGAGATAATTCAAAACGTAAAAAAACATATCGAGAGTTTTCCGTCAATGGAAAGTCAATATTTTTGAAAAAATAGTAAGGCTCTTTTCACATTATCCGGTTTTGCCCGGACGGCAAAAATCCGGACGGCAAAAAACCGAATTTAGAAAACTTTCACACTACACGGTTTATGCACGGTTTTTTTCCGTCGCAAGCTCAGTTTGTGATTGAATATTGTCCTTTTAAGCTACAATGCGGGTTAAACAAATAATTGCGTTATTTTTATATAATCGTCGACGAAATAGACGACAACGAATACGCAAATTTTGGGTACATCCCATAAATGAAAGGAGACAGGAAGTGGGATTGTTTCATACCCTATTTGAAGATTTGCGAAACGATTCAAACAAATTCTTCAACTATTTCCGCATGTCAATTGCCTCCTTTGACGAATTGCATTTTTATCCCTGGGATCAAGAGCATCGAATTCTTGGTGAAGTGCTATGCAAACCTCATGCCAGGCATCTTTCGTAGCATTTCTGTCCTTGAATGTGTCCAGAAATTTGTCCCAAAGCACAGGTCTTTCTTGAACTAGTGTAATCAACACATCTGCGTCTATATCTTGCATTTTTTATTTGCTTTATAATGAAAAACAATGACAAATTGCAAAACCAAAAGGCGACGACTACTGATCGGACGGTTTTAAATCGTGCAATGTGAAAGTATCAATTTGAAAACGTATATCACTGAGCTTTCGGTCACCGTCCGGTCGCCGTAATTTAAGTCGCAGTGAACGGCTGATGAACGGCAGCCGGACGGCGAAAATCCGTCGCCGTGTAGTGTGAAAGTAGCTATGCTTTTTCTCACGCTTCTAAAAATAATTCGCCGTCCGGTTTTTTGCCGTCCGGGCGAAACCGGATAATGTGAAAAGAGCCTAAGAGAAAACATTAAGATAGTAAGCTTTCAATTAGAAAGATGTACGAGTTGAATAGATTATAGTATCCTGAAAGTTCGATATCTGAAATCACATAGGTACCGGAGAAAATTTTGTAACGATTATAAATTATCTTTTTTTGTGATAAAAAAAAGATCAATGCCTTATATACAATAAGTATAAAATTTCAGCTCCAGATGCAAAGCTCGATTTGAAGAAAGACCATGAGAGTCATTTACGTCGGAAGAAAGAGGCATTTGAAGAAAAACAAACTGACAAAGTAAGATTAAATTTGGATAAAAGCTTTAGATCTATTTCGATACATATGCAAAGCGTTCTTCAAATACCATCAAGCGATGTTTCCTTAACATACTATAAGAGGAAGCTTATATTACACAACTTTACAATTTATGAGTCGGGTTTGCCTAATAATCCTTTTTGTTTTGCTTGGTCAGAGGTAAATGGCAAAGGTGGGAGCTGCGAAGTTGGTTCTTGTATTCTGAAGTAAATCGAGCAATTACCTGAACACGTAAAAGAGCTTTCAATATATATAGGCCAAACCAGGAACGCAAATATTGTGCCACTTTTCTTAAATTTAGTGCAAACATCTAATTTAAATATTGTTGAACAAACATTTTTAGAAAGCGGTCATTCTTACATGGAAGTTGATTCTATACAGAGTGCTATAGAAAAACAAAAAAAAGTTCATGTCAATTTATTGCATCAATGAATGGCTGAATATATTCCGTGCTGCAAGAGTTCGTGTTCCCAAAAAAAATCCTTATGAAGCTCTGGAATTGAAGTTTGACAATTTTTATAACTTAACCTTCCGTCCTCGCACATATTTTTTCTAACGCGCTCCTCACATTGGGGTATCACATACCCCACCCGAAAAGTATTAAAAAAAAGATGTAATTTTATATATACGAGTATGTATGTATATATATGTTTTTTTTTATTCATATTTTTATTTCATCAAAACAAAATTCAATACGATGAATAACATAAAATATAAAAATATAAATAATAATTAAAATATAAATAATTTCCAAATTAGGTTATCTACAAAAAAAAGTTAATATATAGTTGTCAACTAAAATTAGTCAAATTCATAAAAAAGTTTGAAATAATAGTTTTAAAACTGTCGCATTAAGCTTTCTAATACGCTTTCTTCAATGTTTACTCCAATGTATTGTTTTAATAGTGGGATAAATGTTTGCTTTTTTAAACACAAAAATTCAAATTTTTTTCACTGCATTCTATGCATTGCAGTGAGTGATCAGTGATGATTCTCGCACACGGGAAGGCGGCATGTCACGTTTTCAGTTTTTTTTCCGATTACAGATGTTACACAGTTTTTAATGTTGATTTTCAATATTCGAAACTGGTTAATTTTTGGCTTCATCCCTTCAGTATCAAGGAAAAGCCTTTCAATGGATTCGTCTGGAAGAAAAGCCATTTTGCTGTAAAACTATAATTAATATTGTCATCTACCAGTGGCGATTCACGTCGGGTTACCTTTTAAAATTCTACCTTTCAACAATGTTTCAATCTAACAAGCAACATGCATCTTAATGTGTGTATATAAACATAAGATTTGTATGTTTCCTACACCTGCACTTGCAAGCAACAAATTCTACCAACCCACCACCTGCTATTCACCTGCTCTCATATCGTTCTACTGCTCTAAGCTCACAAATACTCACACCATTGCATGCCTATTCTCCAACATTACATACTCCTCTCCATACCCCATAAGAAACACATACGCAAAACAAAGCATAGTACCTAACCCGGAAATTTTCGCGTTATGAAATATGTGGCTGGTTAGAACAAATTGGCTTTCTTTCCTTGTTTTCCCCTTATCGTTCACCGCGTTTGACTCCTCTCTGTTTGATACACGCCTCCTTATGCAAAAATATAACCCGCTTTTCAGCGACTTATTTGCCGAGTTTTGTATGTAGCTGAGGTGAGTTCTGTTTGAAAAATTCAGTTGTGAAGCAGACTGCGATGTGTAACTTAAAGTAATATTGAGTGGAATTATTGTTGTGCAATATATAATTATTTAAAGTGATCGAAAACAGTGAAAAGTGCGAGAAGTGTGAAAAGTTTAAATTGTTTTGTTTTCAGTTAGATTCAGCAAAGGAGAAAATGGCATTATTAACAGTAAATTGTTGTTTAGTAGATTTGCTTTTGGAAGAAGAAAATTATTTTTGTAAGTTGAGTTTTCTTAAAAAAAGAGTTATAGAGATAGGACGCTCTACTCCTTCTATGAAAATAGATTATAAGCGCAAGGATGGTTTTGTTTCGCATTTCAACGCATCCATATATCAAAAATATACTTGGTTGACTGGTAGTTGTACGCTCAATAAAATGTTTTGTTTTCCTTGCCTCCTTTTTTCTAATTCTCCTACTGTTTGGAGTCGCACGGGCTACGCTGACATAAACAATTTAATTAATTCGGCAAATAAACATGTCAAGACGGAAAAACACATTCGTAGCTGTTTATCTTTGCACGAATTCGGTACTGATCGTATTGAAACCTCGTTAGGTAACTCCTTTGTAGCTCACAACAAAAAAATTGATAGAAACCGTAAGCTAATGGAAAGTTTAATAGATACGGTAGTTCTTTTAGGCAAACAGGAACAAGCATTTCGTTGTCATAATGAAAAGCCAGATTCTAATAATCGTGGCAATTATGTCGAAACACTTTTATACTTATCTAAGTACCGCGGTTATGTCAGGGGAAGTAGGTGGTGTTAAAAAAAAGTCCTGGATGCTTGTCCAATGTCTTATTTTATTCCTTGGTACGCACATGTTTTAAATTTGGTGTTATCTCAATCACTGGAAAATATACCTGAATTGAAAGTTTTTTTTGGCAATATAAACACAATAGTACGCTTATTTAATAAATCAACTAAACTTTCAAATATTTTAAAACAAATAGCAAACAGACGCATGCCGGGAGTATCAGAAACTCGCTGGCATTACCATTCCCGAATAGTTAACGTTATTTTTAACTGTAGATTAGATATTATTGAAACTTTTAAGCAAATATTAGACCATCCAAAAGAATGGGACACTGACGCACTTTCAATAGAAGGGAAAGATTTTTGCTTTTTACTGCACGCGGTTTCCGAAATATTTGCTAAAACCGATGTATTGTTTAATTTAATACAAAATAAACAAACAGATGTTGAAGTTGCTAAGCGAGAAATCGAGTGTTTTGAGTCTTGGCTTTCTACTGAGTTTCTAAACAAATTTGATTTAATTTTTGAAAGTATAAATGATTGTGCTGAACCTCCACGGAAACGCCGATTACTTGATTTTGATTTAAAGACTCACTATCAGCGCCTGTTTGTAGAAATAAAGGACAATATTATATTTAATTTTTTTGGATTTACTCAATAAATCAAAATACAGTCGATTTGCTCAGTCAAGCTCAGATGATAAAATATCTTCGGTGATTAACTTTTTCCCTGGAATTTTCGATTTTGCAGGTTTAAAAAATGAGCTGAAAGTTCTCTATACTACGGCTTCACTTCAACCACTTGACGTTTTATCCCTCTATAAACATTTAAGAAGTGAAATATTGTGTGAAACATTTCCCCAAATCTTAAAATTTAGTGGACTATTTTTAACACTACCAATGACTGTTGCTTCCGTGGAGAGATCTTTTTCCACTCTGAAAAGAGTTCATACATATTTGAGAAATTCTCAAGGAGAAGACAGGCTTCTGATTTAGCACTTTTATCCTTTTCAAAATAAAAAGTAGGCCTAACTTTTATGAAAGAGTTCTTGCAGAATACGTGAAAAAGGTAGAAGAATAGACTTAGAGTACAAATAAAAAAAAAATATTTAACAAAACTTTTCACATTTTTTCCCAAATTCTACTGTTTTTGATTTTAAAAAATATTAATCATTAATATTTTCTCTTTTTAACTTTGTACAAAAACTATTTTTAAAATATTTTTATATATTATAGATATAAAATCTATACATTTTTGTAAATATTATGCGTGAAGCCTTTTAATTTAAATTTTTATTTATGTATTTATTTATTTAACAAACCGTGATTTATGAAGTTCCTTTTTTTTATTACTTACTATCAATTTTCTTTAAGGTACAGCATTTGCATCTGCCAAAAAGGTTTCTTTCGAAGCCACTTTTATTATACTTTAGGTTCATTGTAAATTTAAGCTTAAATGACTTGAAGTATAAAAAATTGGCTTGAAGTGCTTTGCTATTGCTTTATTATTTTGTATATGATACCCAAGCTAAAACTAAACACATTAAAAAAATCTAAGAACTGAACACCCTCGCCAGCTACTTCAGAGAGTTTAAAATTAAATAAACATAGGTATGGCATCCTTAGGAAAAAAATTTAACGGGACCTGCACGCTTTTGAAATCTATGTGGGGTATCTCATACCCCAGTGTGTGGTTGGAAGGTTAAAGTTACATCGAATGCCAAAAAGTTAACTGGATTAAAATTAAATGTTTTCGAAACGAAAAAAATAAACCGGGAATGCTTCAATTTAAAAACGAATATAGAGAACATTTTCGCAGCTTGAACGTTGTTAAGAGTTTTCGAAGAGGAAGAAACCCTGTTCCTAATTATCTGACGGTAAAAGAATGGCCAAAACTTTATACCGAACCTCTTAAAATAAACACAAATAAACACCAAGAAGAAAGACCTAATGCAAATGTGTAAAACAGAAGTCATTCCCGAAATTTTTGACTCTAGGTTTTCATCATTACCATTACAATCCAACGTCAAAAGATTACCTACCAGAACCAGATGTTTTAGATGACAGTGATAACTGATATCTGTTTTTGAGCTGCAATTATTTTTGAATACTTCTTGTTTTATTACTATTTTTTATTCTTTTACGTTTGTTATTTTGCTTGTATACCTAAAATAAAGGTTTTGTGTTTACTTTTGGGCTACAAACATGTTTATTTGTGTTTCAAAAAGGTATTAAATAAGAAACAAATACTTGCAAATCATTGCCTGCAAAACGCACTAATTTTTTGCTTTTGCTCAATTAATTATCATATTGGTTTGTCAAAAAGGAAAAAACAATATTAGAAATAAATGTCATAATGTCAATTTTGTATTAAATGGGATTCATTGACAAATAAAAGTTAATATTGAATTTTTACAAGAAAACGAATCTTAAATAATTGACTTACTCAAAACTATGTTTTTTGACTTAGTGCTTTTGGCTTGTAAACCGACGGTATATCCGTTAAAACAGTAGATACTAGATAGTAGATGAAGAACAACACTTAAACCGTCCGCTCGATACATAAGAACTTGTGTTGTATTTTGGACTTCACACTAGCCGTGTTTCTTTGCACGCGGATATAGGGATAATTTTAAATTTGCATGTAAAATACAACAACAACTTATCCTAATCCTATATACGCTAACTTTAGCGGGGATAGCTACGCCGCTAAGTCAGTTAGCGGAGATAAACAGTGCTTCCAAAACCCATTTTCTTCGTTTCTGATGAACTCATGCGATGAATTTTTCAGGAAATGTCAAAGTTTGACATCCCTCCGACCACTAACACATCCCGCCGAATATTTTGTTCGTGATTTTATAATTATTATTTTTCTAACTTCATTATAAAGGTAATTAAATTTAGCAAATCTGTTAATGTGAAATTGTTTTTCATGATTTTAGAATATGCTTGGCATCAATTTCAATTGGCGGAAGTAAATATTTTTTTAATTTCAGGATTTTCAATACAAATTTCTTAACTACAACTTGCAGCTGTGTCACGGTGCATGTCATAGGTGCATGTGTGCTGCCAAGTTTTTTTTTGATGAATTCTTAAGCGGCGATAGTCGTTTTCTGATGCCATCCCTATATCCGCGTGCAAAGAAACACGGCTACTGTTTATCTGTCTGCAAAAATGTTGTCCATTCCAATAGTGGCTTTTTTATTGTTTGTACCCACAACATTCATGGGAATGATGATCACAGGAACGCCCTTGTGTTCACGCTCAACTGCAATGAATATCAGTTCAATGAACTTGTTTGTTAGAAAAATATAAACAGAGGTGTCAAGATTCTAAATTGCTCACACAATGTTTGTAAAAACTCATACAAGCTGCATGATAACACGCATTTCATATAAATTCAACTACAAAACCATTCTGAATTCTCTAATACTAAAATCAACGATTGCGTTGAATTTATTGCAGCAACTTTTCTTTAAGATCAAAAGAGACAGCAAATACGGAATTAAAATTGAATTTTAAATCGCAAAGGAAGATACTGTGCTTATCAGTATTTGCTGAAGCCAAAGCAGCTTTTAAAGATTCCCCTGTTTCATCATCCGCCTGGGATTCAAAAAAAAAATGAGCATATCCAACCCTCCGAAGCTCTCACTACCATCAAACCAAAGTGCGAAAGGCATAACAAATAAGGTTTAAATTGATTTTGGTTATTGCCATACAGCATATCCGCACTTTTTAAACGGAAACTCCAATACCACAATAGAGAATCGAAGAAGATACAAAGGACAAAGGTTGCATCACCGTCCCCTTATACTCGTATATATCATGAAACCGAACGAAAGCCAACCAAGATAGCAAAGAAATAATGGAAAATGTCACCAAAGACGTCGAAGACAAACCACCTTCTCCGACATCACACAAAAAGTGATTATGATGGACTAGAGGACTTAAAACCGGTCGCCTGTAACCTCATCCTTTCTTGTCACTTCGATGTGTTGCAAAGAAGTTTCCTCACAACAGCCCTGACAAAGTTATAGATAGTGTCTCTGGGGAATAGTTCGGATATCATTGGAACCATCCCCGAAGGATGCTCGTACGCCCTATGCATTCCTTAGTATAATCCAGAAAAAATAAAATTAAAGAATAATTAACAGAGTAAAAGAATAGCTCCTCTGTCTCACCCTCTCGAGCTTGCTGCATGGTTAAGTGAAATTAATTCTACGTGTATAGTTGTCAAAGGTGTACCGAACTGAAGGGCGGCTCCTCTTCGCATTGTTTAGAGCTTAGGCAGGGAATCTGAACCAAAAGTTACAATATCTGACTACTGTCAGGATCACGTTCGTCATATTATTATGAAATGGTCTCGAAACAATGAATAATTTTGAGGAATTTCCTTTGTCGTCGACATTAAAGGAAAGGCAGAGATAGAGATTTTAGAATTTCTTTTGACGGTATTTTCCAAAGGCATGAACAGGTTTATGCTATTTGTCTTCGAAGAAGATAATACCCAAGGATATGTTGGCGTTGCTTTTGCTTGAGGCACCAACGTGTGCGTATCATTTGTGAATTTCGTTCCCAATAAAATGTCATTTGAAAAACGCAAGTCCTTAAAGTCCTTGTGATAGATATATATAAATGAGATGAACAAATTCCACCGAGCACACATTCATCCAGCAAGCTGATGTACGCATAGAAACGATTTCTCAAGACTTAAACTTTCATTCTCTTGTTATTGAGTTTGACGATAAATCTTGAACAGAGTTCGTTGTACACGGGCACAAAAAACAGAGGAAAATGCAAAATTGTTCCATTAAAAGCCAATAAATTTAATTTTTTTATTCCTTTTTCCTTCTATTAGGTGGAGGGACCATTTAAACCGCGATATTCGGGCGACTAACAGGCTACAAAATCAATAATTCCTTGAATATGTATCTGAAGGATGATGGTGAATGGAATTGTCTCTTATTTCCATTTCATTTCATTTTTCTATTTCGTTGGGATAATTTAAATGCAGTAAAATGGAGAGGAAAAGTACCTACTTGAGGTACTTTAAATCGTTTATTAGTTCCTTACTTTTTTGTTGGGCAGTATCGCAGGAGAGGATGTTGGGGTGTGAAATTTTATCATAATTGGTTTGCATCATAATAAATAAAATTATCGAAAAATCAAAAATATATCAAGACTTAATTAAATTGAGAGCTGTGGGAGAAGCTTGCGAAGGATCTAGTGCAAATGCGTTGTCCCATGTAGTCGATCAACTGAAAAGCCTCTCGTAATTGGGGTGAACGATCTTCATTTACAAGCCTTCTTGTAGGTATTTGCTTGGTTCGATATGTAATAAGATGAGAAAACGGATGAATGCACTGCAAGAGCGTTCCTTATAAATGAGTAAGGATTGTATTTTCTTTCCTCAGGTCACAAGCAGCCGTTAAGAATCAGATGCTTAAATTTCCGAAAATAGGCATATCCCTGATAAATCTCGCATATAAGATCCTATCCAACGTACAGTGTGAACGTCTGAAGCCGTTCTGCAACACACTAATCGGCACGTACCAATGTGGCTTCCGGCCCGGCAGACCGACAATATACCCAATCTTCAACTAAGACAAATCCTGGAAAAGACCAATGAATTTCAAGTCGAGACCCACCACCTTTTCATTGACTTTAAAGTCGCGGATGATCGTCAGGAGCTCTACGTGGCCATGACCGAATTCGGGATCGCGGTAAAATTGATCCAGTTGTATCGCGTGACACTTGAAAACACGCGGTATCATGTGCAGTTTGAAAGCATCTCCTCCGATCTTTTCCAAACTTGCATCGGATTTCGACAAGAAGATGCGCTATCATATGACTTTTTCAATCTTGTTCTGGAGAAAATAGTGCGAAGGGCAGGTGTCAACACGGCAGACACTATATTCAATAGATCCGTCCAGGTACTGGGGTATTCGGTCGATATCGACATCATCGGCTGTTCCCAGCGTGCCGTGTTAGAGGCTTTCACGGCGATTGGTTGGTCTTGAAGTTAATGAGGACAAGACCAAGTACCTGCTATCAACAAACAAACAAACATGTGTCCACCGCCTAGGACAAAAAGTCACTGTTGATAGCAATAACTTCGATGTAGTTAAGGAGTTCATCTACCTAAGAGTAAACATCAACTCCATGAATGACACCTTCGTGGAGATCAAGCGGAGAATTATCTAAGGAAACCGCTGCTACCTCGGTTAAGTAAAACAAATGGGTTCAAAACTCCTCACTCGAAGGACAAAATGCATGCTCTATCGGACATTAATCCTACCAGTCCTGCTTTATGGTGCCGATTAAAACAATCATCTCAAACGGCTCTCCTTTCTGTGGATCAGGAAGCAATAGCTCTCCCTACGCTGTGCAGTGAATTGGGATCAACCTAAGATGGCCAAGCCAATGTAGTCGACGTGATTTAGCTTTTTTTACTACATCCACATCGTGGTACAGCTCATAGAGTTCGCGGTTGTATCTTCTCCTTCATTCGCCCTCCTCTCACACAGGACATATTCGAAGGAGTATCTTTCACTCAAAAGAACCCAAAGCTCTCCTTTTCTATACTTATCGTCCAGCACTCGGCACCATAGGATAGGTTAGGTTAGGTAAGGTGGCTGCCAGTGCACGAAACCCAGGCACATTAAGACGGCAATTTCGGTTCATTGTGGTACCATAAAGGGAGTGGTTAATGGGCGGGCCGGTCGTCTCTCGGCCTACTGAGAGACCGGTGACTATCTACTGCGAGGTAGTGGTTGTGGGGGAGGTACTCTTGAAGTGTCAGGGGATGCAGCCTGGCTGAAATTCACATTAACGGTTGCGATATGTTGAGAGTGACTACTGCAATCGCGATTCTCGCCCGACTCCGGAACCATGGGTTAGGATCGGGCTGAGTTGATTGAGGCAATCGAAGCTTGGATTGATCCCATTTCACTGCGCAGCGGAGGGAGAGCCACTGCTTAATGATCAACGGAAAGAAGAGCCTTTTGAGATGACGGTTTCAATCGAAACTCAAACTGCTCTTTATTCTCTTTACAGGTAATTCTCAGGTTGGGTGACTGATACAAGCGAATCCCGAGCAAGTTATTATATACCATGGAGGGGGGATCGGGGCGAATTGGCTGCACAATCGAATAGTAGGTTTCAAACTGTTCTTGAGGGAGTGACTGACGCAGTCGAACCCTGAGTGCTACGCGCATCGCGGAGGGAACGCAACTTGGAGTGACTGTTGCAATACGAAGCACAAGCTACACTGGTCCGCGGAAAGGGAGCAGAAAGGGGCGGCTGTCACAGTTGAGTTGGGTTTCCATCCTCATTTTAGTTGAAACCGTTTGGATTTAAGGTTAATACTTATGGTGAATGAATTCAGGCGGCGTGTAATGCAGGTTTTTGAACGCACGTCAACCTCAATAACCTTGGGAAAGGAGCAGCGTGACTATTACAATCGAACCCCAACTCCGATCCAATGTTGTCTGCTCAGCCGGAAGGCGGCAAAACCGACGATGACTGTATCAGTCAAACCCCCGGGTTTCCTGTCTCGCTCTCTGACACACATTTAAAAATAAATAAATTTGTATATATAAATAAATAAATAAAATGTATCAATAATTCAGAATAAGCATTAAACAAATTAAAATACCAGATATATCAAAAGCAAATAAGATATTAATAAAATAAATCGTTGATGAGAGGATTGGGAGCACATTCACATCTCGTAATAATTGTGTTGGTAATTTTGTGTATTCCATCGAATATCAATTCAACATTTCCTTTATTGTGAAGGTCAAGAGTAGTATGATGGTGTAGATGATGTAGATGTAGATGATGATAATCCAGCATCATTTTTAGGAGTTTATTAACTTCCCAGTGGAAGTTCTTGTAATGGGGCCGATTTTGTGAATCGCGGATTTTGACATATCTTCACGTTTCAAGGTCACCAGAATTTATCTTTCGTCACGATTATCCGGAGAACCAACGATGATATTGACATGGGACCGGCTTTATTCGAAGCGTAATTGCGTAACTCAGAACTGATTAAGTTTTCAGCAAAATCGGTCCGGCCGTTTTTAGTTAATAAATAAATAAATAGGGGCAAACTAGCTGAATTTTGAAATTGATGATTTGTACTATTTATTGTGGAAGTTGTTGTAATGGGGTCGATTTTGTGAATAGCGGATTTTGACATATCTCCACGTTTCAAGATCACAAGAATCCAAATCCAGCGTTTTTATAGAGATGGCTGTGTGTGTGTATGTACGTATGTACGTATGTGCGAATGTGCGTTCGGAATTATCTTTCGCCACGATTATCTCGAGAACCAAAGATGATATTGACATGGGACCGGGTTTAATTACGTAACTTAGAACTGATTAAGTTTTCAGCGAAATCGGTCATGCCGTTTTTTGTTAGTAAATAAATAACTAAAATAATTTGCCTTTATTTGTACTATTTATTGTAAGTTGTCATTAAGCAAATCATTATTACATTGTGCTCCGTTATTTCGTATACATGTCAATTTACAGGTATCCGTGTTGATAACAATGGTTGCATTAATATATATCACACTACGCTGTTATTAACAACATTCAATTTCCATGAACAATATAAAGAGCATTTTTTAATATCGAATAATTCTTAACCATACCTTATGGTTAACCACATTTCAAAATTTACCACTAATCGAACAAATCATATTGATCCCACTGGGAAGTTATTCGTGTGGCCCTTGCGGGTCGCACCCAGACCACTTTTTTGAGATATGTATTTGTAGTTT
Source organism: Portevinia maculata (assembly GCA_949715645.1). Taxonomy (NCBI): domain Eukaryota; kingdom Metazoa; phylum Arthropoda; class Insecta; order Diptera; family Syrphidae; genus Portevinia; species Portevinia maculata. Next base: position 263,658,729 of record OX454526.1, read on the forward strand.
TTTGATGTAGCAACTAGCACAATTACCCCAAACTGGACATCCATATTAAAGTATTGCTTGGAAAATAACTTTACACATAATTATCTTATTATCTAGCGATGATGAAGATTTCCTGTCAGTAAAAGAATAAAGTAGCTAGTTAAGGTGTGCTTAAGGTGTGAAATTTATTTTCTTCAAAGATTGCGTATTGTGATTATTGAATATCAGTTTGGAGTCAAGATAAATACCCAAATATTCAACTGAGGGTTCCCACTCAAACTGGGTGCTATTAACTCTAAGCTTATTGGCTCGAAGGAAAAGAGTTTTCGTTTTCCAGATAAAAAGTTGGCTCGATTTTCTACTTTAGATAGATGTAAGGCCGATTGTCGACTAGCTTAAATGATATAGTTAAGTATAGAGTTTAGTAGTAGCAGAGTGTGGAGACGTTTAGGTAGAGATTCTCTTCGGCAACAGTTGGCCAGTGGGAAAATGTCTGGGGAGCTGTAGGCCGACACGGAACTGTTCACCGTGGAAGGATCGCTAAACTCTACTTATTGAATCAACAACACAAAGGGGTAATATGTGGTTCTATTCCCAACGCTTATTAGGGAAACTTTCTTTCTGATGCAGTACAATGCTAGTCCAAACATCGCCGGGTGCGATACCGAGTATTTATAAGAAGTGAAAATCGTCGCTTGGGCTGCGATGAGCCCGGACTTTTCATTGAACATATTATATTTGGGACCTGCTGGGGAAATAGATTAAGAAGCGACCTGCCCTTCCAGAGGCGCTCAGCGGCGTTAGATATGCCCTGATGTAGGAACCGGAAAATTTAGGCGACACCCTGATAACAAATCTTATCCGGGGTAGGCGAATTACTGCTTTGGTTGATGCTCCAGGAGGCAATACTATTGTATATAAACTTCACAGAAGTCGCACTTCGTGTTTACGATGATACGTTACCTGGAAAATTTATTTTCTTCAAAGATTGCGTATTGTGATTATTGAATATCAGTTTGGAGTCAAGATAAATACCCAAATATTCAACTGAGGGTTCCCACTCAAACTGGGTGCTATTAACTCTAAGCTTATTGGCTCGAAGGAAAAGAGTTTTCGTTTTCCAGATAAAAAGTTGGCTCGATTTTCTACTTTAGATAGATGTAAGGCCGATTGTCGACTAGCTTAAATGATATAGTTAAGTATAGAGTTTAGTAGTAGCAGAGTGTGGAGACGTTTAGGTAGAGATTCTCTTCGGCAACAGTTGGCCAGTGGGAAAATGTCTGGGGAGCTGTAGGCCGACACGGAACTGTTCACCGTGGAAGGATCGCTAAACTCTACTTATTGAATCAACAACACAAAGGGGTAATATGTGGTTCTATTCCCAACGCTTATTAGGGAAACTTTCTTTCTGATGCAGTACAATGCTAGTCCAAACATCGCCGGGTGCGATACCGAGTATTTATAAGAAGTGAAAATCGTCGCTTGGGCTGCGATGAGCCCGGACTTTTCATTGAACATATTATATTTGGGACCTGCTGGGGAAATAGATTAAGAAGCGACCTGCCCTTCCAGAGGCGCTCAGCGGCGTTAGATATGCCCTGATGTAGGAACCGGAAAATTTAGGCGACACCCTGATAACAAATCTTATCCGGGGTAGGCGAATTACTGCTTTGGTTGATGCTCCAGGAGGCAATACTATTGTATATAAACTTCACAGAAGTCGCACTTCGTGTTTACGATGATACGTTACCTGGAAAATTTATTTTCTTCAAAGATTGCGTATTGTGATTATTGAATATCAGTTTGGAGTCAAGATAAATACCCAAATATTCAACTGAGGGTTCCCACTCAAACTGGGTGCTATTAACTCTAAGCTTATTGGCTCGAAGGAAAAGAGTTTTCGTTTTCCAGATAAAAAGTTGGCTCGATTTTCTACTTTAGATAGATGTAAGGCCGATTGTCGACTAGCTTAAATGATATAGTTAAGTATAGAGTTTAGTAGTAGCAGAGTGTGGAGACGTTTAGGTAGAGATTCTCTTCGGCAACAGTTGGCCAGTGGGAAAATGTCTGGGGAGCTGTAGGCCGACACGGAACTGTTCACCGTGGAAGGATCGCTAAACTCTACTTATTGAATCAACAACACAAAGGGGTAATATGTGGTTCTATTCCCAACGCTTATTAGGGAAACTTTCTTTCTGATGCAGTACAATGCTAGTCCAAACATCGCCGGGTGCGATACCGAGTATTTATAAGAAGTGAAAATCGTCGCTTGGGCTGCGATGAGCCCGGACTTTCCATTGAACATATTATATTTGGGACCTGCTGGGGAAATAGATTAAGAAGCGACCTGCCCTTCCAGAGGCGCTCAGCGGCGTTAGATATGCCCTGATGTAGGAACCGGAAAATTTAGGCGACACCCTGATAACAAATCTTATCCGGGGTAGGCGAATTACTGCTTTGGTTGATGCTCAAGGAGGCAATACTATTGTATATAAACTTCACAGAAGTCGCACTTCGTGTTTACGATGATACGTTACCTGGCGAATGCAAGCCACATAAAAGAGTAAAAAAGCTTATATTCAATGTAAGAGGACACCAAATATACATATTTGAATACGCATTTTTGAATATATTTTTGTTGTCTTCCACTATCATCTAATCTCATGGCTGTGAATATGAGGAGCAAGATGAAAACACCGATTAGATGCTCCTATATACCGGTAGCGGAAGTGCTGAATTAAACAGGAATGCTAGCAAGGTGTAATAATTGTCGTCGAGTAGATAGATGGTATATTATTTATTGGCTTTGCTGGAAGTTTGGGGTAGGTTATTGCATATTGCAAGGGGGCCGTCACAGTCAGCTGTAATATGTTTCGTGGTATTTAATACAATTAAAATAAAATCAAATGATTTGTATTTGAAAAATAAATTATTGGGGCAGAGTAGGAGATAATTATTAATATGCAGTGGCAGAGATAAGTTAGAGTGTGCATGCGAAAGAGTTTTCAGCATTTAATAAAAGCTGCCGTAGAGTAGAATAATCGAGATATTAGTATTCGAGTGATCTCAATAATCGAATGATCACTCGAGATATAAAAACAAACAACAACAGAAGTTTCGCAAAAGGAAACAGCAACAGGAAGCAATTACTAATACTAACACGAAGCCAACGAAAATTCAATCAGTTGAGCAAACGGCTAATGCACTTATCGCAAACAATATATGAGTGAAGTAGTAATCCATATAAAAGTTCTCGAATGTCGATTCTTTCGAAGAGTAGTATCTAACTAATTATAAATAAAATAGTAATGCTACTGTTTTTTCATTCGAGAGCTCTTGCATTCGAGATACAGTACGGGGAATACGAAAAAGGCAGCTGCTTATCATTCGAATGGACAAAATCAAAAACACAGAGCAAGCCATGAGAATATGAGCTATTATCTTTTCTTACTTAAATAATATAGAAACAGGTATTCTTCTCACACAAACTCACCGTCACTACTCACGAGCTTTGTGATTGTGGGTAGTGTGTTCGTTGTTTAAGTATGTAGTTGTGATGAGACATTTTGTTCTAAAATTAAAGCAAAAGTAAGTTCTTGATTTTTGTCCCGAATGTTGCTATTTTTTTTTTCATTCGAGTTATGGGACTTCGGGTAGTTGCGTATCATTTCATTCGAACTCACAAGGTTTTTATCACATTTGTTTTGCGACGAATGGGTTGTCTTGGTATGTGCGTGCAGGAAAGTGCGTTCTCTGTGTTTTATTTAGTAGATGTGTGTGAGACATTTTGCTCTAGTGTCGAGTCGAGCGCATGCGAGAGATCATTTGAATGATTTGAAATATAGAATCGAGATATCTCGAGATATTGCAAGAATCGATTATAATCGATCAAATCATTCGAATGCGCCTATCATTATAGAGTAGATACCTATTCGTGAACAACTGAAATTGGTTTATTTATTGGTGCATTAAAGAAAACAGGCATTCATTCATAATCGGTGTTTAAAATCGGATAACATACATATTTCGTTTGCAAAACATTATACAATTGAATCTCCAAATATCAGCAGATTACTTTCATTTGGTTGTGCACAATAGCTGAGTTATATTTATCAGTCTAGGCATCTAAATGTAATTAATAAATGAGTTCTTTTTGATACTTAATTTGACACAAGTTCTGTCTAACTAATATGATATAACGAGACCACCGAAACTTTTTAGCAGACCCCTGATCGACCCCACTGACGAAATCATCATTCAACACCTGATCCCCACCACTGAGTCACCAGCAACTCGACTTCATACAATCCAAATGCGTAATATTATTTTATTCCTTTTGTGACACCGGTGATCCCCAGTCTTTTTGGATTTTCAAGATGTTAAATGTGTCGCAAGGCTCACATGCATGATAAAATTGGCTAGATGTGATTTGTTTCCCTTAGTCGCATTTTATGACTAACGCCGTCAAAACATTTTCCGTAAGTAAAATTATCTCTTCCAAATACATAACCTTTTGTACTATTATTTAAAACACTCCAATGGCCCAAGGTTCTCATTACTCGAAAGCTCATTGCTTTTCAATCACACTGTTATACATTTCAATCCCCATTCTTCTTCGATTGCCCCCCCCCCCCCCCCCCCCTCCCGCGCACACGCTCTGTAGGAGTTTCCAAAAAACAACAAAACCATTTCAATAGCACATAAGAGTAATTCCTTGTCGTTGATGTTCGTCGTATATCTCTCAGGGTATTTGCATAAAACATCTGAATTATGTGCTCATTGATAGATCCACAACCATTTTCTTACCGCAAAAGATTTTATACTAAAACACTAAAACCGAATCCCACCGAACCAGACTGACAGATTAATTTTCCATTCCTACAACCCCAGAGTTATCCTTTATCTACATATTGTGTTCTTCTTCTTTTTTTTATCATCTCGTTGACTTGGAGTAATTGCAATCCTGTCATAGATGAAATGCAACTACCAGACCCCATGCATAAAGGATAACGAGACAAACAAAAAAAAACAACTAGCTACTTTGCAAATGCATTCAAGGACTTCAAAAATCCACTATAAACATTTACTCTGAACACCGACAGAGAAGCATCAACAACAAATTAATTCCAACCAATTGTTGGAGCAATGATACAAATTCATTGTGCTGTGTCCTTTTTGCTAGTGAAAATGAATAGAAATCCAGTGTGCTATATTTATTGATTTATTTTATGAGAAGCGCATTGAATGAGACAGATACAGAGATATTCCATTTTAAGTTGCGTTCCGAGATTAAGTACAAGTGACTTTCATAGGATTAAGAGAAAATCATTCCAAAAAGCCTTTTCGAAGATCCTTATCGTTGATGCCTTAATCGGGGTCACAGATTGACTGCACAAGATACCCGGGGTTTCGTTTTAATTTGAAGTTTTTGTTGCCAATAAATGCATTTGAATGATCCTTGCAGCTAGGCAAACAAATAAATAATTGTCGAAATGTGTTTTCATCTTAAAGCAAGAAAATGGGAAGAATTCCGGATGACTGAATGAAAAAGCAAACGTCTAAGCATTTACACACATCATTATACTGTATACACTCGTATACAGTGGAGTACAAGGATATTTCAGGAATTTAAATTGAATGTCACACTGTTTGTTCTACCACAGTTTATGTGAGTGTTTTAATATGATGTCGCATTTGCATTTGCCGATGTTTTGCTCTCCAAGGAGGAACGCATAATGGTAAATGGGAAAAAATATATGGTTGAGGAATTCCAATGAGATTTCTTTTACCCATAGGGATTGTCTCGAAAAGGAACACTAGCGAAAAGTAAACACACATACTTACACATAATGTCGGAAGGAGGTTTTACTTTATTTGTTTGGTAAGCTTTGAATGAATTTTATTTTCATTTTACAGCATGTAACTGTTATCATCACGAGGATAGTATTATGTACATAGTTCGAACAGCTTGTATTTATAATTTACTATTATTATATGTATAACCATTGAATAATTACAAAGTATTGGCCAATAATCTGAGAAAATATGTTTTAATCCATCCATTCATCTCTAAACCCAATATTCTTCTCCCTTAATGACGTTGAGGCTGCGCTCAGGATTAAAGGGATCCTAACCATCTCACTTAACTGCATCCCTACTGGTCCGCCTCTGGGGTTCGCCGGTTCGTCAGAAATAACGGCAGGCCTCCCGATTTGGAATCACTTCCTCGCTGAGGCCAATCAAATGCTGGTGTTGCTGCATTTGTGTGATCCAGGAATTTGTAGATCTGCCTCTCTTTCGCGTTTGTATGGAACAGTTGATATTGTCTTTTGACAGGGTTCGTAGGATCTCTCCTTTGAACATGACATTACCAACTGAGCCGGTCGCGCCAAATTTTGTTCGAGATAGGTTCTTTGACATGAAGGTTTCCTCGGGTCATGGAACTTCTTATTCATCAATCTTTGTTACTCCTGCTCTCATGCGGAGCACCTTCATCTCAGCTGCGTTAATTTGCGCTCATACTTTTTGTAAGCTGTCCAGCATTGTGAGCCGTAAGTTAGCGCCGCACAACTGTGGTATAGAGCTTTCCTTTCAGCTTAGGGGGCATTTTTCGATCACAGAAGATGGCTGAATCTTACCGAAACTTCATCCACCCCACGCCTATGCGATGCTTAGTGTCGCCATAACAGCTTGCTTCGCTATTGATCATAATATGATATATTATATCTCGGATATTTGAACTTTTCGCACTAGGTCGAAGTGGATCACAGAACGGTATACTGCCTTCTCTTCTGTTTTTTCGGGCTAATACGATGCCCATTCCCCTCCAAAACTTCCACCCATACATCAAGTGTTTGCCGCAGGGATGTTTGATCCTCGTTAATGATGGCTTCATCGTCAGCAATGAATAACTGATTCTTTTTGGGGTCCGCCACTTTTCCTTCAACCAGATTATCAAGGACTGTATAAATATTAAGGGACTTTAGTCACTTCCCTGGTGTAGACTGACTTTGATTGCGAACTCCTCGGTGATGCGAACGGGACATATTACTGTTGTCTTTACTCCCTCATACATATCCATGATCATCTGTAAGTAGGTTTCTGGAACTCGTCGCTGTCTTAACAACACCCATAACAGACCCCTTGGTTGTCTATCAAAGGCCTTTTCAAAATCAGCCTACACAATGTTTTTCCATCATAATCCTTATACTTTGGATTGCATTGGTGGTTGATTTACCTGCGACATACCCACACTAGTCTTTAGATAACCGTATTATTTCCATCATTCGGCTAGCGGGTGGCAACAGTGCAGTGGTAGTGTATTCGTTGCATGTTCAAATACCGACCATGTCCATGAAGCAAGAATCCGCAAAATAAAAATCAATATAAGTGAAGCGAATGCTTTCTCATATGTGCACTTTCAAATTATTGGATAAGTTTCTGCGGATTAAACTTGAATACAAAAAACTTCAACATAATGCTCCCTAACTTATTTAGACGCCACCCGAGGAGATAAAAACCCTACCCAAGGCAGAAACCTATATTTCCTATCATTCTACTTCTTCCTAGTTATACCACCTAATAGTAGGCAATAAAATACGTAGAGGAAATCTCGTTCGGCCCAAGCACTTTTCGTTTTTTGGAGTCTTTGAACGCCGTCCTAACTGCTTCGACTGTAATGTCGTTCTTTATTGTTATGAACGGCTCTAGGAAAATATATCCGAGGAAATTTCTTCTAACTCTTAAGGATTAAGTCAACAGTATACATATATTAAATTTAAAATAAATATTATTTGCGTGTGAGAAGTGGAAGGGACCTACAATTTTACGCCTAATCCGAACGGCGAGTTTGAGAAGCTTCTCATGACAATTGATACTCTTGTAAGTCTATCAGACGCCGATTTGAATCTGAGACCTCACGATCAGTACTCCAACGCATAAGCCTCTGAGAAACTGCGCCCACATACATTGATGCAAAAAAAAACTCCCCTGGTATAGGTAAGAAGGATGTATAGATACGATACCATCAAAGAAATAATTTCGTTGGCCAACTACAAAAATACGTTGTCCATTAGATATTAACCATACTGTTGTTTTCACATAAACGTATACTCCACCACCACCGTAAGACTCCTTGTTTTAGCTAATTGATCAATTAATTCAAAATGAATTATTCCGCGTCTTAATAGCTTATACCACCTTGTGTCCAGGCAATTAACAGCAACTGTCCTTGAAGGAATCAGTAATCAGCTAATTCCTGTTGCTATAAAAAATCGCACAACACGAGTCTATCCTCAGTACAATAAGCACTATGGATCAACCAACAGAGAAAACCGGGAAAGTAAAACTAAATATTAAGTCCAAGACAATCGAAAAATCAGAAAACCTGGAAAACCCCAGAAAAACTAAAAAGGACAATTTCAAAAAGACAGATTCATCAAAACCGTACTCTTTCAAAAATTTTATGAAACCGGCAAGAGTTCTTCTTTTCGCGATCGGGCTTATAATATGGCCCAGAGAGGGTTACCGGGTCCACAAGTGGTCACTCTTAAATTTAATTATTGCCATGACGTCCATAATTTTCGTGATTATCTGTGAGTTCTACACTCAAATGGTTATCATTCAAACCGATTTAGGGTTACTGATAATTACGGAACAGGCAATCTATTTCATCTATACCATCCTGACGGTGATAAAAATCGTGTACATCTTCATCAATCTAAAACAAATCAATAAACTCATCAAAACCCTTAATGACATATTCCCTGTGACAAAGAAGCAACAAGCAGCCTACAATACCGAGGAGTATCGTCGGAAACTACTATTCCTGACTTATCCAGGGTTAATAATTCTTTGGGGCAATGTGATATTCTACGTTGGAAACTCTATTTATCTATATTTCTTCAGCGTTGACCATAATATAGACTATGTAGACCTTATTCCATTTTATAATATTTATCCGTTTGCAATCAATACTCCGGCGCGCTTATTCGGTGTGCTGATTCTACAAGGTCATTCGTCTCAGATTATCGCTCTCGCTGTCTCCGGAAGCGAAGCTCTATTGGTGCTTATCGTGCTGCAAGTTTGCATGCATTTGGGCGCGTTGTCAATTCGATTGCAAAAACGGCATAGCGGAAGAGAAGACATCAAGGATTTGTCGGTTATTGTTCAACATCATGGTCTTGTTTTACAGTAAGTATTTACATAATATATATTTTAGTGTTTAGAAGAGATTGAAAGTTTATATTCGAGACACTTTTCTCCATCATGCTGTAAGTTTTTATGTGAAAGCTATCGTTGAGCCGCACACATTGTGAAAATGGCGCACGCAGTTAATGATTAATTTCTTCTAGAACAGTGGATGTTTGTTTCGACAAGGATGTGATAATAATAAATTTACTGTGTCAGAGACAAAAGGTACCGCAATAGTTAACTTTTACAAGGAAAGTATTTTGTTGGTCCTCTTTGCTCATATTTCGTTCTTTTCCTTCGTTAGACTTAGATATAATCTCCTCGCCTATTCATATTAACCAATCAATCAAAAATTAATTACTCTGCTCATTCTACGCAACGTCCAACCAATTAACAGCAATTGCCTGTAAAGCAATCAGAAATCGGCACGCCTATATATACGGAAAAGTACAACAAGTCAAAATTGAAAAATTAGAAAAGCTAAAAAAAACTGTTAAGGATACACAAAAAATGTTAATCCTCGAAATCAATGTTTCAAAAGGTCTGTTTGCGAACTAATATGCAAACGTAAATTTATATAAACTTTCGTGCAAAACTACACAAACGGGTTCGCGTACTGAGAACATGGTAAACAGATGAACTTTCGTTCATTTTTCTTCACACAGAATTTCAGCTGGTAAAAAAATGAAAACTGTCAAATGATGAAATCCTATGAATTTGCCAGCAAAAAAAAAAAACAGCGGTTGTTTCTTTTCAACTCAAACTTAGACGTCTTTCATCTTTTTACACAAAAGCGTTCGCGTACTTTTCTTTGAAATGAGAGGATTCTCCCTCGATTTTGTAGATTTCACAGTTTTCATTTTTCTGCACATAAAGTACGCGAACGGACCTAAAATGTAGAGTTGAGATTGAGATATGCACACACTTCGCCTCAGCATCAGCTGAATATCATCGATCGTAATCTTGTATTGTGAATCTGTTTATTTGTGTGAAAAAAAAAGAAATGCAGGTAGAATATGGTTCGCTAGCGATAAGGATCCGTAAAGATCCATAAAACAAATCATTCTCTATCAAGTATCCGTTCAGTAGGGTTGCGAAGGGATTCATATTTTCAATAGTTATTATTTTGGTTGAAACGGGGAAGTTTATATTTTTAATAGTAGTTATTATTTTGGTTGAAATGGGTAAATAAGGACATTTGAGTTAAATAAATATGTTTTTTTATAATGAAGAAGCTGACGAATCAACTTGCTTACTTTGTGAGAGAAAATTGAAAGGAAAACTAACAGGGAATATAAACACTATACAACAGTACATAGTGTCAATTTTAATGATTCGGGCGTTAATGAGCAACCATCAGGAAGTGGAAGTATAAGTGTGTCAGTTCGAAGAGAAAAAAGTAAATCGGTCTTAATTGACATGAAGAAGAGCGATTTTTTTAAATGTTGTGTGGGATTGATTACGATAAAAAATACTAGGAGTCGCCCTATGGTCGAAATTCGACCAATTTATTCTATAAGTTGAAAAAAAGGACTCTTATAGATATTAATCGGGAAATCAAATTGTTCGACATTGCATTCTCTGATTTCACATGATATAACATTCTTCCGGCATTTTCAAGTAACTTCAAGCATTTTCAAGTAACTTCAAGCATGTATAAGTAATTTCAAGTTTTCAAGCATTTTCAAGTAACTTCAAGCATTTTCAAGTAACTTGAAGTAACTTCAAGCATTTTCATGTACGTTTAAGTAACTTCAAGCATTTTCAAGTAACTTCAAGTATTTTCAAGTATTTTCAAGCATTTTCAAGTAACTTCAAGTAACTTCAAGCATTTTCAAGTACCTTCAAGCATTTTCAAGTAATTTCAAGCATGTCCAAGTAACTTCAAATATATTCAAGCATTATCAAATGAATAACATGCAAAGCAATGTTGTTGTTGGTAACTTCAAGTATTTCCAAGCATTTTCAAGTAAATTCAAGCATTTTCATGTACATAACTTCAAGCAATTTCAAGTAACTTCAAGCATTTTCAAGTAACTTTAAGCATTTTCAAGTAACTTAAGGTAACTTCAAGCATTTTCAGGTGAATTCAAGTAACTTCAAGCATTTTCAAGTAACTTCAAGTAACTTCAAGCATTTTCAAGTACCTTCAAGCATTTTCAAGTAACTTCAAGCATGTCCAAGTAACTTCAAGTATGTGCAAGCATTATCAAATGCATAACATGCACAGCAATGTTGTTGTTGGTAACTTCAAGTATTTTCAAGCATTTTAATGTAATTTCAAGCATTTTCAAGTAACTTCATGATATAAAATTTTTCCGTTCCGATTGGCAATAATCTCCTCACACAGCAATGTTGTTTTTTTTGTAATTTCATCCAATTCGCTTCATTTTACGAGCTGTAATTCATAATGTGTTTTATATTATGTGGATAATTTTTGTATTGCGCACTTCTATGTATTGTCCCCTACCCAAATATATATAGTGTGACGTATAATATGTGACGTATAATAGCAAAAATGGGTGGAAACACGTTATATGCAACTCCGTATTAATATATACATAGATTCCTTTTAGAATTTTCGACGACTAACACTTTTTTAAAAAAAATTTTGAAGCCGTACGAGAAACTTTTTGAAACTAATCTGAATTCGAGAAATATAGTGGACAAAATTGGTGGCGCAAGTTGTCTAATTAAACAAATAAAAACAAAAATAGTGCATAAAAAGTTGGTGTGCTTAAAATTAGATGTTGGTGGACAAAAGCATTTTGGGAATAAATATCCAATATATATGTAGATATTTTCAAAATATATGTCAATACACTCGGTATGATACAGCTTAAAAAAAGGCATACAACAGAATTTTTAAAAAATGAAGTAGTGAGTTGTTTCTGAGAGTTTCAAATTGAGATTATTCAAGTATATTCGAGTACAATGGACAATGGTGCGAATGTTTTGAAGGCATCAAAATTGTTGGGAGAAATGCAAGAAGAGATTCAAGTCAACGTTCCAACAGAAAACGGGGCTGGAAATGAATCTGAAAACTCAAACACTGAAGACCAGTTCCAGGAAATTCATCGCCAATTGACCTCAGTGTTGTCGGTTGTATGGTGCGCAGCTCACACAATACAATTGTTTGCCACGATGTGTTAAAAACTATTCAGCCACAGGTGGAAGAGTGTCGTATATGTAATTAAAAACCTTTTCACTTATGATCTTTCAATATTAAAATATGTAATATAATTTTCATGTCAAATGACTTTTTTTTGCTATTCGAACAGTTCGCGTACGGATCTCCAATAGTTCGCACGTGATAGATTCGCGAACAAACTATATTTTACAGATCGCAACAGATTTGATTCGATTGTGAAAACGAATATTATTTTTAAACGAACCGAAAAATAAGATTCGCGATCGAATCAGAAATCAAATTCCTTTGCATCCTGCGAAGTTTTTCCACTGCCCCACCACTTGCGAACGTCTGGCAGACCGTCAAGAGTATCACTTGTCATGAGAATCTTCTCAAATTTGCCGCTAGGATTCGGCTGAAAATTGTAGATCACTTCCACTACGCTTAAGCAAATGTTTGAGATCACATGTACTCGTAGTTCTTCGATGGAAAAATGCCAAGGTAAGTTGAAAATCATTTTCATTTGTACTATCTGTAATCTACAAACTTGGCATTTTGCACATTTGCCCCAAACTTGTGATCCATAAAATATAATTGCTTAAAAAATTATTTTAAAAATGAGTTTTTTTTTGACTCATTTTTAGGGTTCCGTAGCCAAATGGCAAAAAACGGAACCCTTATAGATTCGTCATGTCTGTTTGTCTTTCTGTCCGGGAATGTCACAGCGACTTTTTTCCGAAACTATAAGAGCTATACTGTTGAAACTTAATAAGTAGATATATGTATTCTGTGAACCGCATTAAGATTTTCACACAAAAATAGAAAAAAAGCAATAAATTTTGAAAACTGAAACTCAAAAAAAAAAAATTCATCAAACCCATACGTGTGGGATAGGTCTTCAAATATGATATTGAGGTTTCTAATATCATTTTTTTCCAAACTGAATAGTTTGCGCGAGAGACACTTCCAAAGTGGTAAAATGTGTGTCCCACGATCTAACTTCTAAAATAAGAGAATGATTAAACTAAAAAGAATATATGATGTACATTACCATGCAAACTTCCACCGAAAATTATTTTGAATGAGATCTAGTAACTAGTTTTTTTTTAATACGTCATAAACCGTAAACCGCAATTTACCCTTCATTCAATCAACTCAAATATAAAAAAAAACATTTAATTTCATAAACATAAACCTTATGCGTAAACCGTGAACCATTATTTTCTAATAATAAATCTGTAATAGGTTCCTAAGTAAATAATAATTATAATTCGCGCGGAACGCTTCATGGGCGAGTCCCACTCGCACTTGGCCGCTTTTTATAACTAAGGGGGTATATTAATTTCGACTCAACGTTTTTAACATACCTTAATATTGCCCATAGACCCCTAAAACTATACTATATTCGTGATCAGCATCGATAGTAATGTCCGTCCGTCCGTCCGTGGCAAAAAGTAGGCCCTAAAATTCGAGCTAGGAAGCTGAAATTCGGAACCTACTCTCTAGCGATCCGAAATAATAACGTGTAAGAAATGTCACTGTCACGTACACAATTTCAAAAAAAACGTTTATTTTATTCCTCGCAAAGTATATAGATAAAATCGTTTTTAGCATTTCCTCCAGATAAAGTTTTCTGCCATGCCCTCTTTTTAGGGGCGTTTTCCTACAAAAACTTTTTTTAGATAAAATCCTTTTAAAAAAAAAGTCAAAACAGTTATGTTTAACAAAACATGTAGATCATGTCCTTTTTAACAATTCACCCATACTTACATTTTGTCCACGCCCACTTTAGAATAATAGGAATATGGTATCCAATGCTCGACTTCGCCATTTAAAGAATTTAAAAACTATTTTTTTTAAAAAGATGAAAAGATCTGGCTCTTCGGTTGATAGGGACAATTTCCTTCGCCTAAGAAAGGAATTCGGGTTTTTGAGTAGATTTTTTATCGAAGCTATATTTCGTCTATTGAATCTTGAATCAGGGCGGATAGTAGGTGTTTTTGGATCCATTATAATTCGAAAAGAAAATCGTCTGGTTTCCCAAAAGAAATGATTTTTCAGGGCGTGGTATGGAACGGATACGAATCTACGAGCAAACTTTTTGCCAAATTCTTCGCTTCTAATTTTTTACCCGCTAATAATGCAATGAATTTTTGTTTTAGCCATATTAGTACCATTACTGATGTTGGCAACTTGGAGCTCTCTGATGACGATCTTCTTCTTGCCCTTAATAGTATTGATACTAACAAAGGTGCTGGTCTTGCTTCATCCCGTTTTCTTGACGAACTGTTCGTCTTCACTAATCCTGCCGTTAAAATTGATTTTCAACCTTTCACTTTCTACCGGTGACTTTCTGGATGATTCGAAGATTGCTCATATATCGCCTATTCATAAGAGAGGGCAAAATATTTAGTTGAAAACTATAGGCCTATAAGCAAGCTTTCAGTTATCCCAAATCTTTTCGAAAAAATCGTTAAGGAAATATTGTATTTCAATATAAAGGAACATTTATCTCCTATGCAACATGATTTAGTTTCCGGTCGCTCTACCTCGACAAACTTAGCCCTATTTTCTAAATTCTGTCTTAATTAGATCGAAGGCGGTGTGCAGTTGATGTGTTGTATACCGATTTCATTAAAGCCTTCGGCAGAATCAATCACTCACTGTTGATAGGAAAGTTAGCCAAGCTTGGGTTTCATTCGAACATCTTGAAGTGGCTTTCTTCTTATCTTTTCCATAGGAAATATATCGTCGAAGTTGATGGTTTTTTCTCGAACGTGGTAACCGCAACTGCTGGTATCCCACAAGGTAGCCATTTAGGGCCGTTGCTATTTATACTCTTTGTAAAGGAAATTTCTCAGCTTTTTACAAGGTGCTAATGTCTGTTATTTGCAGATGATTTCAAAATGTTTTGTAAAGTCTCCAATTTCTCGGATTGTTTAACATTCCAGCTTGAGATGAACCTATATTTACTATATGTTCCGAACACGATTTGGAGCTTAGTTTTTCTAAATGTAAAGTTTGCACGATTTCTCGTTCTCATAGTCCCTTGCTTCACTCATACGAAGCTGTAAGTGTTGCTTTTAGTAGAATATCAAAACTTAAGGATCTTGGGGTTATTTTCGATAGTAAGTTGTCCCTCAATTTGCATATCGGCTACATTATCTCTAAATCTTTTCCCCTTCTGGCTTTCATTAGAAGAAATTGTGAAGACTTTCGTCATCCATTCGTACTAAAAACTCTTTACTGCTCTTTTATAAGATCCAGATTATAGTACTGCTGTGTAATTTGGGATCCTTTTTATGGTGTTCACTTTCTCTGAAGAGATTTAATAGACTTTGACCTTCCATCTTATAAAAGTCGCTGCTTATTGTTAGGCCTTAATTCTCTCGTAGTTAGGAGAAAGATGCAATCATTGGTATTCTTGAAAGATATTATCTCTAAGAGAATTAATTGTAGTGAACTTCTTTTTAGTCTACCATTCTATGCACCAAGCAGAGTACTAAAGGAGAGACATTTTTTTTTTTTATAATTTGCTTTATAAACAGCAAGCAGCACTTGGAAATATCGTATTTCATTGCATGCTTTTCGGTGCTACTTCCTATTATAAAGAATAGAGAGATAGGAAAGAATTTGTTTTTACCTCCGGCATATAGAACAAACTAGGTATGGTTTGCCTGAACCGATAGCTCGATGCATCTCTTTGTTTAATTCGGTCCGTAATAATCTGGATTTAGCCTCAAATCGGGATTTATTTAAATGCAACGCTCTTACTGCTCTAACTTCAAACTTTCTTAATTAATGTCAATTTTTTAGTTTATTAAATCAACGACCATACCACGTCGAGCTAATCGGTTCTATTCAGATCACCGTAATTAAAAGACGTTGGGCGCGGTTAGTACGTAGATGGGGGACCGTTTGAGAACAACCGCGTGTCGTTGGCCTGTCCTCATCTACAGAGTTGAGGTAGATAATATACGTGGTATCACAATGGACCTAAATTGGTCTAAGTGTGTCGGCTTCTGCCGACAGCCACATAAACCTAACCTAACCTAACCTTAGTTTATTAACTTATGTTATTATGTATTATATTTTTGTAATTTTATATTGACTGTATGTACCTTTACTATTTGTATGCGAAATCTGTTAAGGTATTCTACCTGATAAATGAATAAATAAATAAATAAATAAATAAATAAATAAATAAATAAATAATTGTGATGTTAACTTTTCTGATCGCTAAAGGCTAAACGTTAACGACTTGTCAAGGTGATACTTAGCACTTGATTTAAAATCCGCTTATATTATTATTTAATACTAGTCTGTTGCTTGATAAGAAGCAGACTTTTCTTTTTCTAGTTAAAAAGACAAGCTGAGTCTTTGAAGCATTTAAATTTTCCAATTACCAAAGTATGTTTGGATGACATTTGAATCAGATTGCAACGATATTCAGAGCTCCCTGGAGGCGATCCGAGAGTGTTTCTTCAAATTTGAATCTGATTACGATACCGATGTCGACGGCATACCCTTGAACATAGTAACCATGCTCAGTATAACCAGGAGTTCATTATGAGTTCATTAACTTTAATTTGCTGAAAGTATTAACTTTGCAGCCGGTACACGGTCGAGAATATCACTGCAACTTTTTGGTGTCCGTGGGTTGGATTCGAAACTCAACCCCTTGAAAGATCAATTATGTAAAGTAGGGTAATATGGACCACTATTCACATTTTTGCTAATTAAAACACGAACGGTGTAAGTTTTATTAAAGATGTTTATTTAAAAAAAAGATCAGTCTATTTATATTCAAAAAGGAGCAACAAAAACACTAATTCACTTCATACAAAATTAACAAAAAATTAAAAACTAAAGTAACTGAAAAACGCCAACAAGAAAAGTGGAGGGTAATATTTACCACCTGGTCCATATTAGCCGGAACAATAAAAAGAACATAAGATTTGTTTATGAGGAACAAAATTCACAAATAAAGAGTGCTTTTTCGCACCCAGCACAAAGTTCGTGGTTCCAAATATGGCAAGTAACACATTGGATCCATATTTCGAAAACAGGGTAGAACAGTACATGATCAGCATCTTTCTTGTCATTGGTAATTTTCGGCGTCCGACTCGTCATGATAGCTTATGCAGTCTGTCTCCGAGCTCGATGATTCTTCTGTTATCATTTTCTGCAGTTTTTTCCTTTTTTCCCCTAAGAAATAAAAGTTTTTAAGAAAAAGCAACTACAATTATTTTTACTGGCATTTTTTTTTGTCAGGTTCAAAAAGTGATTGTTTAGAAGTGCTGGGTTTCATGATTCTAACAGCAATTTTTTTCAGTGAATCTTCCAAAGATCTTGGCAGGTCGTGCGTTCGAATCCCGACCAGGGCCATGATTTTTATAAATTGAATACACACAACAAAAACTGATCTCCCTAAAGGGATTTAGGCGCCACCTGTTGAGAAAAAAAAATCCCATCGCACCAAACCTCTTTCCTATCCTTCTATTCTTTCAGTAAGTAGCACCCAAAAATAGGCAATGAATTGCTGGGAGCTACTTGCTTTAGCGCACGCAAATTATAAAAAAAAAAAAAAAAAAAAAACCAGTCGCTTATATGTGGGCATATGGTTTCTGGGCGTTTCTGGAACTGGCAATTCAACAGCTTGTAGAGTAGTCAAAGGGTCAATAACAGGTTCTTTACTTGAAAACTCTTGTGGGCTAACATTATCGTCAGCTGCTAGGAAGTCACTATCCCTGAAGATATTTTTGTCGAGTGGGTAAATTCCCGTCGATCTGAATCCGTTGAGTGCTATTTCTCCAGTTTGGACTCTAAGATATGCTTTGCCAAACAATTCAGTGATATCAAAACGCGTCAATAGTCTTGCATTGATCCTCATCCAGATCCGAATTTCTTTTGATAAATGCTTTTTAAGTGGACCCATAAACGTCTTGTCCAGTGGCTGCATCTTATGGCTGGAATGAGGCGGAATAGAAAGCAAGGAAACGTGGTCCTCTCTTGCCATATGGATTAGTTTGATATTACGCGTATGGCTATAGTGCCCATGGCTTTGCATGGCTAATAAAATGTTCAAACCATTTTGAAAAAAATTCGGTCTGGACCCATCCGGAAGGATGACATTCGTAAATAGCTCCTGGAGGAGCTCCTTTCCTAAGTAGGGGATTGGGTTTTTTGCGCGGGAATATTAATAAAGGCGGTACAAATGCGCCTGCAGCACTTATGCAGATTATTGTTGTGATGGTGGAGCCTCTTTCTGCTGCGGTAATCGCACCATTCTGTCGCTTACCGCAGAGAGTAGTTTTGGTACATTATGTAATTTTGAAGCTTTTAAATAGTCACACGAACTTTTCCTCACTATTTCAATAGCGTTTTCATGTCGTCCGGATTCCATGACTTGCGTTTTTCTTCCTTTGATGGTTTTTTTCTCGAATCCATGGCCCTAAGAAGAACAAAAAAAATCAATTTCAGACTCCTTTTAATAAACCGGACCACTAGTCCATATTGACCGCCCCTATCGTGATCCATATTACCCGAAACACATGGTTTTAAAAGAAAGCTACTTTGCAACAAAACGTGATTTGTTACAATAATTTTACTAATACGAACTTTAAAACACATATTCACTTCTTATATTTATAAATGGAATGGATAAAAAAAGACATATTTAACTAATGAAAAAAGGAAAAACAATTACGAAAAAAAATGATCACTGCCTTCGACTTTCTTTAATTTCTCACAAGTCAGAGACGCATTCCTTCTGACTGCTGGAACTATACTAAGGTAAGCAATACCCACCTCAATTGCATTTGTGAGAGGAAAGCAAAGCTGGTGGTCCATATTAGCCGAATGGTTCACATTACCCAACTTTACTCTATCATATTATTTAGCTAAGATATATTTCAGAATCGAGATCGAGATATGTATAAATATGTACATGTACGGCCACGAATGCTCTCAAGCTTGTCGATAACATCCGGGGTGGCCGAATTCACCATTAATCGTCTGAATTGATAGCGAAACTAAATGACACTTTGCACGAATATAGGTCCGTTCGCGTACCTTATGTGTAGAAAAATGAAAACTGTCAAATCTCCAAAATCGAGAGAGAATCCTCTCATTTCAAAGAAAAGTACGCGAACGCTTTTGTGTAAAAAGATGAAAAACGTCAAAGTTTGGCTTGAAAAGAAGCAACCGCTGTTTTTTTTTTTGCTGGCAAACTCGTAGGGTTTCATCATTTGACAGTTTTCATTTTTTCATCATTTCAGCTGGAACAAAAGTACATTTTTCTTTCGTTCATCTTTTTACCATTTCCTCAGTACGCGAACGCGTTTGCCTAGTTTTGCACGAAAGTTTATATAAATTTACGTTTGCATATTAGTTCGCGAACAGAACTAATATAAGTCATATGACCTGTCATAATATTTTCCATATGATCTATTAAGCTAACTGCAAGGACACAGTCATTACACCCAATTAGACTGAAAATATCAGAAGATAGCGTTGTATTGAACCAGGAAGTCCAAAAATGAGTAAGTAAGTAAGTAAGTAAGTAAGTAAGTAAGAAATTCATTTATTTAATATTTTCTTATTACATAAGTTACAAGATAGAATGAATTTTAAAGCTATGGCTTAGCCGTCAGCTTGGTTAGCAAAATGCTTATACATGTACCTACATTTGTAACTTTAACAATATAGTTATTTTTTTAATAAACTTAATCAATCATAATACTCTGTTATTAATAGCGACCTGTATTTGTAGATGGATTTAATATAATAAAATAACTTTTTCCAATCACACTCGTTCAGAATTTGTATTGTCTCCTGCATGGTAAGGAATTTTTTTCCGAAGTAAGCTAGTCTCTGTGGTTTGTAGATTGGACAAACACTAATAATGTGAAAGCAGTCTTCTTTCGCTTTTAAGTTGCAAATATTACAAAACTGGTTGAAGCTTCCATTATATGGGCTGCCATTTAAACCAATCAACTCACACCTTGTTTTGAAAATAAGAGATATTTCACTATAGTTGAGTGAGTCATTGAAATAGTTCTTATCCTTTAGATTGAAGTTCAGGTGAGAATACAATACTCTGCTATCTGATGCACGAGCTTTCTCTATAAATCGCACACGAATAGCATCTTCATTTTTATTTATTATTCGATAAAGTTGGTTCTTTAAGTTGTCCAGGTTGTTTAGATCGAATGAAATAGTTTCTCCACACGCGTTTCCAATTCTTAACCATCTTAACGCCCACCAGTCCTTGTTTCTTAATTCATAAGATAGCATTTTTTTGGTTATTCGGGAGTCTGGATACGAACCTATTTTAATGATGTAATCCGCTTGCGATTTGAGAGTGCTTGTAAAAAGCATTGGAAGACCCGTTTCCAAATAGATTGGGTAGTTCGGCGATTTCATTGGTAAGTTGAATAATTTTTTCAAGAAGTTCCTGTGGAATTTCTCGATTACTTCGTACTCGTCTGATCCCCAAACTTGAGAGGCGTAACAAAGAGTTGATTTAACAACTGAATCAAATATTCTGTATTTCGTTGAGAGGAGAATCCGCTTGTTTGCAAAAACATTTTTCCATGATAGATTCACTAAGCTTTGGGAAGACTTGGCTTTATCCGTTAGATGTTTACCAAATTCTAGGGTTGGGTTCAGTTTCACTCCTAAATATTTGAGTTCCTTCACAATCTCTAATCGGCTTCCATTATAAAACCATCTATTTCCACTTTGCAATCGTGGTGAACGGGAAAAGACCATAATTTTAGATTTTTCGGTGTTGATGGTTAGTCCCCATTTTTTGCAGTAACTGGCTAGTCGATTTATCATCAATTGGAGATTTTCAGGAGATTCAGAGAGTAGAACAAGATCATCGGCATATAACAAGACATTGACCACGGTATTAGCAATTCGTACTCCACCAGGCAAATCTTTTTCTATGTCGTTTCTGAGAAATCCTTTCCATCCCAGACTGCTGCACTTGTTTCGGCATACATTTTTTTAATGGTCTTAAGAAATTTTGTAGAGATACCCAACTGAGACAGTTTATAGAAGAGTGCACTTCGGCTAACAAGATCAAAAGCTGCCTTGAAATCTACAAAAAAGCTATACATTTTCTTGTTTCTGGCTTGAAAGGCTCTTATAATCGCAGATAATGTGAATATTTGGTCAACGGTTGAAAAGTTTTTTCTGAATCCAGCTTGACGCTCTGTCAGAATATTTTTTTCATCTACCCATTTTTCTAATCGTCCTACAAGTATGCCACAAAATATCTTGGCTGACACATTCATGAATGAGATTCCCCTGTAGTTTTCTACGTTTTCCAGCGAACCCTTTTTGTGGATGGGAAAAATGAGTATTTATAGCCAACTCTATTGTTTCATCTTAGGGTATAGCACAAATTCCATTTCTAAACACACTTGAACACGATATATTGATAAAACCATTTACACCTAAGGTTGTTCCACTAAAAAATTATCATGTAGTAAATCTCAAAGTTAACTATGATAAGAAGAAAAAGAAAGATCAATATAAGAGATTATTAGAATAAATAAATATCGACATAGCTGATCCAAAAGCTAAACAATCCATCCTGAAGATTTGTGAGGAATTTGCCGATTGTTTTCATCTAACAGGAGATTCTTTGACAGTAAATAACTTTTACAAACAAAACATTTTGATGACTGAAAACAATCCGGTTTATATAAAGAACTACAGGCTCCCACATACTCAGCTGGATGAGATGAATCAACAGGTAAATAAACTTTTGGATGAGGATATAATTGAACCTACTGTAAGCCCATTTAATTCACCTTTGCTGGTTATACCGAAGAAAGATAGTAAAAGAGAACAGAAATGGAGACTAGTGGTAGATTTCCGTCAACTGAACTGAACTGATAATGGATGATAAGTTCCCGTTAACAAAATTAGACGACGTTATTGATACACTAGGTAGAGCCAAATTTTTCTCAACTCTAGATCTAACAAGTTCTTTCCATCAGATAGAACTACACGAGAAATCAAGACCAGCAACAGCATTCTCCACAAACCAAGGGCATTTTCAATTTAAAAGATTACCATTCGGTTTAAAGATATCTACAAACAGCTTCCAAAGAATGCTATCCGTAGCCTTGGCAGGTCTAAGCGCAGAAGCATTCTTGTATGTGGACGATATCATT
Source organism: Portevinia maculata (assembly GCA_949715645.1). NCBI lineage: Eukaryota > Metazoa > Arthropoda > Insecta > Diptera > Syrphidae > Portevinia > Portevinia maculata. The sequence goes on from OX454526.1 coordinate 263,681,223, forward strand.
ATATTTGGATGCAGTTTAAACCATCACAATGAAAATTTAGTAAAAACTCTTCAGAGGTTTAGGAAATACAATCTGAAACTTAATCCAAAGAAATGCAATTGGCTACAGACAGTAACATACTTAGGTCATTTGATAACGAATGAAAGGATAAAAACTGACCCTGAAAAATATGAGACCATTACAAAATACCCATGTCCAAAAAACGCGAGTGAGGTAAAGCGATTTGTAGCATTCTGTAATTATTATAGACGATTCATTAAGAATTTTGCACCCATAGCAAGACCACTGAATACATTATCAAAGAAGGGTATAGAGTTCAAGTGGACAGACGAATGTCAAATAGCTTTTATAACATTGAAAGAAAAGCTCATTAATCCACCTATTTTAAGATACCCAGATCATGACAAGACATTTATAGTAACGACAGATTCTTCAAACACCGCGCTTGGAGCAGTATTATCTCAAGGTGAAATAGGAAAAGATCTTCCAATTTCCTTCGCTAGTAGAACTCTGAACAAACATGAACAAAACAAACCTATAATCGAAAAAGAGTTACTTGCAATACACTGGGCTATAAACCATTTTAGACCATATTTATATGGAACGAAGTTCACTGTAATAACAGATCATAGACCGTTGGTTAGTCTTTTCACTCACAAGAACCCATCGTCCAACTTGACAAGAATAAGGCTAGATCTATCAGACTACACGTTCGAAATAAAGTATAAACAAAGTTCAATGAATACAAATGCGGATGCATTATCACGCATAAAATTAGACTCGGAAATATTGAAAGAAATGATTCCGACATCAGACATAAATGTCATAAGTCGAGCAATGACGAAAGAATTAACAAAAAACAAAACTGATAGTGGTATACCCAAAAGCAATGCTTTAAACGTAAGGCCTGATCAACTTTACGCCTGGGAATGCACTTTATTTTCAGAAATAAGAAACATACGTAAACTAGAATTCAAGACTGTGCTCAATAACTCGCTTAAATTAATAAACGTCGACGATAAAAAAGTAATAGTAGAATATAGCGATAATCCTAATCAGGACTTAGGTCAGATTTTAGAGAAACTAGTATTCGCAATGGCCAAGAGAAATATTTAAAAATTAGCTATAGCAAAAACTGATATAATATTCGAGCACATTAATATAAATGAATTCAAAAAGATATATACTATGTTGCAACAAAGATTTAAGAATAAAAAGCTAGCAAACTTAAAAATATTGATATATCAACCAGCGCTGAGGACAATTGACGAAAACGAAATGCATAGAATAATAACAGTATTCCATAACACCCCCTATGCAGGTGGACATTCAGGTATCAGAAGGGCAATAAATAAAATTAAGCAACGATATTGCTGGAAAAGTTTAAGCAAGTAAAAAAGCATATCAATGAGTGTGTAGTATGTGCGCGGAGTAAACAAATTCGAAACTCTTTAGTGAAAATCCAAAATCTTTAGAATTTAGTAATAACTGAGACACCAACAACAAGTTTTGAAGTAGTAACGGCAGATACAGTAGGACCACTCAGGCCATCGAATGATTTCCGGTATATATTGACATTACAATGTGAATTTACCAAATACGTAGAGGCGATAACACTGAAAAGCAAAGATGCGAGAACGGTAGCAAAAACTCTGGTGGAATAATTCATACTCAGGCATGGTAGTTTCAAAAAATTGAAAACAGATATGGGAACAGAATTCATTAACAGCATTATGAAAAATGTATATGAAATCTTGGGTATACACCATATAACATCAACACCTTACCATCATGAAACCCTGGGCTCGATAGAAAGAAACCACAGAGTGCTTAACGAATACCTTTTAGCTTTTTCTGAAGAAGATAACTGACATGAATGGATACCTTATTTTACATTTAGTTACAATACGACACCCCATTCCAGCATCGGAATATCGCCCTTTGAGTTGATATACGGAAGATTAGTAACACTTCCAGAAAACTCAACTATAGCAACATCAAATCCTATATATAATATAGAAGATTACTCCTTAGAATTAAAATTTAGATTAAATGAAATGAATAAAATAGCAAAGAACCTATTAGAACGAGCTAAGCTAGAAAGAAAAGATGTATTAGATAAGAAATCAACCCCACTTAAAATTAGGATAGGAGATTTGGTATATCTAAGAGTAGGAAATAAGAAAAAATTAGATTTACCTTATAAGGACCCTATGAGGTCATAGAGTTAAGAGGTGTAAATACTAGAATAAAAATAAATAACGAAATAAAAGAAGTACATAATAATAGATTGAAAACATTAAATCACTAAACAGAAAAAAAAAAATTATTACAAAAAAAGAGTGAGGATGTAGTGTACATAATAACTATACTAACAAATAGCCTTATCATCAAATACAATTCTCACAGCAACACAAAAATATAGATGCACATTCCACACTTCTCACAAGACAGACATTTCCCACCAAATCCACTCGACACCCGATACACAGCTAATGCTTGCCATAGAGTCAAGGCCAATGACGATTGCACCTTTTTCGTGTCGCAGCAAATTGTGCTGAGTAATCCATTTTCATTTCTTTTTGTTTTCTCAAATTCCTTAGTTTATCATATTATAATGTAAGTAGCAAGTAAGATATTTTTGTATAAATAGGCTAAGCTCTTTTGAATAAACAACCAATGATTATCTGACTTTTGAATGTTATACTTGGCTTCTTAGCCGCTTCTTCATTTTCAGTTCAGCTCTTTAGCCATCAATATTTCGGCTTGGGTTAGCCAATTATCCCTATAGATTAAATAGGGAGGTAATAATAATAAAAACCAAACACATTACACTCTATACATATATTTAATCTAAAACAAATATTAAACATTAACGGCCCCTTAAGGTATTTGAACCTAGCTTCCCCAACCATTTGCGTGTGGGAAGCGGAAGAACCTACAATTTTACGGTGACTCCGAACGGCGAGTATGAGAAACTTCTATTGCAAGTGATGGGGCAGTGGAAAAACACATTATATTATACTGGGTCCCGGCATGATTTGAATCTAAGGCCTCACGATCAGTACTCCAACGAACTAACCACTGAGACACTGCGCCCACATACATTGATGCAAAAATCGTTTGGTATAGGTAAGAATTATTTCTAGAGACCTTCGAAGAAATAATTTCGTTGGCCAACTACAAAAAAACGTTGTCTATTCGCTATTAGCCATGCTGTTGTTTTCACATGAACGTTCACCACACCACCACCGTATGTCTCCTTGTTTTAGCTAATTGATCAATTAATTCGAAATGAATTATTCCGCGTCTTAATAGCTTATACCACTTTGCGTCCAAGCAATTAACAGCAACTGTCCTTGAAGGAATCAGTAATCAGCTAATTCCTGTTGCTATAAAAATCGCACAACACGAGTCTGTCCTCAGTACAATAAGCACTATGGATCGACCAACAGAGAAAACCGGGAAAGTAAAACTAAATATTAAGTCGAAGACAATCGAAAAATCTGAAAAACTGGAAAACCCCAGAAAAACTAAAAAGGACAATTTCAAAAAGACAGATTCATCAAAACCGTACTCTTTCAAAAATTTTATGAAACCGGCAAGAGTTCTTCTTTACGCGATCGGGCTTATAATATGGCCCAGAGATGGTTATCGGGTCCACAAGTGGTCACTCTTAAATTTAATTATTGCCATGACGTCCATAATTTTCGTGATTATCTGTGAGTTCTACACTCAAATGGTTATCATTCAAACCGATTTAGGGTTACTGAAAATTACGGAACACGCAATCTACTTCATCTATACCATCCTGACGATGATAAAAATCGTGTACGTCTTCATCAATCTAAAACAAATCAATAAACTCATCAAAACCCTGAATGACATATTCCCTGTGACAAAGATGCAACAAGCAGCCTACAATATCGGGGAGTATCGTCGGAAACTACTATTCCTGACTTATCCAGGGTTAATAATGCTTTGGGGCAATGTGATATTCTACGTTGGAAACTCTATTTATCTATATTTCTTCAGCGTTGACCATAATATAGACTATATAGACATTATTCCATTTTATACTATTTATCCGTTTGCAATCAATTCTCCGGCGCGCTTATTCGTTGTGCTGATGCAACAATGTCATACGTCTCAAGTTGTCGCTCTCGCTGTCTCCGGAAGCGAAGCTCTATTGGTGCTGATCGTGCTGCAAGTTTGCATGCATTTGGGCGCGTTGTCAATGCGATTGCAAAAACGGCATAGCGGAAGAGGAGACATCAAGGATTTGTCGGTTATTGTCCAACATCATGGTCTTGTTTTGCAGTAAGTATTTACATAATATGTATTTTAGTGTTTAGAAGAGATTGACAGTTTGTTTCGACAAGTGTGTGATGATTTTTTGTATCCTAATAAATGTACAGTTTCAGAAAGAAGGCCACCGCAAAAGTTAACTTTTACTCGGAAACTATTTTGTTTATTTTTATTTGTTCGTATCCCGTTGCTTCGTTTTTGAACGAAAATTTGATATAATCTCCTCGCCTATTCTTATAACTTAATCAATCCAAAACAAATTACTATGCGAATACTTTGCTTATTCTACGCAACGCCCAAGCAACTGACTACTGCAACTGTCTTTGAAACAATCTCGAATCAACACCTTTCTGTTGCTACATACATATATAAAACGCAGACACACCTTTATCGTTAGTATTCTTCGCATCATGGATCAACCTGCAGAGACAACCGGAAAACTAAATGTCGAAATTATCTGTGTAAAAATTACACTTAAGAACAAATATGTATATGTTGTTAATGCGTACATTCCATCGTCTCGTCTATGTTCTTTGTATTCGGAACTCTCTATGGCACTAGACCATATTTTTGACATATCTTGTTGTGACAGCACTGTTTTACTTATAGGCGACTTTAATCTGCCACATATTGGATGGGTACCTTCTGAGGATGATTCTCATCTTATTCCATCCTTTGACTCTGCCCAACAAGAGCTCGCTTTATTAGACAATATTTGTCTTTTGACTTACAGCAAACAAGCTGTATAAAAAATTTCAAAAATCGAACTCTCGATCTTGTTTTCTCTTCTGACTCTGTTAGTACTGTGGTTCTGGAATCCCATCTCAGTATAACTAACATAGATGACAATCATCCACCCTTGGATGTATTTATTGAGCTGGGCGCACATCTGTACGAAAACAGTAATTCGTATAACCGTTCGCAATCTTTTGACTTTCGGAAAGCAAATTTTCAAAGGCTTTCTGATGAAATTAACAGCTTTAATTTTAACCTTACTGCCTTATCTAATATTGAAGATGCAGTAGGTTCTTTTTATTCTCTGATGGATAACTGCATGAAAAAAGTGATTCCTGTGAAATCCTCTAGGAATCTGAAAACGTCCCATCCCTGGTACACTAAAGAGCTCAAATCGATACGAAACAGACGTAATAGGGCTTGGAAGAACTATTTAAAAAGTCTCTGCCATTCAGATCTTGAACTCTATTTCACATTATTCAATGAATTCAAATCTTTATCCTGCAACTTATATATTGACTATATAAGTAAAATGGAATGCTCTTTAAAATTGAACCCCAAACTTTTCTGGGGTTTTGTCAATTCCAAGAAAAAAACCGATGGTTATCCATCGAAGCTTACTTACAATAGTTCTACAACTGCTGATTCGCTAGACGCAAGCAATATGTTTGCAGATCATTTCATTAAGTCATTTAGGGAGACCCCTCTTCACATTGATGATCAATATTTTAGTTATCTAACTAGCTGTTCCCAAATAAGTTTTAGTAGTATCTCATTCGATTTGGAAACAATTTTAAAATGTATTTCTTCTCTCAAGAATGATTATTCATCAGGTCCTGATGGCATTGCACCGATCGTTCTTAAAAAATGTAGTCATGCAATTGCTCCATATCTTAAGTATCTGTTTGAATTGTCCATCAGTACTGGTAAATTCCCTAATCTATGGAAAAGTGCTTTTATCACACCTGTATTTAAAAAAGGCGAACGTGGTGATATCACTAATTATAGGCCTATTTCAAAGCTTTCGTGTATCCCTAAGCTTTTTGAACAAATTGTTTGCGAAAAGTTAATATTTCTTTGTCGCAATTTAATTTGTAATGAACAGCATGGATTTGTAAGAAACAGATCCACTGTCACTAATCTGTTAAGTTTCTTGCATGATTGTTCTAATGCCTTAGAGAATAAGGACGAAATGGATTGCATATACACTGACTTCTCTAAAGCTTTCGACCAGCTGTCCCATGAAATAATCGAGTTTAAGCTCAGGGCTTTTGGTTTCCCACGAAGTTTCATAAAATGGATTAATTCATACCTTAGATCAAGGGTTTATCAAGTCAAATTTAGAGGATCGCTATCTGTATCTTTTACAGCTGAGTCTGGAGTTACCCAAGGTAGTCACCTCGGACCAATTCTATTTATACTAGCCATTAATGATGTTAAAGCATGTATAAATCACAGTAATATCCTGATCTACGCTGATGATATGAAAATATTTAAATCTATCACTAGTCAGCAAGATAGAATTTTTCTTCAATCTGAAATTAATAGCTTCGCCAATTGGTGTGATAAAAACGGTTTATCCCTGAACCCTACTAAATGTCAACATATGACATTCTCTGTCAGGTTTATTCATTCGAAACAAAATAAAGGAATTGACGGAAAACAAAAATTAAAACCAGGAAAAATTGTGTGGTATCACTTAAAAAACCATTAATCGTAAAGATTCTCGACAAATACAATGTCAAAAAGTCTTTCACCCTCTCTATCACCCATTTCAGTCCAACTATGCTTGTCGAAATGGAATAGAATTAGAGAAAACTTAGAAAGAAAAACCAGAATGAATAACATAATATACTTACAGGAGCAAAGTTTGTCCAAGAAAATTGAAATAAAAACTGGATAAACTCGTGGCTTCAATGGCACAGTGCATGAGTGCTTGCCTGAGAAGACGCTGGTCTAGGTTCGAATCCCAGTGGAAGAAATGGAATTTCGGGATAAAATGAAGGAAAAAGACAGACCAGCACCACAGAAGGAGTCTGATGATCGGTTGTGGCTAACCGTGAAACAGCGCTGTAACTCCAGCCGTCCACTTAACGTGGTAAGGAATGTAAGGTTATTCATTCGAAACAAAACAAAAAAAAAACAAAAATTCTAGGGTATGCTTCACAAGTTTGGACGCCGTTCTACAACATTCATTCAAATCGAATAGAGGCCATTCAACGTAAACTTATTCGATTTGCACTTAGAGGACTTCCATGGGATGATCCTTTTAACCTTCCTCCTTACAGTCAGCGTATTAAGCTTCTTCAAATGTTACCCCTTTCTCAACGAAGGCTTAATAGCGATATCATATTTTTACAGCAGCTTATATCCGGTCAAATAGATGCACCTGACTTGCTGTCATGTATTGGCTTTAATTTTCGGTGTGGTGCCCATAATTTACGTAGTGTTGATTTATTGCTTAGCCCCCATCATAGAACGAATTATGGGAGGCATGAGCCTATTAGTCGCATGAGTAGAATCTATAATATAAATGATCATGTGATTGACTTGCATGTTAGTAAAATTAAGCTAAAAAATATTTTGCGTAATAATGCTTTAATGTCTTAAATTGTTTGCATTATTTTGTGTCTGTGTTAGTATTTTGTAGGTACATAATTATTGTATTTTTAATTGTTTTGTCCTTACTAACACCTGCACTAAATGATGAGCCTGTGAGAGCACTTTTTGTGCCGGCAATTTCTGCACGTGATAGTTGCTTGCTTTAAGCATTCCACGACACAGAGCTGATAGTGTATATTAAAAGGACAAGTCAAAATTGAAAAATTAGAAATGCTGAAAAAATATCTAAAAACGACAAACCAAAAATTTAGATCCATCCAACGACTATAATATGTACTTAAAAAAAATCCTTAAGCCTACAAGAGTAGTTGTTCTTTACGCGTTCGCGCTTATCATTTTGTCTAGAGAGAATTACTGAGTACACAAGTGGTCACTCCTGAATTTTTTCATATCCATTATGGCCATCAACTTGGTGATTTTCGGTGAATTCTTGAAGACGTCTCCAACCTTATTAAAGCTTGCGGAACTACATACTTCCTTTATATCTACTGTCCTGACATGGGGAAACATTCTACATATGTATCTTCAGTAATTTAAAGCAAATCAATAAACTCATCATCAAAACCTTCAATGGCATAGGTATTGCCTGTGACAAAGAAGCAACAAGCAGCCTACAATATAAAAGAGAATTGTCGGAAGCTACTATTTCTGACTGGGAGTAATATGAATGTGCATTTGGGGCTACATGGCATTCTACACTGGGTCCTCTATTTATAAGTATTTCTTTAGCATTGAGCATAATGATGATATGGGACACATTCTTTCACTTTTTAGTAGTTATCCATTTGCAATCAAAACTCCAGCGCGCTTCTTCGGAGTTCTAATGCAACAATTGCATTTGTCTCAGATAGTGGCTCTTGCTATCACCGGATGCGAAGCTCTATTTACGTTTATCTTCCTGTAAGTTTGCATGTATTTGGACGCGTTGTCAATGCGATTGGAAAAACGACATACTGGAAGAGGAGACATAAAGTTTGTCGGTTATTGTTCTAAATCAAGATCCTATTTTGCAGTAAGTAAAGTAAGAGGCGACCAATGTAACGGCGTCTGTCAAATAGTTACACTTATTGACAACTGACATATATGACACAAACAATGTATTGCTTTTGTTGTTCAACAACATCATATTCAGCTGAAAAGCACGCATCATTGGAATTTGTATACAAAAAATTGCCGTTGGATCCAGAGAGATTCACCTTTTTTGTGTGTTACGTTACGTATATGGAAAGTGAATCGTGAGAATAGTTTTAATTAAATAATAATTTAATATGTCTCACGGACGCACGCAACGCAACGACAAAAAAATTAAAACTACGATCAATGTCTAGGTAAAGCGTGTGGCCATCTATTTATTCTATGTCCTAATTAAGAAGATGAGGTCTTCAGATTTGACATCAAAAGACTTCATTTAGTAATGGTGGTACATATTATACTGTTATTATTTCACCTTTTCAATGCATTTAGAGGAGAAACAAAAACGTAACAAACAAAAATGGGAAAATTTCAGTGAAAACGTACGAAAATCCGGGCAAACATAACGCAATGTAAGAAGAAATGAAAATCCCTTCGCAATTTTCAGTTTTTTTTTTGTAGGTTCTTAAGTTTGTTTTGTTTTGTTTGTTGCCTTGTGAACTTTTTGTTTGCTGAATATTCTTGGGAAAAATAATTTAACATGCACTTTATTGTTGCCGCAAAATTTTGTAAATAGATTTCACCTATAACCTCATAAAATCTTTTAAGCAAGTTTAATGCGAAGAACACAACGCTATCAGATACCTCAGATAGTTTCTAACATGCCTTAAATATTGCTCGTAGACCCCTACAAGTTACTATATTTTTTTTCCCAGCATCGAAAGTCATGTCCGTCCGTCACCAAGTTTCATGCATTAACATTCGAAATAGAAAGCTAACATTTGGAACATACACTGGCGATCACAAGGATGAGGCCATACATTTTGCAATCGATTTTCAGTCTTTATACCTGTAGGAAATTGTATACCCAGAAACTTTTACTACCTGTGAACAGGTACATATTTTCCCAACAGAAAGTCATAAAATTAAAGTGTAAATAAGAAACGACCGCTGGAATTTCCCAATATCAAACAATTAACTACTTGAAGAGCGTATAAAAAGATGCGCCACTAGGATGCAGCCATTGCGAATATTTCGTTGCAGGAGTTCACATCAGCGATTTTTTGGTACAATCGAGTTGGACTTTTTGTCCACAACAATGAACGGAAAAAACTAAAAATGTTTGCTGGAACGGTTATTTCCAAAAGTGGAAAACATTTTTGGACCCCTGTCTTGGATATTCCCACAAGAAAATGCCCCTATCCACACTTCCAGGGTTGTTAGAAGTTGGATTCAATCAGAAGACGTGGAACTTTTGTCATGGCCGCTCTATTCACCGCACTTAAACATAATCGAAAACGTTTGGGCATGGTTATATCGTAAAGTGTATGAAGGCGGCAGACAATTTAAAGATAGGGATACTTTAATCGAAGCTATCTGTGATGCCTGGGCCCAAATTTTTCTTAATTATATAAAAAAAACTGTATGATTCTATTCCAAACTGTCTTATAGAGGTCATATCGAAAAATGGCGAGCATACTCATTATTAATGTAGAAAAACATAATAAATAAATGTTTTAAAACCATAAAATGTAAATATTTTATTAATTTTTGCCTTTCTTTTGAAGATTTTGCATGTGACCTCATCCTAGTGGCGCATCCTTTTATACGCTTTTTTAAGTATTTCATTATTTGATCTTGGTAAATATGGGAAAATATGTATCTATTCGCCCGTAGTAAAAGTTTCTGGGTATACAATTTCCAACAGGTACAAAGACTGAAAATCGATTGCAAAATATATGGCTTCATTGTGATCGCTAGTGTATATTGGTGTGGTTGCGCATTCTTGTATGGCGTCGAGCTCTGCTTGAAATACGCTGAGGCTTTTTCCCATAGGTATCGTAATGCATGTATTTGGTCCGTATATTATAGCCCCTATCCCGATTCCATTTTAGAACCATCCGTATACCACTGTATGCTTACGCAACAAGTGGTCAAAAACCCAACTGCTTTCTGACAGTCGTTAACGTGCAAACGCGCCGACGTGAGCCGACTGAAGCCTTACAGCGTCAATGGCCTCCCGGAAGCACCACCACAAGTTGGCGCGCCTCTCCCAAAAACGCCCTTGCTAACTTAATCTAAATTATAGACTAAGAGGATGTTACTTAGAGTAACGCACCGTCCTGGGAGGGCACGCTCCCCACTCAATAAGCCACCAAAATTCGGAGAATTGCTTTTCCATATCCAATTTATTACTCTCCGCTTTTGCGGTACTAAAACGGAGGAGCTCATGAGCATTGGCGACGTCCCAGCCGTATATGAGCCGCTTATCTCTCGAGCTGCGGTAGCGGCGGTATAATATCGGGATACCATCCCTTGTCTGTACCAGCCATTTTGCATCAATATGGATAAATGCCTCCGGTGGGATTTTTTTTTATAATTAGCGTGCGCTAAGGGGGTTTTATTTTTATTTTTCTGTAATTGATACAGTACCCTTATAATGTTACCACAGCACCCAGCAAATGATTCATTGCCTGTTTTTGGGTGCTGCTTACTACTTGAAAGAATAGGAGGATAGGAAAGAAGTTTTGGTGCGATAGGGTTTTTTTCTCCACAGTGGCTCCTTAATTGCTAAGGGAGATTTGAATTCTTGTGTGTATTCAATTTTTACAAAGCATGACCCTGGTCGGGATTCGAACACACGACCAACTGAGCCCCATCGTATAGGACCTTGTTGGGATAGTAGTTATTAGTTAGTTGGATTCAGGCGTTCAATACAACCGGTGACATGCCCTAAGACATTGTCTCCCCAAAACGCGAATCTTTTCCATACAACTAGGCGCTATATTAAACCACAATGAACAACCATAAGCGATGATCGGCCTTATAAGGGCCACGTAGCAAATGACCTTTACTCTGGAGTCAAGTTGGCTGCTATGAAACAGCCTCCTTCTCAGATCATAAGCCTTTATGGTCCCAGCAAGACAAGCAACAGTAGGTCTATCTAAATATAGATACCGGTCAAGCCAGATACCCAGATATCTAACTGCGCTTCTCACCGCCATTGGCTACCCATTTTGTCCAATAATGGCAAATTTCTTCCAGTTTTTTCTGGTATCCCTAGTGGCCCCAGCCAATGAAGTTCTAAACAAGATTCTTTCCGTCTTCTGAAATTTGTTTTTCAACTTTCAGTCGTCGCAATATCCGTTAATTTGATCGAAGTCACGCTGCAAAGGAATGTTAATGACTTCGATTTTAGGACCTGATCTGTATGCCACCAAATCGTCCTCATACGCTATAGCATGTCTGAGTGGACCCACCAGATCACTCGTACAAATGCTAAACAGGATCGGAGAATTCACCGCCCCTGCTGTAAACCGTTTTTAATTTCAAAGCCTCTGCTCGAAGTCAAGTTGCCACATTTGACAACGAACTTCTTTCCCATAAAGATATTATAAATTACATATAGCGAAGGTTAGTTCATCGCCCGCCTGGTCAACTTGTAGAAAAGTCCCTCTAACCATACGGTGTCGAAAGCCTTCATAAAATCAACCAGATAAGCACCCGTGCATTGGTTCTTGCATTTATTCCACTGAATGTCGGAAACCAGTTTCTACGCGGCATGAATAGTGTCATGCCGAGCCCTGAAACCAAACTGGTTGTCCGGAATGATGTTGTTGTCCTCGACCAACTTCAACAGGGCTCTATTGACAACCTTTTCAAAGACCTTGTTAATTTATTTGTTATTATTCATTTATTATTCGGAAGCAAACTAATCGACCGGAGATCGGCAGGACTCGTCCTATCCTTACCCTTTTTCGGGATAGGGTGTACCACAGCTACCTTCCAATGCGACGGATAATGTGCATTATTCAGCGCATATTGTTAAACAGCGTGGTAAATACTCGTTACAGACTCCAGAGGCAGGTGTCTCAATACGACGTTTGGGACACCATCCATCCCCGCCGACTTTTTATTATTTAGTGACTCGAAGATGTACGGAAGATCATCCTTCGACACGAACAAGTGCGATGCATCTCGGCCATTGGCGACAACTGCATTATCATGGTTTTCATCATTGAATACGTTATTCTCAGATCGCCAATTCTGAAGTTCGGTGCGCAGATTGTAACGGCTGCCTAGCAAATCTTTTTTTTTGTTTCGTTTACATCTAAAGTCAGTCTGCGAAGTAAACTTCCCGGTCCATCAGACAACGCAAATTTCGTTTTGTCTACTTTCCTTACCACAGGCCACGAAAAAAAGTCTCCACTCTCTTAACCGATCTAGCATTTCCCCAATTTTGTTTCTGCTGAAGTCCCGCTACCCTTTTTTGCATTCTTCGTTCAAAAAAAAATAGAAGAGGGAAATAAAAAGAGAAAATATGCTTGTGGGTGTCCGGAGAGACGAATCATGCGTTGGGGGCGGACAAATGATCGTTCGACGAAATCGCTTGTCGATGAACTTCGCGAGGGACGGGTGATGCGAAAGAGCGCGAAGGCGATCCCCGTTTCAAAAGCAAAAGAAAGCGCTTGATGGGAAACCAGCTTAAGCGCTGAAGAAGAAGAATGCGAGGACTTCAGTGAGTTGGTTGATACTCGTCAATAACAGCGGTTACGTGATCTCAAGATCGCTCGGGGCGGGCGTGGAAAACCTCTTTTATCTATCTAAATAAACTACACGTGAACGAAATAGACGTTTCGAAAAAAAAGGAGAAAAAGAACACAAATTAATTAAATTCTCAATAATAAATTCGGATTTAAGTGCCGCGTTAAAGTGAGCAACAGAACCGCCCACAAGTGTCCCAAGTGTAGTGATAACGCGCATCTACTCGAGTGCCACGGGAAGCCATAATGCTAAAGCACCTTATCGTCCCGATTAGTTCCCCCTGATAATTTTTAATTTGAATTTTAATTTGGTGGGGGCATGCGCCCCCATTTATTCGGCTTAATACAAGCTATCTTAAAACAAAACTAAGACTTATAGCTAGACTTAAAAACTAATACTTACAAGCTAGAGATAAAGTTAGGGTTTATGAAGAAGGAGGCTAAGTTTAATGGAGGGAGTACTGCGGTTGAAATCAAAAACGGAAATGTTTGAATTTACCTTCCGTAGCATACGGGAAATTGGTTCGTTGGAGCCATAGAACGTGCGGTGGGTTGGTAGATAGAAGAGACGGGGATGTCTTAAATTACGAGGATTAGTATTGAAGGAGATGGAGTTGTAAAGGGACGGGCAATCGATAGACCCGGAGAGGAGGCGATGAATGAAGAGAATGTCTGCTGCATCCCTGCGGTCTTCAAGGCTATTCAAGTTAATAAGTTTGAGGCGGTCTAGATAGGGAGGTACAATTAGGGGATCGTTCCAAGAGAGTCCGCGTAGGGCGAATCGAAGAAAACGTCGTTGTATGTTTTCGATTCTGGTTACATGAACTTGTTGAAAGGGTGACCACGTTTGGCTGGCGTATTCGTGGAGGGGGCGGACAAAGGTAATATAGAGAGATCAGGTCACCTAGATCTGGTCAGAGAATTCCTTTGACCACCGTTTAATGAACCCAAGGAATGAATTGGCTTTACGAATTATCTCGTCAATGTGCGAACGGAAATTAAGCTCGCGGTCGTACAATATGCCAAGGTCACGAAGAGACTGCACGATAGGTATAGGTTGATCATTAAGAAGGTAAAGACGCGGAGGGGACTTGTTGTATTTACGTGATAAGGTTATGGATTGGCATTTCCCAACATTGAGCTCTAGGCAGTTTTTGAGACACCAGATAGAAAAACTATCTAGATCTTGTTGTAACAAGCAGGAGTCTTGTGATGAAGTTATGTGTTTGAAAAATTTGGTGTCATCGGCATAGAGAGAGATAGAGGAGTGTTTAATAACCCTTTCCAGATCGTTTATAGTTAAGATGAAGAGAAGTGGACCTAGGTGACTGCCTTGTGGTACACCAGAGGTCGCCAGGAATGGGGCAGATAGGACGGACCTGAAGCGAACATTATATAAACGGTTTTCCAGATAAGATGATATCCATTTCAGCAGTATTGGTTCGAGACCAAGGGTGGACAATTTGAAAAGAATTAATTTATGGGATATCTTATCAAAAGCTTTACTAAAATCAGTCGCAATAACATCGACTTCTTTACCACTTTCTAATGCCGTTAGCGCAGAGGATGCGAATTCAACGAGGTTATTATATTTTATTATTTTTTTTTTTTTTTGAAAAAAAGGAAATCCAAATCCCAGAGCACTTAGACTCGGTAACGTTCCATTGCACTACCAGGCAGAAATCCTCCTTTTGGTGTAGAGGCATGTGATTGGGTGGCGTATGTTGTTGTTCCCCATGGGGATTGAACCTGCACCGAACGGGTCACAAGCCAACACACTAACTAAATTCAACGAGTTTAGTGGTGGTTGATCTACCTTTTAGAAAGCCATGTTGGTTTTGGGAAATTAAAGACTTGCATTGAAAGCTTAAGGATTCGTACAAAATGCTTTCTAGGAGTTTGGGTATATGCGAAAGTTTGGCTATCGGGCGATAGTTAGTAACTTCACTTTTTAATCCCTTTTTATGAATCGGAGTTATGAAGGAGGACTTCCATATCTGAGGAAAATCGCCTTGAGACTGTGAGAGCTTAAAGAGGTGCGAAAGGGGGTAGGAGAGCACTAGGGAACACTTCTTAAGAAAAATAGCGGGAATACCATCTGGGCCAGGTGAATATTCATCATTAAGTTTTTGCAACTTATTTTTAATTACAGAAGGTTCAAAAGTTTGAGAGAGAAAGGGACCAGTGGAGTACTCGAGTAGGTAGTTGAAATAAGAATGATCTGGTACAAAGGAGTTGTCGGCAAAAGATTTTTTAAAAAAGGTGGCAAAGAAATTAGCAATGGTTTGTGGATCACTTGAAGATATGTTTTCGTAAGAGAGGGAGGGGGGGTAGCCGTCGGATTTTTTCTTGTAGTTAACGAATCGGAAAAACGATTTAGGGTCGCTTATAAGATTGGCTTGCGCATTGTTAACATGTCTTTGATAGAGGGAGTTATAAGCCTGGGTGAATTGTAGGTATGAGCCGAGATAGTTGGAATAGTCAGAAAAAGACTTGTTTCGAAGGAAAACTGACCATAATTTGTTTCTCTTGTTGCCTAACGATCGTAGTCTTCGATTATACCAAGGGGGAGATGTAGAGAAGGGTTTTGGGGGACAAAAAGGGAGATAGAAGAGAATAATTCTCTGTAAAACAAGGAGAGGGCATCATTGACAGGGAGATTTTCAAAATCAAATGAGACTTTGCTGAGGTGTTCACTAATTTTGCGGAAATTGGCTTTATGAAAATCATAGCAGAGGGGGCCAGCGGGCGGTGTGGACTGTAGAGGAGGGTCGTGAAAAAAAGAAAGAAGAAGTGGGGGGTGAAGGTTGTCAATAGTCGAGAGAAGAAGAGGGGAAAGCGAGACAGAGGAGTTAAGTGGGTCAGTAGTGAAGATTAGGTCTAACTGCCTACCCATATAATTAGAGATGCCGCTTACTTGGCATAGACTTGAGTCGGTTAGTCGATCGATGAAGAGACATTCTTTAGTTGAGTTGGGATTCGAAGCAATGAAAAACAATTCGTCATCGGATAAAGCCCAGTGCAGTTGGGGCAGGTTAAAGTCGCCGAAAATGATGACGTCGTCAGAGGAATCAGATAACTCTATAACTTGATCGATTGCGTTAACAGCAAGTTGGTAGGATACGATGGGTTGGGCCGGCAGGATGTAGAAACACATAACGAAAAGGGACTTGTGGGGGAGTGTTATTTTTATTGCAACAAAGTCGAGTCCTGAAGACGAGGAAGTAGCAATCGGTGAAGAGTCACGGTCGTTGTGAATAGCCAGAAGAACACCTCGACAGGGGGAGTCATCCGTTGGGCGGCTGATATCGTCCCGAAAGACATTAAATGTGGGTGGGAATAATTCCGGGTTCTTTATATTGGGAATCAGATTGGTTTCAGTTATACCGTAGATATCGAATGGAAGAGCATAAGACTGACGTAGAACAGCTTGGGTTTTTGAGCGCAGGCCCCTTACATTTTGATAGTAAAAGGTTAGAGGAATGCTATCATGGGGGGTTCGCTGTGGCCCTTGTATCCATTTAGGGCGGAAAAAATGTATTATGGTCAGCACGGTTCCGTTGAAGGTGTGAGATGCGTTTAGAACTGATATGAGAAGCAAATGCAGATAGGTCTTTGTGTACGGTGGCCGATGAAATGTTAAAGCCCTCGTGATAACGGTTGTAGATTTGTCGCAGTGCAGCAGGATCAGTAGGAAGGCCTTCTTTTTGAATAGATACCTGAACATTTGTTTTGGTTTTTCCGTCAATGCATATAGATTCGGGTATATCAAATAAGTAGGCAAGGTAAAGACGGATAATCCTATGTGTACCGCATAACCAACAAGCCAGTGACAAAATATTTTAAGCCGCGTGTATAAAGTTTAAATACCCCATGCAAAACACCTAACGACGATTGAAACCAATTCCCCGCACAATTCCCCGTGACCATACGAATCGAATTATAGTATTCCGCTTGCCCACCCCAACCCCGCCTATAAGCGGCAAGCACAGCTGCAGCTCCCACATCACCTGCTAGTGGCAAAAATGGCCAGCACCCCAGTTCCCAGCGTTGTTGCATGCGCATCGTTGGGGCTCCAAGACGTATCTACCACATGGCTCAAAGCCTTGACTCTAGTGCCCAATACATTTGCCTACATCTCTCCGACCGCGAACCAGCGTTTATTCCTGCGCAACGAACCTCCCATTTACCCGGCAAACGAGCCCCGGTATCCATCCCCGTAGTAGCACCACCCAGTACGTGGATCGTGCACGCATCTTCCAGGCGCAGAATCATCACCAGCACGAGTACCGTAGTTTAAGTTTAGCGTTATTTTTTTTCCCCTCTTATATCTAATGCATGCATAATTTTGCTATTATCATTCAATATATATATATATTTATACCCTATTCTAAGGGTATATTAATTTTGACGCATAGGTTTTAACATACCTTAATATTGCCCGTAAACCCCTAAAAGTTACTATATTTATGATCAGCATCGATAGTAATGTCGATCTAGCCATGTCCGTCCGTCCGTCCATCTGTCGGCAAAAATTAGGCCTTTAAACTGGACCTAGAGAGCTGAAATTTTAACCATATACTCTCTAGGGTCCCGAAATAATCAAGTTTACGAATTTTTGATATCCGCCCACAGACACGCCCACAAACTCAAAAAAACAAAATTTTGGAAAAAATCGAATTTTGAGCTAGAAAGCTGACATTTTTTATATATGATCTATGACTCCTAAAACTGCTCGGAATAAAAAAATTTCAAAATCCACCCACTGACACGCCCACAAATAAATAAAACAATTTTTTTGAAAATCCAAAGTTTGAGCTAGGGTGCTGAAGTTTTAATATATACTCTCTAGGGGCCCTTTATTCTCATGTGTTAATTTTTTTGCGGACTGTAGCCTGTCCCTATGTTTTTATTCTATTTTTTCCTCGATTGTAATGAGTACATACATAAAGTTAGTAATTTCTTATCGGTATAAGCGTTCGTGTTAGGAAGTGTGTATCGAGGGTTTTTTTTTTGTTGTTCCGGGTAAACCTCCATACCCCACCGCGATTGTCGTTATTGGTTAGTTTTTTTCCCCAACAGCTGCTTCGCCAAGGAAATCCTCTTCGACTGGCCTGACGCAGTGGATAACCAGGTAAGCCAAAAACATAGCGGTTGCATTATTTTTATTAGCAAATAGAGCAATGAATCCGTTTTCGTATTTTCCCTCGAATACACCCACATACACGGGCGGTATTACTGATGTGCAATCCCATTAGGGTTGCCGCAACTGTGCGGACCTTTAAATTTCATGAATTTGCTGTATTAAATATTATTAAAACACATAGTGTACTACATTTAAATTAAATATTCTAGTTTACTACATATCTACATATCTTAATGCTTTTTTTATTTTATTTTGTAATATCTAATCTCCTTCCTTTTTTTGCACTTATTATAATATTTATAGTACCTTTCTAATTTAGTTTTGACATTGTCTAAAATCTACCTACCTACAATGAATGTTATTTCTTTTGTTCTTCATACTCGTACCTTACCTATCTGATTAATTAAATAAAATGATAATTTGAGTTAATTAAATATGATGGTCTCATTTCTTTGGCAGGGTTGTGGGTGGTCGTAATGAAAGCATAGGGCTTTCCTATAGGGTGCAAGTTTTTCCTTTTTCAGCGGTACTTGCACAAGGAAGGGTGGGTACAGATCGTGCTGATCCGCTGCGAGGTCGACCATCAGTTCCTCATATGGCCATGTTAGACCTCCCATCAATAGTTTTTTATTTTTTTTTTTTTATCTTTTGAATATAGAGCATGCAATTTTCTTTATGTATTGGTGATTAGTTTGGTAACTCGGAAGCACGAATCCCCCCGTCCGACGAGCTTCAGCTGAGACCAGCAAGGCTGGTATAGTACCGAACTGTTTTCTCTCCCGTTTTCTCTCCTTTTAACTTATCCCAAACCTTTATCCCGTCCCCTTAAATTTTATCCCGCCTCTCGAGACAATTACACCTTCCTCTTCTCTCATCTACACCACCTCCATTACAAGATAGAAGTAGAAGTGGCTCATCAGAGCCCTATTCTCAATGTCGTGGTTACGGCGAACAGGATTGTTCACCGTATAAATGGCCTCGAAACAAGCGCCCAGCAAATCGACTTTCTCCGGAATTATTCCAGCAGTCAGTACTGTCTGTCTGTTCTCTGAGGTCTGGGGGGGAGAGATTTGGACACAAGGAATACCATTGTGAACAACTTATTTATCTGTATTATTTAAGCTAAATTCAACATGCAATGTTCATCATTTCGCTATACATTTTCCAGCATTTCAAAATTTTGAATTTCAGAAAAGTGTTAAAATTTCATCTCTGCCTTTAGAAGTTTGTCAAATTCAAAAACCTTTTGAATAATTCCGTACGTTTTTTTATAATTTAAAAAAAAAACAATTTAATCGCGATGGGTTTAGGTACTTAAATTTTCCTTTTAATCCAACTGTTCGAGTTCAAATTATTTGCTATCCCACATGCGACATGCCGTGCAAAGAGAGCGGGAGGAGATAATAATACAAATTTCTTTACTTATAGATTGATGGACGAAGGAAACAAAATATTTAATGTGCCGGTATTTATAACATATCTATCTGCCACATTTTCAATGTGTTTCGTTGGATTTCAATTTATAAACGCAACCGATAACGTTAAAAAGACCAAGTTTGCCCTGCTTATATTGTACGATGTGGTAAAGGTGTTTGTAACAAGCCTACTTGGCGATATGCTAATTGAATTGGTAAGTTTTTATTGTATGTTAAGGTACATAGAGAATCAATAGTTCCATGTTATACCCAACCAAACACATCAAATAAAAATAAACGGTGAACCACTGTAATGTACACAGCAAATGCACAAAGATCTGATTATCATAAAGTCGATTATATAAGAAAAGCTTTTAAGACATTTTATCTGGTTCAGTAGATCCTGAAGGTAATCCTTAGTACCGTCACACATCCAAACAGTCTGGAAACACCCTTCAATGAGTTTCAATTGGGTCCTTTGGAGTTTTCACAAATGGCGGCGCTGCAGTATCATTTCTCACTTCAATATGGTTATTAACCACTTCTAGTCTCTTCCCAAACGAGAGAGTGGCAAAGGTGATGATAGAACTTAAGAAGCGCAATATGCACATACACACAAAGAGAAAAATTATGCTTTCATAGGATACTGTGCGAAAATCACTTGTATCTATCCTTGAAAACCTCTTATCCTGTTGCTTTTAAGTGACTTATTCCCCGTTTCGTTGGGGAGTTTTCTTTTTGGAAATTAAAAATCATTTTGTCACATTCAGATGAGTGAGTGTTTGTTGTTGAATGTGGGTATAGATTGCAATTAAAAAGGAGCAATAAAAAGAAATCAAAACAAACAAATAAAATAAACAAACAAACACAAACAGGTAAAATAGCTAAAAAAAAAAAGCGGCCAAGTGCGAGTGCACTCGCCCATGAAGAGTTCCGCGCGAATTATAATTATTATTTACTTAGGCCACTATTACAGATTTATTATTAGAAAATAATGGTTCACGGTTTACGCATAAGTTTTATGTTTATGAAACTAAAGTTTTTTTTATATTTGAGTTGATTGAA
The DNA here is from genome assembly GCA_949715645.1 of Portevinia maculata. Lineage (NCBI taxonomy): Eukaryota > Metazoa > Arthropoda > Insecta > Diptera > Syrphidae > Portevinia > Portevinia maculata. The sequence continues at coordinate 263,702,189 of OX454526.1, forward strand.
TGAAAGGTAAATTGCTGCTTACGATTTATGACGTATTAAAAAAAACTACTTACTAGATCTCGTTCAAACCAATTTTCGGTAGAAGTTTGCATGGTAATGTACATCATAAATTTTTTTTAGTTTTATCATTGCCTTATTTTAGAAGTTAGAGGGGGGTGGGCACACATTTTACCACTTTGGAAGTGTCTCTCGCGCAAACTATGTTTAGAAAAAAATTATATTAGAAACCTCAATATCATTTTTGAATACCTATCCATAGATACCCCACACGTATGGGTTTGATGAAAAAAAAAATTCTAGTTTCAGTTCTAAGCCCATACTTAGAACCCCCAAAATTTATTGTTTTTTTTCTATTTTTGTGTGAAAATCTTAATGCGGTTCACAGAATACATCTACTTACCAAGTTTCAACAGTATAGCTCTTATAGTTTCGGAGAAAATGGGCTGTGCCATTCCCGGACAGACAGACAGACATGACGAATCTATAAGGGTTCCGTTTTTTTGCCATTTGGCTACGGAACCCTAAAAAAGCCATTGAATCACATTTTGTGAAAAAGGTTTTAATAACAAAGGGAATAAGATGTTGTACTTGTATACACTTTCATTAGATAGTGCTTACAGTTCAGGGCGGACTCGGGCCGCATCCGAAGACTATAAGACTACACTAAGACCAAATGATACCTATCTTGAACAGCATAGTTGCCCTTTTAATACTAACTATCATTCGAGCATTAGAGTATCACAGAAGTTGCCAAAACGCTTAGCAAAGCGAAGTACAATAGCGAACTTGATCTCACCAATGTCAACTTCATGTGGAAAAAGTGCTTACTTAGGATATCCAGAGGAGGTGGTGTGTTCTCTGACAGGCTGAACCTCAGCCTCTCCTTTCGACTCCCTGATCACTGCAGCGTGTTCCAGGCAGAAATCTTGGCTATTAAAGAAGTCATGTCATGGCTGAAGAAGAACGTGATATCCGTGATGGACATCTGGATCTTCTCAGATAGTCAAGCTGCGTTAAAATCACTGGATTCTGGGTCCACAAACTCTATCGTAGTCCGTAATTGTCGATCATCTCTAGTGGATATGGCGAAGCATTTTAACATTCACCTATGCTGGGTGCCAGGACATACAGACATTCCAGGGAACTGTAGGGCGGATGAACTCGCCAGAAAAGAAACCATACTGCCCCTTCTACCTGATGAAGGTTCATTAGGCATCCCAATTGCTACATGCAAACTATTGTTTATGAGACAGGCCATTGAGAATTCTAACCTTAGGTGGGCAAGTGGCAACACTTGTCTAGCGACAAAACCGATTTGGCCAAAGCTGGATCTGAAACGCTCTAAGTGTTTGATATCTCTGAACGGACTTCACATTGGTGTGACCACCAGACACTGTCTCATAGACAGACATGCAACAAGGCTTGGCGTCCATACAAATGACTTCTGCAGAAGCTGTATGGACGAGGAGGAGGAGGAGATAATTCTCCACCTTCTCTGCACATGCCCTGCTCTCTCTCAAAGACGTAAACACCATTTAGGATCCTTCTTTTACAATGATCTTAATGATCTCATTAACACCGACATCAAAAGTCTGTCAAGCTTCATCAAAAGCTCCAACTGGTTCAACGAGTAGGAGGATGATACATCCGTGTGGTATCACAATGGACCTGTCATTGGTCTAAGTGTGTCGGCCTCTGCTGACTGCTACTACAACCTAACCTAACCTATCCTAACCAAGGATATCCAGACTGGTTCTGACAATAGCCGGACAGTCGCGGATGAAATGCTATGACATCAGTGGCGGATCCAGGGGGGGGGTCATGGGGGTCATGACCCCCCCCAGAGCTCAAGAGACACAAACTATTTTTAGTTATGTAAATTACAAAAAATGGACATTCCTTGAAAAAAAACTTTTGTTAACATTTGACATGCTTAAATACATTTTCATTCTTGATTCTTATTATGCTAAGATTTGAATTAAAAAAGTGCTCTGTATACTCACGCCGGGTAGTCAAAATTTCAACAACAAAGTGAAAAAATAGAAGTGGCGTAATCTTGTATTCTTTCATATTTCATTCATGCCACAAGATGCAAGTTTGAGCGCGATTCAATCGTCCATTTTATTTCTTGTCATATTTATTATTTTTACATACATATATATTTTCTGCCCTTTAAAATCAGTCTTCTTCCACATTCATCAAACATCAAACCATGCGCCAAAAGACTAAAAACAGAGATCAGACAATAATAAATAACCACAAAAGAAAATACGAAAAACGAAGCGAATAGCTGAAAGTCTACAAACACTTCTCTTTTTGGTGTCGGTTTTATCATTTTCTTCGTATTCATTAGCTTTGGCTGTTTGTATGCGCGACCAGCGAAGAACAAAGAATAAAGGAAACAATTTTGTCTGTACCGCTCACGTTTCGCCCTCTTTGTGATTAAGAAGTTACACATTTTTTGCACATTATTATCAGGTTTGCCTTCCCTTAAACATCTCTTTTGTTAAAAAAACAACTGTGTATGTTGACCTTTCATTCATATTATTAGTCCAAGTGTCGTTTAGTGAGTTTGTGTCTGTCCCTTTTAATAGATAAAAGTGTTGAATTAGTAACAAAATTAGGACTAAATAACTAACAATAATGGTAAGTGTGCAGGTGTATATGTATTTATGCACATACATAATGTACCACACGTTATTTTAGAAATGTGTTCCTTACGTACATAGCTATATCATTATTCATTAAGTGGTTAGTAAATACCTACCCTTTTGCATTTCTATTAACATAGCATTCATATTATTTAGACTTGCATTTTTACCTTATAATGATTGGTCAAGAAAACGTATAAATTTGTTTGAAATACTTCAAATTCTTTTACTGGTGCGCGTTTAAAATGAATATTTTGTTTAAAGTGAGGCCACACTTGTAAGTCGATGAAATGGAAGTTCGGGGCAGTTTTATTTACTTATTGGATAATTCCATAGTAACTTTCATTTTCTTCGGAACAAAATCTGATGTTATTTAACTAACTACACTACAAACATTTACATATATTGTACATGTAAATAGGTTAAATAACTAAATAGCTAAAAGAGAAATACACTGGATTTTATTAATTTAAGTGAATCGTTTATTCCTATTTGGTTTAGAAAAGTTCTTTGTTAAGTTTTGGTTAAACATAATATTACATAAACTTACGTGCTGTGTTAGTATTGTCGTGATGCTGCCGTAGCCGTTAAATTGCAGTTAAAAACAGAACTAAAGAGTGCCGTGAAGAAACTGGACGCCAGCAGTTTCTTCAAGCCCTGTCAAAAAACTTGTATTTATATCTGGTGTATTCACGATCTGGTGCAACTGGTCTAGTATAATTGTTAAAGTGTAACATTTTCTTATACTCCAACAGCAAAATACCTACACTGAATAAAATCTTACAAGAATTTAGCCCTTTAAATATACTTTAACGTTTAACCCCATTGTAACAGAAAAATACAACGGTATGAAATTTATACTCGTCTATTCGTCATTCTTAATCTCAGCTGTTATTCGTTAGTAAAATGTTGTGAATTTGCTGTAGTGTTACAAAGAATACAAAAAACACGTTCACGATCTACTAAAATAAATAAAATTTCGCAATCTCAACAGGCTGTTGCTTCAGATCGTGAATACCCATTATGTACCCATAACAGTTATCACAGTACCTTTAATTATCTATTTAAACATGTTTTAATTCTCAGTTGCAGTTTTTGTTTACTTTTATTATTATAATTTCTATTCGATATAGGATGTACACAAGACTCAAGAATTAAAGAAAAATGGAGGTAATACATCAATGAGAAAAATTGATACTTTTTTTGCCAAAAAGCCAAGACTCGAACGTGAAAATTCAAGAAAAAATGTTTTATCGCCTTCTGTTACCACAAATGCTTCTAACCAAGAAACTTTTGCTGAACTTTTTAAAGTAAATGCTCATCACTCTGATTTTGCGTCCGATATTGGATGTTACATAAGAAACAACATTATTATCGATGATTCAATTAAAGCCAATCTCCTCGAAAAACACTGGATTCCACCTCCAAATTATGATTTTCCTTTTTTTGTTGTTTCCAAGAATGGGAAACAAACTAAAAAATATGCACAACGATCTCACCTTGAAAAATTTCACTGGCTAGTTTTATCGCATAAAGATCAAGGGTTATACTGCAGGTATGTAATGTGAATTTTATTAAAGATCTCGAGTGGTTTAATTCATAAGAAAACGATCTCGGATATATCTATAGGTACTGCGCTCTATTTGCTTATGGTTCAGGTGGTGGAATTCAGTCTAACACACTTCTAAAACGACTGGTTAGGGAACCCTTGAAAGTTTTTGATAACCTTCTTGGAGAAAAAGGAGCTTTATTAACCCATCAAAGAAATCTATATCACGAAAAATCCGTCGAAGCCGGGATAAATTTTTTGCGAGCATTTCACGAACCTGAAACCGATATTTCCAACAAAATATGTAAACAAAGAATGGAAAAAGTAAAAGAAAATAGAAATCGATTGCGACCAATTGTAAGTACTATTGTATTTTGTGGTCGTCAAAATATACCACTGCGTGGTCATAGAGACGACGGGAATTTGTATGTAGGTTCAAGTTTAGATCAATGTAAAATCAATGACAGCGAAAGTTTGGTGGACCAAGATGGAAACTTCAAAGCCCTTTTAAAATTCCGTGTTGATTCCGGTGATTCATTACTATCCCAACACTTACAAAGCGCAAACTCTAATGCTACTTACATTAGCAAAACTGTGCAAAACGAGTTGATTGCGACGTGTAAGAATTTCATCCAAGAAAATATTCTAAAAAAAGTAAAAGAAGCTAAGATATTTTCTATAATATTCGATGAAACAACCGACATTTCACATACCGAGCAGTTGAGTCTCTCCTTTCGTTACTTTCATAACGGAACTATCAGAGAGGATTTTTTAACATTCTGCGACGCATATGAGAAGATTCCCTGTGAAGAAGAGATTATTGAACGTCGTTTGACAGGTGTTGCATTATCACGTATAGTGGAAGATCTTTGCTACGAGTTTGACATCGACTTAGCATGGTGTGTAGGTATTGGTACTGATAGCTGCTCTGTGATGGCCTCTGACACAAAAGGTGCAGTGCACGAACTATCTAAAAAAGCAACTCACGCTAAACGTTGTCCATGCAACAACCATGCCCTGAACAACTCCTTGGCAAGGTCTTCAAAAGTAACGTTTTGCCGGAATGCTTCAGCAACAATGAAAAAGGTAGTAGCTTTTTCCAATGCTTCAGCAAAACGCCACAAAGTTTTCAAGGAAGAACTTGAAGGAACGGCTTTGCAGGGAATATGTGAAACTCGGTGGGTAGAGAGGCATGATGGGCACTTGCAATTTCAGGGCAATAACTTAGTGAATGTTTGCAATGCCCTTGAGAGAATTTCCTGTTGGGAAGACAGCAAGACCGCAAGTGATGCTCAGTGCCTTCAACTGGCTTTAAGAAGTTCAGAGTTTATCATTGCATCTGTTTGTTTATGTGACGTCTTAGGTAAATTATTTTGATTATAATCGCAAATATTTTTAGACCGTAACATATCACTTGTTTTTATTTTTCTTGTCAGGCGTTACTGTATCACTTAGCCGTTTCCTTCAGAAACCCTCTTTAGACCTCAAGAGAGCAACGGACGCAATAAGTGATGTTTTAAGCGTATTGGAGGAGAAACGACGAGGTGCAACCTCTGTATTCGAAAATCTTTATTCAGAAGCAGTAGAGATTGCCGGGCAATTAGATATCGTTTTAAGACGACCTAGAATAGTTTCCAAACAAATAAACAGAACAAATAATCAGCCAGGCCAGTCTGTAGAGGAGTATTTCCGAAGAGCTGTTTATATTCCTCTGCTCGATTCTGTATTGACAGACTTAAAAGATCGTCTTTCGCCAGATGTGCTGGCATTATTTCAGCTTGGAGTGTTTCTGCCAAAAACTACATGCACAGAATCTGACTTGGAATCTGTACGTGCAATCACAAAAGTGTATAGCCAGCTTTTAAATCATCCCCCTATTTCAATGGTTGTCCAAGAATTCCAGCTATGGATTAAAAGGTGGGACAGAGAAATTAGAGAAGGTCGGACACTTCCAGAGACTCTACCGAAAACATTAGATGTTTGTGATGCAGCTTTATATCCAAACATCTTTATAATGTTGCAAATACTGGCTTCACTTCCTGTAAGTGTCGCAACAGCTGAGCGGTCATTCTCAACACTTAGGCGCGTTAAATCTTGGCTGCGGGCAAATATGGGAGAAGAGCGCCTTACCGGCCTTGCTTTAATGAATGTTCATCGAGATATAGATATCGATGTCGATGAAATAATAACAAGATTTGCCCAAGCAAAACAAAGACGGCTTGATTTTGTTATATAAATTAAAGACATATGTTTTTAAATACAAACATATATAAAATGTACCTACATATATATGCTATACGTAATGTATAGAATAAATCGTTATTTGTTGTTTAACTGTTTCCAAAGATTTGCATTTTTGTAATGTGTTTATTATTAGTATGTAGGTACAGCATGTTTATTTTTAGGTACATACAGGTATGTTATTGTTATTTTATAAATTTTTCTCGGTTGACTGCATCTAAGCATCATGACCCCCCCCAAACCGAATTCCTGGATCCGCGCCTGTATGACATTACATCCATCTCTAGGCAGCATTCACATAGCCCCGTGCTACTAACTTTGATAGTATTAAGGTTCTCGTTGAGGGGACTGAAACCAGTGAATGAGACTTGCTAACAGTGGTGTGGCGTCCATATAACCGGATTCCTACCGACTTCCCTTTTAAAATGTCAACAAGGCAACACAATCTAACAAGTTCACAGGAAACCCTACCAAACGAACTATGGATATTCATAAACTGCGCACACGTAAGCTATCGATACATTTTGTGTGTATCCATATCCTCATCCTCATACTCATTGTGGCGGGAAAGCGAAGCAGTGCTGTCGTTTTCGAAATTGCGAAGAGAAGCTCATTTGAGGATTTTGGGGAGCCATTTCCGTGAAAGAGGAGCCACTGAAAAAGTACCAAATATAAAATATAAGGTTTCAAAACAAATTCAGTCGTCACTTCACCTAAAAATGGAAAGTTTTATCAGCTGGTGATAAGATGGTTTGTCGTTATTTTTCCTTGAATGCAGATGTAGATAAAGATGTCGGTTTCGGTCTTCTTTGGTCGTTAGTTTTTTTTTCTTTTTTGTATTGTGGCGGCCGGCGGCGGCGGCGGTTGTATTTCTGTCTGCCCAGAAGATTTAATTTTCGTTTTACATTCTCTCTACAATATATCTTCATTTTGAAGATTTTTTTTGGGCAAACGAATTTTAATTACATGTCTTACTTGCATAATACAAATGCATTAAATTTCGTTCTGAAATTGTTTCCATCATTTGCCGAAAACAATAGATACCAAGTGTCATTGTAGTTATTTGAATTAACCAAGTTAAGTGAACTGTAAGTTTAATTTAAGTTTTGTTTTTGTGTTTATAGTTGCCAGACTTAAGTGAACGACCTAGAGTAAGTTTGGTTTTGTGAAGTCCATTCGCGTAAGATCTAAATAAAAGCAGTGAAAATTTTTTTTGGAAAAAAGCCACACTGGTGGATCCCTTAATTGGGGCCACTCATAAATGATTCTAGGAGACGTTTTAATCTTGCCAAACGCTCAAGATATATAACCGACTGAACTACAATGAATCCCTCAAATTATACATAAAATAACTAAGGAAAGTCAAAAGAGCATCTTGGATGCTCTTCTGTAGGAAAATAGAAGATCCTCTGAAGCATCAAGGCTTTGAAAATGCTGGGTTCTGATCCAACTATTTCTAGCTGTCTTAAGGAAGCTGATGGCTCTTGGACGATATCCAGGGAGGTATCGCTCAATCTAAAAACAGAACCACAGGTAATTAACTGTCAAAGTCTGATTACTAAAGACAAGCTGCTTTGGGCGCTACAAAGTTTCAAACCCAGACGGCATAAAACCTGCCGAAGTACAAATGTCGAACTACAAATGTCTACCAGAATGTGTACCAGATACAGGCAGCTCTTCAGAATCATCGCTAAAACTGGCAGGATGATAACCGAAGAGTTGCTTGTATCTGGTACACATAAATCGAGCTTGGAGAGAAGTGAAAGTGGTTTTTATACCCAAGGCTTGCAAATATTCCCATGTAAGTCCTAAAGACCTCAGACCTTTAGACTGCAAAGGTAAGACGGTGGAAACCGTCCTTCACTCTTTGGTACTTTATTCAGTGCCCTTCATCACAAGGAGCACACTATGGTTGTGTAGATCATACCTCCCAGATATTCTGACGTTTCGCACTTGGGTACCTATTACTTTTTCATTCATATTGTTGCATGTTTGCTCAAACTGTGTCATTGAGCAGCAATTAGTCAAGTTGCGCCATCTAGTAGAAAGTAGCCATATTACCGATTTTGGCAGCATTGAATATTAGTTTGAGTAGCTGTGGAATAACTAGTACATACATAATTAGATTGTTCTCGAACCTTCTAAACGAACCTTCTCTGCGAATCTGGAAATTTCGAGAGGTGTCACTAGGAGATATAAATAGATGTTGCAGGAGCACCCAAGACATTCTAGTTGTGAACCGCGATAAAGAAGTACGATAGATGACAGTAGTGAAAAGTATAGAGAAAAAGTATAAGTATCCAGTAAGAGAAAAGTGTTTGTGTATTTAAAGTGATTAATTGTGAAAGTGAATTGTTGAATTAAATAAGTGAATTATTAGAATAATAATCAAGAAGTAAAAGACATTGATAGAGAAATAATAAAGATTAATTAAATAGAATTACGTTTTATCTTTTCGAATCCTAGCCTGAATGTAACATTGGTGTCAGAAGTGGGATAAAACGTATTCAGTGTGAAATTAAAGTGAAGTGAATTAGTTAAAAAAAAAAGGAAAACAATAATGGGCCGCACATTGAAATTGCTTCAGCTCAGTATACCGCAGTTAAATCTGAACTAGAAAAGCGGAATCTCTCCACAGCTGGAGGAAAAAGTGATCTGGTGCTTCGACTGCAGGAAGCTGTTGAAAACGAAGGAGAAAACCCCAAGTCCGTTTTGTTCGACGTAGCAGAAGAACAAGTAAGTACAGGCGTTGATATGACTGCTATGATGGAATTACTTCTCTCTATGGACTCTAAATTTAATGAACAGAAGAATTCTCTAGATTCCAAATTGGAATCAATGGACTCTAAATTTGATGAACAAAAGAATTCTCTAGAACAACAGAAGAATTCTCTAGATTCCAAATTGCAAGCAATGGACACTAAATTCGAAGAACAAAAGAATTCCATAGTTGCCGCCCAAAAGAGCGCTGTGGAAGATTTTAAAAATGCTCTCGAAGGAAAACTCGAAGAAATTGAGCAAAAGTTCGAAAAGGTTGAAACCAAATTCGACGAAATCGATACAAACATCGAGAACTTGGCTAAAGAGCTCGAGAAAGTGAAGAAGCAGAAGGCTCGAGAAAATTCTGCGGACTGCCCGAGAAGGAAAGAGATGCAGCCTCCTGTTTTCGATGGTCAAACATCATGGCCAATTTATAAGAAACAGTTTGAAGCAGCTGCAGTGGCGAACAGCTGGGACAACGAAGAAAAGTCGATTGCGCTAACGCTCGCACTAAGAGGTACAGCTGCGGAGTTACTCCAAACCGTCTCAGAAGAGAAGCAACACAACTACGACGCCCTGGTCAAGGCTATAGAGATGCGCTTCGGTGATGAGCATATGCAGCAAGTGTACAGGGTTCAGCTACGCAGTAGAGTACAGAAGAGGGGAGAAACACTTCAACAGCTGCAAGCAGATATCGAACGTCTGGCACATTTGTCATATCCTAATGCTGGTGAGATTCTCATCAATGAAATGGCTGTGGATGCGTTTATCCAAGCCATTGAAGATAGACAACTGCAAATGGCCGTAAGAATGGCTGGAAAGAGAACTCTCGCTGAGGCCCTAGCATTTGCCTTGACAATGCAAGCTGCTGATCAGGCATCGAATGTGTTCCACCGCGTAAGGGAAATTACAGCTGTTGAATGCTCATGTCAAAGAGCAGACATCGTAGACCGGAGCAGAGATAACAGAGGTCAAATGCGCTGCTGGAACTGCAACAAAATAGGGCACCTACAGAGACAGTGCAGAGCTCCACCCAGACAAGGCAGTTGTCCACATTTCGGGCCTAGGAGGCGCAACGAAGAAGCATCTGGCAGGGATAACATCCATCCTGCAGATATAGCTTCGCAGAACCAGCAGTCGGGAAACGCGTAAGGACCAGCTTCGCGGGGCAGAAGTTGGTTTCCGGAATCGACGACCCTAGGACCACAATTCAAGTTTCCCAAACCAAACGAGGAAACCAGAGTTTAACAGTGGAAGCCTATATTGGTCAAAATAAGTGCGTGGCAGCCATCGACACCGGTGCCACCGCTTCCGTTATAAGGAGGGACATCGTCCGTCAGTCTTGGTTGCACAACACCAGCAGTTACTGTCTCAAAACAGCATCAGGAGCGACAGCGAAAGTGTACGGAGATATCATGCTAACAATAAATTTGGCAGGATTAGCATTCTCCCACGCTTTCTTAGTAGGTGATATATGTGACGAATGCATCATTGGAATCGATTTCATAAAGGCGCATGATGTCGTATTGGACTTTGGTATGCAAGTACTCAAGTATCGAAACGTAGAGATTCCGATGGTGTACGGGAAAGAGAACGCCGCATCCCTGAGGACAGTCAATAGTGAGGACGAGGTCCTACCACCTTCTTCAGAGACAATGATTCGGACAAAGCTGGAAGGTGATCCTATGAGCCACCGATTCTCTCTAGTTGAGCCAAAAGACAACCACTACCGAAACTGCGAGGTTGGAAAAGTGCTTGTCGAGCCGAAGAACAATATTGTTCCCGTACGAGTTGAAGCAAGGTGAGGTGGTTGGAAAGTGTGTACCGGGTACTGAAATCCACCGAAATATTCATCCGATATCCAGCGACCGCATGAAGACGAGGTACGACACAAAAGCAACCACCACAGGATTCCAGGAAGGAGATCCGGTATGGCTATACAACCCTCATCGCCGAAAAGGCATGTCACCTAAACTACAGCAGGATTGGGAAGGTCCCTATAAGATAGTGAAGCGCATCAACGCTGTTGTCTACCGGATCCAGCGAGGAAGAGGCAAGCTGAAAGTTGTCCATGTGGATCGTCTCCATCGCTACCATGGCGAAAATATTGACGTGCTTGTTCGGGACGAACAAGTTTAAGAGGGGGATATTGTTGCATGTTTGCTCAAACTGTGTCATTGAGCAGCAATTAGTCAAGTTGCGCCATCTAGTAGAAAGTAGCCATATTACCGATTTTGGCAGCATTTGAATATTAGTTTGAGTAGCTGTGGAATAACTAGTACATACATAATTAGATTGTTCTCGAACCTGCTAAACAAACCTTCTCTGCGAATCTGGAAATTTCGAGAGGTGTCACTAGGAGATATAAATAGATGTCGCAGGAGCACCCAAGACATTCTAGTTGTGAACCGCGATAAAGAAGTACGATAGATGACAGTAGTGAAAAGTATAGAGAAAAAGTATAAGTATCCAGTAAGAGAAAAGTGTTTGTGTATTTAAAGTGATTAATTGTGAAAGTGAATTGTTGAATTACGAGTAAATAAGTGAATTATTAGAATAATAATCAAGAAGTAAAAGACATTGATAGAGAACTAATAAAGATTAATTAAATAGAATAACGTTTTATCTTTTCGAATCCTAGCCTGAATGTAACAATATAAATGCCTGGAATCGATCGGAGGGGATCAGAAAACAGGCAATATAGGTATTGCATTTTTCGGACTAATACGATACCCATTCCCTCCAAAACATCAAGTGCTCGGTGCAGGGACGTTTGATCCTCGCTTATTGTGGCTCAATCGACAGCAAAGAATAACTGACGACTTTTTCCTCAAGCAAATAATCAAGGACTGTAATAAATATCAAGGGACTTAGGATGCTCACCTGGCGTACACCAACTTTGATAGGGAACTCCTCGGTGTCGTCAGCGGGCCATCTCACTCTTGTCTTTTCTCCCTTATATGGGCATGACAACGAACATCCGCACAAAGATTTCTGGAAATCCTCGTTGTCTTAGCTCCACCCATAACAGATCGCTTGGTTGTTTATCAAAGGCCTTTTCCAAAATCAACAAACAACTATGTGTGGATTGCACCATAGTTATCAGATAGCCGTAGTATTTTCCCCAATCAGCCGTCTAAAAATCCAACCACAATAGACTTTGGTGGGATTAGCCATTAGTCAATATCATATTGAGCTTTTGACCTCATCCTTGTGCCTGACATTGTATGGCTGTCAAGCTTGAAAAATGAAGGTGGTTGAACATGTCAACGTAGTATTAGATAAATAAAATGGAATTGAACGGCAAAACTGTTCTACACATACTTCTGACAGTTTGCTGATAGTTTGACATCTTGTTGGAACAAACTAATGACAGCCAGTGTACAGTAAGAAAATAATACACTTATACACTTTGACAATACGACCAGTTATGTACAACGAAGACCGTAGTTTGAATAACCCTCCTTGATATTGTTCAAGGTGACCACCCAGAATGTCCTTGTTTAAGTACAATGGCACAATATTACAAATAAAATCTGAGTACTCACTTGAATTACTGACTTTAGAGCTTTCATTATAGACATTATAGGTGGTAAAATTAAATAAAAACTGGCTGTGTTTATGCTACATAAATGGAAGACCTTTTGGGATATTGCATATTTCAGATATTCGCAAACTGTTTTGGGATATTTTGAATATCGTTATTTCATAAAGATGGCGCCAGTTGGTACTTACGTCTCTCTTGAAACCACGTTACACTACAAACCTCATTTTTTTCTTTCCATGATATCAAATTGCAACTGTTTTTATGGTGTTCGCTTCGCAGCCGTCTTCTTGGAGCCTCTCTTGACCACCTCTTTTATTCTACCAAGCAGCTATCTTGGTCTCCTTCGTATACTATTCTAACTATAAATTATTTTTCTCTCTCCTTCTCTCGCAAGCTCTATCTCGCTCTCTCTCTCCCTCTCTCTACACTGATAATACCAAATCTTCAAAAGGTATTTATTCACCCCAAGATTCAATCCTTATTCAACAACACCTCAACAGTTTTTTATTTGATGCCTTAAAAATTGCTAAGAGGTCTCTACTGCTCAATACCCATCTATGACGTTGTCACATTAGTGCATCTAAATTGAGTCTCAACCTTATTATCTTTTCCGCGACCTTTGCGAATTGCTTAAATAATCGTTAAAGCGTACTAATGATTCTTTTCTTTGACAAACGGTGATTCAAAGAAATCGCGAACGTGACCAGATCACTCTACATTCTTTGTTTGCCTTCTCCAAGAGTACGTCAGTAACACTCCTTGGTATTTACGATACCCTCCTCTATCTATCGACTCAGCGGACCTCTTATGGCTCCAACTCCAACAAACCAAACTCCTGTATGGAGTGTCTTTCGTTGGTCTTTTCTGTTAAAATCTTTTTGAGTTAAGATGACGTATGCCGTTATTGCTTTTAGCCACAGATTTGTTTCTCCAAAATAATATTTTTTAATCTTACTTGAACAGAGCTTGAAAGTGGGAGACTCCGCTTACAACACCAGCTGGTACCAGAACACCGTAGGGTACCAAAAGATGATTCTACTTATAATCTGTCGGTCGCAGAAGGCTGCATATTTGAATGCTATGACATTACACGAGGCTTGCATGATTTCTTTTAAAGAGGTAGGTAAACCAGCCTTACATTTCAGTGACATTTAATGCATTTTTTAATTCTCAGATCTGCAGCAAAGCTTATACGTTCTTTACCATTTTACACACAATGTACGATGGCTAAACAAAACAAAAAGCTCATTTTTAAAATAACTACCACTTAGAAAGGCCCATCACAATCACAACTAACCACCACTAGATGGCTCTAATCAGAAATGTACTAGATTTCTAACTAATCAGAAGAAGTGTCAAAAATTGACATTTCGTGCCCTAATTCTTTATCCCAGAATTACTTCGGTTGTCTACCTTCACCACAAAACGGTGATGTGAAAATAGAAATAATACAAGAAAATTGTTTTGATGGTTTGTTTTATGTAACCAGCGTAACCAGTAACAAGAACCACAATGCATTGTTAAACAAACGACACATTTCGGAGCGAATTAACACAACGTCTTTGGCGTGTACACAACACGAAATGGCTTTACTCACACGACTCTCTTCGACGCCTGGATCACCAAAAGCTTTGCTACTGCAAAACTGCATCAGTTTTTTGTGGCCATCACTACGAAAATCTACACAAATTGATGTTATTGACACCTTCACCAATGAACTGGTCACCAAGAAGACAAAGAAATGGGAATCGCTGCGAGAGAATCTAATTAAGAAGTGCGATGGTCGTAGTTCACCGCCGGCGGCATTTGGTGAGAGTGTCGGGCTTGCAAAGAAGGGAGTTCTGCAAGACTTGGAATCAATTCGTTCACCGGAACTTGGGTTGGATATCAGATCGCTGTCGCAGGCACAATTGGATAACCTTCTGTTGTCCACTCTGGAAATTAAGAACAAGTTGGATTTTCTGTATCTCATCAAGCAGAGTATCGTTTGGAGAATGCTACCATCAAAGGTGAGTGTGGTGGACAGATTTTGTTTTTTCTCATAAAGGCTCTGAAAATTCGCAGCCACTTTTAATCAGTTTAATTGTGTGCGAAATGGTTTTGAATGTTCTCAACGAATAAGAACAGTATCGACCTCAAAAGTCAACGTAACGATTATTGTTAGAGACCTTAAACATTTCGACATTTTAAAGCGGTCATACGACAAAGTATCCTTTAACTTCGTATGTGCCAGCATGACACGAAGGATGACATCATGCCAAGTCACATCATTCAATGACGGCATTTCTTGTTATCGAAGCCTTTCTGCGTACATACATATTTCGATTTCTCGAGCACAAGCGTGCGATTTCTCCAACACGCATATCATTTTATTGATTTCAGTTTCAGTTTTATCACTATCCTGTCTCAAAGACCTATTACAATCACGTATACATCCCTTATTTGTTTGATAAGCATCGCATTCAATGGCACATACACATGTATCACACCAGTTTTAGTTTCTTGTGATGGGTACATACCTTCCGTTGTTCGTAAAATTGGCACGATGCTCTTGAGGAGCTGTCGTCGCTGTATAAACTTCGAATGCACTCATGTCACAGGAAATTTAGATATAGTTCGCCAATCGTTGCTTGAAAGTTTATTGCTGTTCTATTGCCACTCTTGGATTGACATGGCGCCAAAATATGCAATGTAAATTACTTAAAAGCCTCGAGCAGGTATTTTGACAGTTAAGGCAACGATGCAGAGACGCTTTCAAACTTGCACCAGATGAGCTTTTATTCATTCGATATTCAGTATGTACTTAGTTTTTACCATTGTACTCAACTGGCACTGGCTTTCCCTGTTAACCTTCAAGAAAGAACTTGCTAACGAACACCTCAACGGTCCAACGGTGCAATTGCCGTGGAAGTAGAACCCGAAACCGGTTGTGATAAACTCTTTAGATTCCACTGCGTTTGAAACCTTTACTCAGCATAACAACGAACCAGTCTTCCTTCTTATATTGATCTGTGGTCCAAGATCCCCACTTCAGCGTATCTATCGTGAACTTTGATGAAAAGAATAAAGCCACAGAATCGACTATGCAGCTCATATTGCAGATGTGACGCAGTGCAGTCATATGGGAGCATCATCTAGTTGCTATTTGTTTTCTATGTTGTTACGTTTCATTTATAATTTTTATTTTCTCCGCAGGAAGTTCTCATCGAATGCCTCAAGTACCTAAGCACTCTGCGAAAGACACAACAGATCGAGGATTTTATTGAAATTTGCAAATTACAAAAGAATCCTCTTCTTAAGATATACGGTGGATTGGCTCCCTTCAAGGCAATGGCTATGTGGCGAAGCGGCAGTTCTGAAGGAGCCTTGCAAACCCTCGAACAGGGTTACTGCAACTGCAAAGATGAAGAAGGTCGTCGTATGATCAGAGTTGCGTTCAAAACAATCTCCGAGGAAACTCTAGAGTCAAAAAGTGATGCCGTGTTGGTCGGTTTAACGCGACTAGCAAAGAAGATCTACCTCGAGCAGAAGGATATCTTTGGTTTGGCATGCGTTTGGAAGAGTTGTTTCGCCAGTGAATGGTTTTCAGACCAAAGATCGGCTGCGCTACTATTTGAGGAATATGAGGAACTGCACAGTTTAATTGGAAGAAAGTAAGTGCGATAGCTTTTGTTCTGGGACCGTCTCGTGTTACAATTTGAGCTTATTTACAGATCTCAATCGCTGTGTTCTTCATTTCTTCGTCAGAACAATGTCGATGCTGTGCATCGCTTAATAGAACTATTTTTGCAGTACAAACTACGCGAGTCGTGTAGTAATTGCCTCGGTCTTTTGTTCAATTATCAATGTAAATTTGAAAACATTCGTATATTTGTGAGATTCCGATGGTTTTTCTTTCTTTTAGATTACCGAAAAGATCTGCGAGCCTGTGCCGAAATTATTAAGAGCTGCAGTGAACTTGAGATGCCTCTGAGTGAGACTCAAAATGAACAGTTTCTCAGCTTGTTCTTAAATCAATCGGCTCCACCCAAGACGAGCAAACAAACTGCGGCGCACATGTTTCAATACAAATTTTAGGTACCTCACGTACACTTGGATGAGGGTGTTTCATGAAAACTTGACGTTGATAGATACATTTATGTAGTTTATGTAGTAATTAATGTTATATCGCACCTTATTAAATGTTAAAGAGAATTCTGTATTAAATTGAAAGCAAAAGCAAAATAGTAATTTTTTTTTTGTTACGAGTTCGACAAGAAAGAAAAACTGGAATCTAATGATGTTTTCATTATGCGCGCTAAGCTAAACTTTAATTTGTGCTTGCCTAATTGGTCTAAAAAACAATTAACATATTAAACAAATTTATCTGCACTTCTCTCATGATTTTGGTAACGCTGCTATAATTACATTGTGCCGATGCCTGATTTTCGAATAACACCACTGGGTGACTATCGTTTGCGTATTCATGACCAGGCGGATCAACACAAGAATCAAAATGCATAAGCAGTGTTCGCTTCTTCAGTGTCAGTCAATCGGTATAACCTATTTCACCCACCACCGTAAGTCATTTCCATTTTGTTGTTTTTTTGCATTTTCAGTCAGCTTACACCTACATTTTCGAAAATTATTAAAATAAGTCGTACATAACATTGTTTTGCTCATTCTTTGCCACTTGGTTGAATCCTGATCTGGTGGTCCTACGCTACGCTGTTAAGTTCGACATCCATTTCTTCCCATTATCGGTTCATTGCCGACTTCGTTCAAATACCCTTTGCGATTTAAGTGTTCGCTGTCGTTGGTTGCTTACAATTTTACTCCTAAAAAAAACAAATACTTTTTACAAAATTGCAAAATTTATTTAATACAAATTGAAATTACTAACATTAGTCATTCAACTTACGCAAAAGAACAACAAACAATCACAATGGAACCACAAAGAAAGTTAATCGAAAACTCGAACGTCAAACAAAATACAAATTCACAATTGCATTTTGATCAGCGCTCACCACAGAAGTAAATTTATTTCGTCTTCCATTGGAACACTAGGAGTACTCTTTTTTGTCTTCCGGAGAAAATAACCACTTCCAAAATGTTTTCGTCAGCTTGCAATGGTAAACTGGTTCAGTCAGTTTTGCCGACATCGACATCTTAAACAAAATCTTAAAAAAATTAGAACAAAATGTATGATAGTTCAACTTAATTTATTTCCAAAAAAAATATGTTTTTGCCACAACAACGCGATTCTCATGGTTTAACTTTTCGGTATTCAAAAATAGTGTTTGGATACGTTTCTTAATTTTACAACTTTTTTTTTGTTCAAATTTGCTTTAACACACATTTTTTTACAGCATTTTCACGCAAAACTATTATAAATCTGTCCATGAACATTGGGTCATTTCCCGACACATGGAAGGAATAACGCGAGTTGAAAAAATCAACGGAACGACCAAATGTGAAAATGTTCGTCCAATCAATGCTCTTCCATTGTACGAAAAAGTATTTGAAAAATTGTTAAAGCTCAACTGGAAGATTACTTCGAAACCAACAACCTGTTTTTAGACAACCAGTCCGGATTCAGAAAAAAACACTCATGCGAAACAGCTTTAAACAACGTTTTGATTAGCTGGAAGGAGGAAATTGCAGCAAAAAAACATGTGATTGCTATTTGCCTTGATTTCAAAAGAGCCTTCGAGACCATCGACAGAAAAATTCTCCTGACCAAACTCCACGGTTATGGTATCCAAGCCAACGAGTTAAAGTGGTTCAAATCGTTTCTAAATGAAAGATCAAAGACTACCAGCGTAAATGGAACTATGTCTTGCAGTGTAAAAACAACGTTTGGAGTACCGCAGGGGTCTGTTCTTGACGCACTGCTCTTCATCATATATATATAAATGATATTAAAAGTGAACTAAGACATTCCCAGATAGCCCTCTGCGCTGATAACGCACTTCTTTTTATATCCGGAAGCAACCCCGACGAGTGTACGCGATGGATGCAGGAGGACCTATTTAGAGTAAGCATATGGCTAAGGTGTAATAATTAAATGTCAACAAATCCAAGAGCATGGTTCTGAAGCATAACAGTCCACCAAATCCATCCCCGTCATGATCCTGGGAGTGTTATTGAGAACAAAATCATATTCGTGGACGCGATACGGCTATATGTTTACTATTCGGGGGAGTTGACCTCTTTATGTAAAATGAAGCAAAGTGAACCAAAGTCTTTCCCAAGAAATGACTAGAGAATTGTATGTATTGCAGTGCAATCCATGGCGGCGGTGGAACGCGTTCCGTGTGGCGAAGCCTTAATCAACTGATTTTTTGTTATTGTTAATTGTTTTTAATAAAAACATTACATTTTTTTGTTACTTTCATTGCAACTAATACGGCATCCTTTGATTTAAAATCTGCAAAACAATGTACAAATTGTATGTAAACAGATCTTCAACTACAGTACCGCTGCCTACCGGAATATGTTGATGTCCTTACTCCTCATTATGAAAAAAAATTCAACACCACCTACGAACACACCCATTGTCTAACAAGTAGAAAAAAAACGCAATTCCGTGTATTCTTTTGTTATTTCTTCCATTTTTTCACATTACTTCTTTAACCAGCGTTCGGCATTGCGCTGTCATTTCTTTGTTATTTTCGTTTCTCTAGTTTCCAATTCTGCGCCTTTTTACCGTTCGAATAGTTCCCAATCGTTTTTGGCATTTATTGGAATTTCTTTTACTAGACAGTTGGAAAGTGTATACAGAAAATAAACGAGAATTGAGTTCAATTTTAAGAATTTTCATAAAATTGCCGGGCGAATGTCATTACGCTATACCCAAATTAAGACCTTAAAAGGCAATTTAGCAAAATATCTGTAAATAGTTCAAGCCGAAAATTGCAGGCAGAACAAATTGCCGCAAAAATTTTTGCCATTTCTGCTTAGTGACGTTCATCAAAAATTTGTGTGGATTTTTTCTCCTAGCTTAATTTGACATTCAGAGGAGGAAGTCAAATTCTTTTCTGGGTGCATTTCAAGTGGAAATTATTGTTAAACTTCATAGAAAACCAAACAAAGATGAATTCGCGTAATTTCTGTAATATGGACGCAAATTAAAAATAAATTTTCGTAAGTACCAATTTGCATTTTGATTTTTTTTTGTTTTTAAAGCAACATCCGCCATTTTGTTGAGTGTATAAATAAATTAAATATAGAAAAAGTGCAATAGTGCTGCATCAAATTAGGAATTCGAGTCTGTTATTGTATTTTTAAAGCGGCAACTTTCAAATGACGGATTCTCATAATTGTCATGGAGGAATAACAAACAAAAAAATTGATAGTTTTAAACATCAAATTTGATTGGAGAAAATGTCAAAATGGTTTCGTATTCGTGTCAAATAATCTTCATTTTCATTTTGTGTTCTTGCGCAGTGTTGTGTTCTTTCCTATGACATACTTTTATGAGTGGTAGTGTGTATTTTTTTCCCTTCGTTATACTGTAGAATGAGACTTATGTGGTGGTCAATTTTGAACTTTCAATCGGTTGACGTAAATGCACGTCAAACGTTCGCCCTGTTTATTGTTTTTATTTATCGGGGGTTCTGTTTTGTGGGATAGTTTTCAATTTCTTGTGGTAAGGCGTTGCCATCTAAAATTTAAATTTTTAATAAATTATGTATGTTTCCTAAAACATTTTGCAGCTTTGGATATTAATAAAAAAAAATTGCTTAAAAGTTAATTAGCGAATTAAGATTTCTTGTGTTTTTTTTTTATTCAGAATTTGGGATCCAGACTAAAATCAATTTTTTTTTACCAATAAGACACCATGTGTAGGCCCGGCAGATTGTGTTCAGTCCGAGTGGGTAATGGAAATAAAATATAAAACCAAAACTTTCGATTGAAAATTACCAAAATAAAAAAAAGTTATCATTTATTTCTATTATTTTTTTTATTTATTTATTCGTATACGTCCATATAACACAATTTTCTTTCTTCTTTGAAAAGAGTGCACTGCGCTGTGAATTTTGTAAAATGGACTTATTTAACAATTCATCCATTTATAGTTTTTGGGTAATGTCGGAATAAAATTGTAATACAGCAGACTTTTTTTTCCGAAAACGTTAGAAATTCTCGAGCTTTTTGCCTGGTCATTTTGTTTTATCAAAAGCTTTAAAAATGTGTCCTTATCGGTAAGCAGCCTTTATTTGTCGAAGACCACTGCAAACATTGACATTAACACCAGCATCTCCTCTGTGACCTATAGCGAATCGTTCCAACAGTTTGAAAAATCACGCAGAATTGTATAAAAATCAGTCTCTGGACTGCTGTCTTCGACTTGTTTTTTAATGATGTTTTTAATTTACATCGATAGTGTTTTACAACATTTGTATCTAGAGAAATTCCCTTTTAGACTCATGCTTTAAGAAACATGGCTTTAAAACTGAGGAAGAGAGATATATGCGGAATATTGTTTGCGAAATGAGGAATATGATAGTATAGATTAGCAAGCACACTTACTGATGCAATTATGACATTCATCAATCTGTAGCAAAAAGACCAATTTATTCTTACATTTCGTAACAAGTTTAAGTGGGTAGCTATAGAGATTTATACTGAACTCAGTGTCAGATTAAAAAAACAAAAATGGGAACAGATTTTGTAAAAAAAAGTGGTGTCACTTTCAAATCAAATGTCTCTTAGTGGTAAGATTAAAGACTTTTCCCTTCATCTATGATCACTGCAATGCAAAACGAAAACAGTAACGTAGTTTCCTTTGGTTCACTCATAGTACCCTTTTGTCCTCCGGGCAGAAAAGAACACTGTTCCATTGGACCACTCGCAGTACTCCCTTGGACTGATTTTTGCTCCCCAATTTCATTTCGGAATCCATTCAAATGCACTAGAACACACAAACTCTAACATCGGACAACTAGTCAAAGTCTGTTCAGATTTCAACAACCAACGCATACTCAACAGAGCAGCAGGCGATTTCGATATTCCATCGGAATCCAGAATGAGTGGATAATTGAGTGAGACCAATGGAAAACGACATAAGAAAAAGAAAAAAAAATACTATTTGCTAACGTAAATGTTTTTGGTTATTTGCTTTTATATTTTATAGCTACAAATGCCGTTCTGGGTTACCGTCTGTATGCATATAGTTTAAAATATTCTATACTATAATGATTTCTGATGAAATTGGTCATTTAATCTAGAATATTATATGTATATTAAATTTTTCTTTTACACGGTCAAATTTTCTTGAAAAATATTGCAAATCTCCCTTATTAATAAGCGCGACTTAGGGCAAGTTATGATTAATCAATGAGTCAAGTGGGAAAACTAAACAAAAATTGCGAGTTAATTGACGTTAGGAATTGTAAAGAATGACTTTATCTACATATTTTTCGAAGAATTGGGTGTACATTTCCATTGATTTCTTTAATAAAATATTTTTTTTTTATTGTGGATGTGCCATTTTTTTAAGTTTAAGCACGAAAGGGACGTTATTAGCAAATTGGCCTTATCTAAAGAGCTGACAGCTAGAAAACTAACCTCTTATAACCATAAGTCTCTTTGCAGCTCGAGTCACACCACGCGTTTACTTTGGACTTGATACTTTTTATCCGATCAGTGATAAAGCTTTTCATATATAGCAAAATTATAATTGTTATCATATCAGCAGCAGCATCCATGTCGCTGTCGAGGAAGCTCAGCGACCAGTTAAGTCCAGTCGGCTTTGTCTTATTGCCGTCGGTGACTTCGTGGTAAGTGTCTCGCACTACTTATCTTAAGGTTCCCGGCTCAATTCTAGCCGGGGCCAAGTAACATCTAGAGTTTTTTCCACTGCCCTACCTTTGGCGAACGTCTGACAAACATTCAAGAGTATCAATTTTTATGAGAAGCTTCTCAAATTTGCCGTTCGGATTTGGCTTAAAACTGTAGGTCCCTTAAACTTCGCACAAGAAAGTGGTTGGAAAAGCTAGGTTTATGTCCTGTATA
Organism: Portevinia maculata; assembly: GCA_949715645.1. Taxonomy (NCBI): domain Eukaryota; kingdom Metazoa; phylum Arthropoda; class Insecta; order Diptera; family Syrphidae; genus Portevinia; species Portevinia maculata. The sequence continues at coordinate 263,724,936 of OX454526.1, forward strand.
GGCCGTAAGTGCCTAGTATTTATTTTTTGTCGTATTGCCATAAGGGTTTTTTAGGAGTTTGTTCTTTAACAATGTGGTTGGAGACAAGAAATTCGCTAATATGACAAAATTGTCGGGCAAACGTAGAGGTGGTAATACGTTTATGGCATATTTTTCAGGGTGAGAGGCAAGAAACAAGTCCAGTGTGCTAGCGGTTTAACTTTTAATGTGTATCCGTGTCGGCTCATTTTCAAGCTAAGTCATATTATTAACATCAGCAATGAACTCGACATCGCTTCACAGAAAAATAGAAAAAAAATATTTTTATTTACTCCAACAAACTTTCCCGCAAAAGAAAGAGTCATTAGAAACAAATATATTATCTATACCAATTCTTTGGATATTCAATTTTCAGCATGATTTTGTGCCTGTAGCAATAAATCTTTGAATTCCGCTCCACGATTGGGAGTTTTGTTAAAATTCGCTTTATTATAAACTTTTTACGAAATATTCGCGCAAAACTTACCATAAAAATTCGCCAATATTTTCCCTCATTTTAAGCTTCTGTAGGTTCTTTTTTTTCATTTGCCTACTCTATGGGAATTTAGACAAAGGCAACTTACAAATGTGGGTGTAACTTTAAGTTAACGATTTTGCTTCAATGACATTTACAGTTAAACATCACAAACACCTCTTTCTTCTTCCACCATAGTGCGTTCCACTCAACATCAACTGGGAAGTTTTTTAAAGAAATTGCTGAAGTCTAAGGGAACAGTACACTAATCCACTTCAACGTCATTTAAGCATGGAACAGCGGAGTGCAAAACGAAAATTAGAAAGAAGTTTGTCGATAATGATTTCGTTGTCACATCTTCCTAGCGTAGTCCTGGGTGATCTTTTCTTCACGTTCACGATAACATAGTCTTGGCGACGATTATCGAGCTACGGAAAGCAAATAGTGAATAATCCAAATGAGATCGTAAAGACGATAGACGATTATTCATGTTACGGGATGAAAGATTATCGTCTAGACGATCATGCCAGGCGATAATCGACTTACGGAATAACCCCCAGATTCCTGGGTTCGGCAACACGATGATGATGTAAGTTACGTGAAGCATATTCATGACGATCTCGTCTACTACTGACGCTTAGACGATTATCGTTATGGAAGTTACGGAATGATACCGCAGGAAAAAATACCGTTCTTACTGATCTTTGAAATTGTTATTTGACACTTCAAATTGGGAGGATGGAGTTGCGCAGTCTTAATCCTGCAAAAATGTAATCATGAATTTTAGTTATCTTCAAAAGCTGTAAATACATACCTACATTATATATTGCTATCTGATGCAAATTTGATGTTTGTAATTAAATGATGCTTTCATTTGAAGAAAACTTCTGAATATCTCGTGATGATTTTCCAATATCGCAACAAACTGCAAAATCTTTTAAACGTTTGATTTTATTCTTGAATTTGCGTCCTCTTTTTCTTTATCGACGAGGCTATAATCTGGACCAAAGGGATTACAACTCCCTTTACTGCATCCCTAGTGGTTCTCCGGTTTGGCCTCCAAAAGTATCGATTCCTAGGCTAATCAAATTCTGGTGTTGTTGCATTTGTGTGATCCACGAGTTTTTAGGTCACCTTTCGTTGGCGAATATATAGGAAATATAGGGTTCTTAGGATCTCTTCATAGAACATGACAATGACAGTAATAACTGAGTCGGTCGGGCTCCATTTTCTTTGATGTGGAGGCTTCCTCGGATCTTGGATATTTGAAATTCCGTGTTTCTCGACAAAATTTTGAAATTTCATTTTCTGTTGCCACTGAACGCCGAAAATTTCATACATATAACGTTTGTGTGCAGTAGATTTTAGAACACTATGAACCTAAAGCAAAACGGATCAGATGTTTTTGACATCTCGACTTCACTGACGAATCAAGTGCCCAGACCATATAATCCGTTATCCGTCGATGTTAACTGTCAAAATATTTGTTCAAAGAAAGTTAAAGATGGATCGAAGAAAATAAAAACGATGAGGACAGACCCAGGCTCAAATCAAGCCACTAAAATAATCTGAAAATTTATTTTTTTCTAGAGTTAAATATTTTGGTGCAACCACTGCTTATTTCACTAAAAAACAAAACACGTGCAACCAAGTTTTGATTGTAGCTGTCATGAAATGTTTACACTTTTCGTTCAATGGAACGTTAATCGTAATTTACACATCACTTTGACTAAATCACGTCAATGTTCCCACAGCTATAAAGAAATGTTAAAAAAAGCGTTTAGGTGTTATCTACTTGTCACCGGCGTGATTTAAACCTGAGACTTTTAAATAAATAGTTCAGCACACTTACTTCTGCGCCACGCTATAAACTACTATAAATCTTCCTCAAAAATTTGTGCAACAGCTTTTTCAACTGCTATACATTTTCAGATTGATGGTAACACTGCATTCTTTTATCGTATCTCTTTCCATTCTTCGTTATATACTTTAAAACGTCAATCACCCGGTTATACACACATTCGCACACAATCAAATCCAACTGAAGAAAAACTAGTAGGTACATTTTTAACAAAAAAAAATGCGACGCCATTTTGATGAAAATTTTACCGCGTTGCTTTTCTATTTCACTCATAACTGTTCTCATCCTTGTTTAACTAATAGCATTCATGCCGTCAACCAGCCTTCCGTAATATCATTCGTTTCGTGACAGCTGTCAGAGTTGACTGTGAAAAAGTTTTTCCAGAAACAAATTTTTTGAAGTTTCTCATTTGGCAGATAGATTAATTCAATGCAAAACAACTTCAAAAGTAAACTACTTTGCAAAAATAATAACAATCGAGTTAGCCGCTGATTTCTTTTAAATTTTCTTCGTTTGCAACAATCGTCAAACTTTGTGAATTAATCGTATGTGTTACGCCGTCAATGTTCGGCGGAAAAAATAAGTATAGTTATTATCGGTTAGTTTTATTAAGTTATTTCCGAAGTCTTCATAACTGCAAAATTATTACAATACTTTGTCAATACTTTCATAATATTTTTTTTTTGCGTTTTGTGCAATAATTTTCTTTTCCCCCCACAGAGCTGCCCCTCGTGGTCGTCGTTTGGTTTAACCAGAGCGTTATTTTACCTCTGAATAATTCTATATTTCATCAGAAACAGAAGAAACCCGAATTTGGGAAAGCAACCGATTGGAAAGGCGTGAAAAAAAAACAAAACTACAATGATCTCTCCAGATACTGTACACCATGAAGAGGTGAACTCTGCCCTCGACCGTCAGATACGGCAGGACATACAAGACATGGCGCAGGAGGCTCAGATTCAGGCCCAAATCATCCAACACGAAGGTAAATATTCATCATCTAATTAATTAAGAAACCAATAACACATTTGGCAGTCAAAATGCCGCCTCTACCACCTTACCACCGATAAATTGTCAAATTACGTAATGTGACATTGCTTGTCATTTTGATTTTTTTTCAGTAGGCGAATGGTGAGATGTGTATTTTAATAATTATTATTTTAAGCTATCTTTGATTTAAAGTGGCATTAAGAATTAATTTCCATTGAATGGGGAACTGCAGTTTTCTTAGCTGCAAATAGACCAATATGGCGTCTCCAGTTTTGCATAAAAACGCAGAACACCAAGAAAGAAATCTCACGACATTGCGCTTCTTTCTGTTTTTTCTCCCTCTGTCTTTTAAATGTCAGAAATTATGTTCCCATTTCATTCTTGCTGCGTTTAAAGCGGCTGTGGCGTGGTGTAGTGTATCTGTATGGGTGGATTTAGTGTTTATTTTGCTTGTTTTCCCATTTCATTCGATTTCGTTGGCGCAAAAAAGAAAAATCGAGAAAAAAAGTAAATCACAAATTGACAATTTGACATTTATACGAAGATTCGTCTCGTTTGTTTTTGTTTTGATTTTTCCGATAGAGAAATATAGTGGGTGTTTGAAAGGGGGTGCGTTATTTTTTTTAATTTTGCAACCTATTTAACTGGTCGTCATTGTCACTTTGGGTGTATTGTCTTGAATTAATTGCAAAAGACAAACTTATTTTGTTGACATCATCGCGGTGAACGACTGCATGTCGACGAACACTTGAGTGCTCTGACGGCTTATTTAAGGGGGCATTACAAGGTTTATACGGAAGGAAGCGTCTTTTAACTGCATTCAAAGTCATCGACTCTTTTTTAAATTAATAATGAAGATGCGAAGACGTCATTTGTATGCAGTCCCTTTTATACGTTTAAGATTTTTCCCCTCTTAATTACTATAAATTGGGTGCAGTGGCTTACTGAGGTGGACTCGGGGTTAAATTGGTTTTGAGAGATAAAAGGGGAGGTGGATGCCCAGGTCTTCTGAGAAGACTCTGGCACCGACTTCTTGTTAGGTCTTGGACCCATCCGTGACAATTGACAGCGAGTCGGTCTGTCGTTCCAATGAGTGTATTAGCATAACGAGTGTCTTGCTCTCTCCATTGGTGAGAGTCTCTCAGTCGTAGTGCTTACCAATGATGGTGATGGGAAGGAGATGTAGCATGGTTGGAAGTGCCGCTTTTGGAGACGTTCTCAGTGTCCCCGTGATTCTGAGACATGCAGCTCGTTGAGACTGCAGGTTTTTGTCCAGCTTACTAACTTATTAATCGGATTACACGATGCCAATTGTTCACTATTAGCGGATCGTTCGCCGCGACGGATTCCACGATAGGGGTGGTAGACTTCCTAGGTAGTTAAATTGTACTTCCTCTTCAATCGGCGTTTGCATCAAAATAATACGCTGATGTGTGGAGCGATCTGTGGCCATTATTTTAGTCCGACCGAATCTTTATTTATCTACAGTGATTGACACATATCGTTTACCCCGCTGATGGTACTTGCCAGGAAACAGATATCTTCGGCATAGTCCAGACGACTTAGCCTTAAATGTACCTATGATAGCGGTCGTTTCGTCGTCTATTGCCAGTAGAAAGAGGATTGGCGACAAACAAGCGGTGGGGCATTAAAAAAATGTTTACATGTTCATATGTGCTCTCACGCACCAACCACTGAGCCACTGCGACCAGATTGAACAGTCTTTGATGCAATTGTATGCGACGGGCGCAGAAGTTAGTGTGTTGGACTACTAATCTAAAGGTCTCGGTTTCAAATCCCGCCGGGGCCAAGTAACATCGTAAAGTTTTTCCACTTCCCCACCTCTCGCGAACGCCTGACAAACATCCAAGACTATCAATTGTCATGAGAAGTTTCTCAAAATTGCGGTTCGGATTCGGCATTTAAGTGAAGGTCCCTTCTACTTGCACAAGCAAATAGTTGGCGAAGCCAGGTTCTAGGCCCTGTATGAACCGTTAATGCATAATATTTATTTTTTTTACAATTGTATGCGCATATCTCAATCTCCTAATACGTACTCAATTGTATAACCATACACATTTTAATTTCAGCCCGTGATCGTTTTCAGTCGACATCTAGTGCCGACGAGTCTGGGTCCGAGCATGATGGCCGGGATAATCACCAGGATATGCACGATATGTCCGACATGCAGGACATTAAAGATATCAAAAATATACTGGACTCAACGGATGGCGTCAACATGGACAGTTCTTCCATACGCAAACGCCGTGGAAATCTTCCAAAGCACTCGGTCAAAATTCTTAAGCGCTGGCTGTATGAACACAGATATAACGCATACCCAAGTGATGCGGAGAAACTTACGCTCTCACAGGAAGCCAGTCTTACTGTGTTACAGGTAAGAACACCCTTCTTACAAACACATTCCTTGTATTGAATGTATGTCTTTGCTTAAGGTGTGTAACTGGTTTATTAATGCTCGAAGAAGAATCCTCCCCGAGATGATTCGCAGGGAGGGTAATGATCCTCTGCATTACACTATTTCAAGGCGCGGAAAAAAACTGAACAGTTCTTCAATGAATTCATCCCTCAACGCATCTGGTTTAAATGCGCCCAATCCAATCACTGGTAGTCCAGCTTCAGAAGTTGTAAGTCGATAAAAAAAAAAAAAAAAAAAAAAAACATTTGAACAAAATAATCATGTCTGGGTACTGTTTTTTAGATCGTGGGAGCTACGGAAGAAGTTGAAGGTGAAGAAGTGCATGATGGTGTCGCCAATGTACTCACCGCATTGGGCCATCATTTTGTTCAAACACCTGGCGGCCAAGTTGTGAAAGTAGAACCCGACATGGAGTACGATGATAGCGTTATATACAGGTAATTGCAGTTGCATTTCGATCTCACTCATCTCTTCTTCAGAAATCATATAACAAGATTCCGCCGCCAAATGTCCCCTTCGCATCCACGCCTTATACAAGCCTCAAGATATCCCTTTACTCAGTCACCTCAATTGTCACAGGGCTTTCAGTTCTATTCAAGTTCCCTTAACAATTATTTATATACCCAAAACGTTAACAATATTCAAAATAATCCCAATCCAATATTTCAAAATCCCGTTATCAAGAAATCGCAGAGGTAATGTGTGAGTTTGGGTCACTAGATTCATTTCTCTTCTAGTTGCTTGCGGAGAGAAACAAATCTTTTGACCATTACTCTGCAGCCGAATGTGCTCAATCCAGCAAACGTGCTGGCTTATGTATGCATTCTTTTTTTATATGTATTTTAATGTGTAGATCGGAAGATGACAGCGTAAATGAATACGAATCCTGTTCGCCCAGCGAGGAGGACACCTCCAAATTCGAGAATTCTGATGCATGGCAAGGTGTCATAAGGTAAGCCACCAAAACGTCAAATGTTCTATGATTGCATGTATAACATTTTAACCATACGTACATTGTGTGGATCTGCTTTCAGTACCGAAGAAGTGACAACAAGCCCATCAAATGCCGCCTACTGGAGTGCCCCACATCCGCATTTAGCACATTTGCCGCAGTTACCTCATCCGTTAAGTGGCAATACCACGACCACAGTTGGTGAGTTTATTCCTAAAATGTTTCTGTGTCATTTTTCATGATGTATTGAGTTATAATTTTAACAGTTCCTATAGGTTTATCACGAGGAGGAACCGCCAATCAGAACACCCAAGTTGTAGTGCAATCTACTAACGAGTCAAATACATCAGCCAATCACGTGATAACGACAACAACAGCCAACTCAATAGCGGAAGTGGCAGTGGCGACGGTTGGTGCTGAGGCGACCGTAGTAACCTCATCGACAGCCTCAACGCAGAATAATGCGCTAAACAATAATAACAACAACAATAATACAAATACAAGCAATAACAACAACACGCTGTCCCAAAGTGTCATACTTCCAAGTCATATGGTGAAAGGTGAGTTTTGTTTGTCTTCTTCTTCTTTTCCTCACAGCAAAGAATGATCGGGATTAAAGGTGTCATTACCCTCCCCGCCTCTGTTTCGAATCACTTTTTTTTTTCACTGAGGCCAATCAAACGCTGGTGTTATCGCATTTATGTGATCCAGGATTTATTAGGTCTGCCTCTTAATTTACGAATTTGCCGCCTGCATACTCCTGTTATAGATTATTGTTTGTGCTTTCTTTTACGACACGGTGATCTCCAGTCGTATGCGTTTTTGAAAAGTCTCAAGATGGTAATTGTTCCACTCACCTGGCATAGAAGGGATTTCTCTCCTTAGTCGTCATTAATGACAAGCGCTTGGTTTTGATGCCTGTGCTGATACGACTCGTAAAGAATTTAAGTTCCGAATAATCAACATAAGTAATTCTCTCCGTTCTTCAACTCATATAAAAAAAGTGATCTGGGTGCGACCCGTAAAGTCCACACAACTAACTTCCCAGTGGGAAGAAATAAAAAAAGAATATTTATTTTTAAATTAATTATTATTATTTATTTTATTATTATTATTATTATGATTATTATTATCCGTAATAGAAGTTCTGGTAGAAGACGGCACCCCCCCTGCCTCGTCGTCCTATTCCATCTAATCTGCCTCTTCCACCTCCTTTTCCTCCTCCTCTTCCTCTTCTTCCTCTGCCTCTGTCGCCACCTCTACCAATAGTACAAATCATCAATTTCAAAATTCAGCTAGTTTGCCTTTATTTTTTAGTTATTTATTTACTAACATAGAACTGGAAACTTAATCAGTTCTGAGTTACGTAATTACGCTTCAAATAAACCCGGCCCCATATCATCTTTGGTTCTCCAGATAATCGTGGCGAAAGATTATTCCGAATGCACATACGTACATACACACGGACAGACATCTCTATAAAAACGTTGAATTTGGATTCTGGTGACCTTGAAACGTGGAGATATGTCAAAATCCGCGATTCACAAAATCGGCCCATTGTAAGAACTTCCACTGGGAAGTTAAAAATGTGTGTGTGAGATGTGTCCGCAACAATTGATTTTAATTTCGATTCTACTCTGCGAACAAATGTTAATCAAACACTAATTTTATTTTCAATTATCAAAACTATCCTTTTTCTCTGTACATAGTGTCAATAGTGATTGATGGTATGTGAAAGATCTACATAAATATGTACATAGGAGTATATTCATTCATACATAGAGGTTTTCAAATTATAGGTTTAATTTTGAAGAGCCCGCTATTTCGCCTTTATGTCAAAAATGTTTTGTCACGATACACTATTGAAAATTCATTTCAAAAACGGTGAAACAGCTGGAGCGGCTTCTCGCCCAGCAATTGTTTAATTAAAAATTAAGTGATGTGAAGAACTTATATCGTGCCCGCGCCTATCGCTCGAAATGTGACCGAAAAACCAGAAAGCGGATGAGGCCGATACCATGAATGCATTGCGCTATCAAACCATTTAAACTAATTTTTGTGACCGGAACTTAAAGGTGTCGATGTGGGCGATGTTTATTTCCAACAAGACGGACGCTACGGTTCCTAACAAGAGGCAGCCATTCCTCTTTTGCGAGAAAACTTTCCGGGTCGAATCATTTCTCGAAAAAGTGGGCAAAAATAACCAAAGAACTACCAAACGAGATCGTGTGATTAAAGAGAGTGCAACTTCTTGCGTTGGGACCAAGCGAACGAGAAGGTTAACCGCATTAAACGAAATTAAAAAGAAATACATGTTACTTAATGAGCGGACAAGTATGATCTTTATTCAGCAAGAAATCTTGCATTTGATAATGCTTGAACATACTTGAAGTTACTTGGACATGCTTGAAGTTACTTGAAAATGCTTGAAAGTTTGAAGTTACTTGATAAAGCTTGAACATACTTGAAGTTACTTTGACATGCTTGAAGTCACTTGAAAATGCTTGAAGGTACTTGAAAATGCCGGAAAACCTTAATATCATGTGAAATCAGAGAATGCAATGTCGATAAATTTCATTTTCCGATTAATATGTATAACAGTCGACTTTGTTTATACCCTATTCTAAGGGTATATTAATTTTGACGCATAGTTTGTAACATACCTTAATATTGCCCGTAGACCCGTAAAAGTTACTATATTTATGATCAGCATCGATAGTAATGTTGATCTAGCCATGTCCGTCCGTCTGTGGGCAAAAATTATTCCTTTAAACTGGGCCTAGAGAGCTGAAATTTTAACCATATACTCTCAGGGCCCCGAAATAATCAAGTTTACGAATTTTTGAAATCCGCCCACAAACTCAAAAAAAAAACAAAACTTTGGAAAAAATCCCACTGACACGCCCACAAATAAATAAAACAATTTTATTGAAAACCCAAAATTTGAGCTAGGAAGCTGAAATTTATAATATATACTCTTTAGGGGTCCTTTAAGCTCATGTGTAAATGTTTTCAAAATCCGCCCACAATTTAAAAAGAAAACTTTTTTTGAAAATCAAAAGTTTGGGCTAGGGAGCTGAAATTTATCATATATACTCTCTAGGGGGCCCTTTATGCTCATGTGTAAATATTTTGAAAATCCGCCCACTGACACGCCCACAATTTTTTTTTTTTTTTTTTTTTTTTTTTTGAAAAAGTTTGAGCTAGGGAGCTGAAATTTATAATATATACTCTCTGAGCGATAGGAATAAGAATAGGGTATCCAACAGTTCGCCCAAGCGGACTGTAGCCCTTCCCTATGTTTTTTTTTTCAACTTATAGAATAAATTGGTCGAATTTCGACAATAGGGCGACCCCTAGTTTGCAATAAATGCTTGGCCATTCTCTTGTACCATTTGATTCTCGCAGACGCTTTTGTTTGTTTTGTTCGCTCCGCGGCCATAAAAATAGGCGTTGTTGCTGGGCGATTTCCTCTTCTAGGTTAACCCGAGGCTTCATGAAACGTGTTACCAAATGGTAGTTAATCTGGGTTTCATTTGCGCCGCTGCTGTAAGTATTTAGCACTATAAGACCGCATGACTTTCACATGCTTAGGATTTCTTTACCCGGTTCCTGTGGCCGTATCCCAGTCCTCAATGGCAGTCCTCATAGTCTTCGTTCGACTTCGTTTCGTTTGGGATGTTCTTATGAGGTTGTGAAAATCTAGCCAGAATGCATCCTTTTCTGTTTGCCCGCATCCAACTTGGGGAGCATTTGCACTCACAATATTCTACACCTCATCTTGCATCACCAGTTTGAGACACCTCAAACGATCATTGGAATTTGAAATGATCAAGACGCTGCCAAGTAGCTCTGCCGCAAGAATGATACCGATTCCGTTCTTAGCCTTTTCGGTCCCGTAGTAGAACATCTTGAAAGCTTTTGTCCTAACGTCCAAGAAACGCGCCCGATTTGCGGTGTTTCGCCATTTCGTTTCCATAAGATATCAACTCGCCTTCTTACCATCATCTTTTCGAGTTCGTAGCTACGACGACTTACACTTCCAGCGCTCCAACTCGCGACCCTTAGGTTTTGCTTAAGCTTAAGCATTACTTTGCTATCCCCCCTAAACCAAATAGGTCTGATCCGAGCATTTCTGCTCGTCCCTGAATTAGAATCATAGTGCCTGGCGGGCTGGTGCGTTTTCTACTAGCGTACATTTCCATAAGGATTTAGTTTAAACGAGTTCGACGCGTACATGCTCCTATCATTTTTTGTTTGATCTTTCTTTTACGACACCTGATCTCTAGTCGTCAACCTACGGATGTGCATGCACACTTGCTGGACAGCTTTGAGTTGTTAAAAATGTGTCGCTAGGCTCACCTGAATGTTTAAATTGCCTAGATGTGATTCCCTACCCCCACCCTTTCCCCATTGTCCCTTTAGTCGCCTTTTACGACAAGTTCTGTTTATCGGGGTGCGCTGTAGTTCTTAACCCGTCCCTACACGGGAAATATAAATATTGAATAAATTTTATGAATATTCATTCGCTGTTTTTGTTTGTCAACAAACATGTTCAAAACTAAACGTCGTCAGTTGGATTGTTATTTTGGGAAAAATAAAAAATGTAGAGTAAATACAACCACTGGAACTTCACTTTTATAAAAGTCATGAACAAAAAGTAATAGTCATGTTGCTTAAACAAAAACAAATCAAAAAGTGCAGTGATGCCGCATCGATCCGCATTTTGTTAACTTTTCCGAATGCACCCATATTACCAAAATATGGATGTCAATGGATTCGGCGATTTTTTCGTTTATTAATAATTTATCATTGACAAACATAATAAGGGTGCTAATATGTATTTGTAATCTGTGGGCGCAGAGGTTAGCGTGTTGGACTACTGCTTATCTAAAGGTTTCAGGTTCGAATCCCCCCGGGGCCAAGTCTAAAAGTTTTTCCACTGCCCCAACTCCTGCGAATATATTGTCATAAGAAGCTTTTCGAATCGGCCGATGGGATTCGGCTTTAGATTGTAGTTCACTTCCACTTTGCACAAACATATGGTTGGGGAAGCTAGGTTTTAGGCCCTGTATGGCCATTTTTATTTTATTTATTTTTATAATCTATATAATTATTTAATGAAAACTTCACTATAAATATGTCCAACTTTTTTTTGATTTACAGGTGTCGTCCGTGACGATAAAGATAAATTCAAATGTCTGTACCTTCTTGTGGAGACCGCTGTAGCAGTGCGCCAACGTGAACAGGAACAAGAGGATGTCCATGTGCTGGGTAATTGAAATTTAAATCAAATCCTTCGACCACATTCTTTTAAGGTCAAAGCAAATAACAAAAACAAATAGTTCCCAGTCCAATTAATAAAAAACAACAAAGTAGTTTTTATAGCCCAACATCAAATCAAATCATTGCCACATAAAAAAAGATAAACTAAAACGAATCTAGAATTAGTCTAAATTTTAACTACTAGCCTGTTTATCATCTCCTACTCCTACCACCTTCTTCAACTTTCTCTCTCTCTCTTAGTTTTTATTTCATATTTTTAATTGAAAACAAACTTTTAATTTTAGTTTATTTTTTTATAAAAAAAAACTATTTTTTTTAACTATATACAGATTTTGTTCAAACATAAACAAAAAATACAAAACAAAAACAAATTAGAAAAAGAAACGTGTAACAGAAACCAACAACAAGAACCCCTATTCACAACCCCCACTTTCAACTCATCTGTCCTCCTGCGTCACGACCATCCACCCTCAAATCTTTAGATTGAAATCAGAGATGACAATTATTACGGGGGGGAATTTCAATGGACAACTAAACTAATCCACCCACATCACTACAGCCCACAGCCAACCACACACCGAGAAAAGAAAGAAGTGAGAGGATTAAGGAGATTTAATATATATATATATACATATATATTTCACAATATATATGTAATAAAAACATTAATACAGAGTGAGAGAATTTGCAAATACAAAGAGATAACAAAATTATATCAATCGAAATCTATAAGATTTTCCTTTTCATTTTTTTTTGTTCTGCATTATTACAATATTTTTGTTTTTAGTTTTATATATAAAAATGATTTTCACGAAGACGGATAAACAAATATATTTTAATATATGTAGTGTATGTGGGGGGACATTTGAAAAATGCCCTCAAGAATAATAAAGAAATAAATTAAAAATTAAAAGCAAAAAACAACAAGAATGAAAAGATCATATTAGTAGAAAATAATACAAAACAGGACAATTTACGAATCGACTACGAATTAAAGAAAGTAATATATTTACAATTTAAGCGTTATTAAGAGAAGATTTATATACAAACATATAAAAAACAAATTACAGATCAAAAGAAGAAAATACATACATACAATTTTGTTTTAATAAACAACAAAGTCCTTTTTCATGTGTAGAATGTGCATTAGAGATGGTATATTTTGTTGTAGTTGAATAAGCAAGTCAGCTTTCATTTTTGTTGTGGTGAGTTACATAGTCTTCAGTTCAAGATATATCCATTATATTTTATTATTTAGTCCAATAACTAGAGCAGACTCGGATTTATATGGTTGGTTAACTTTGCTTTAGATTTATTGAAAACAAACCATGAAAAAGTTATACTTTTGTCCATAGAAACTTAAAATTGTTCTAGTTTCCTACTTTGAGAGTACTCATAGAACTATCCATGAAGAAGCCATCTCTTAGTTGCGATGACTTCAGTGAGGTGTATACAAAAATGTTTGATGACTGAAAGGGCAATTCATTGCAGCCAAAGATTAACTTACAATACAAAACTGGGTGGCTTATGAATGGGTATTCGTACGGCTACGTCCTAATTGGCAGCCATCGAGTGACCGAACGGTGAACTTTGGTCGGTCGCGTCGCTTGTTTGGTAGCGCTACTAAAATGCGATGTTTTTTAATAAGGACATACAATAGGATTATTGCAGTTTGATATTTTAATCGTCCGTTGCAGCGACCATCGCTCGTTGCTCGGTTGCGCGATGACTGCCTGACGTAGGGTACAAGCTTATCAAACCAATGGCTTAGTATTTGGCGAGGAATTTTGTCATGCGAGAATCGAGTATCTCTTCACAGAAAAAGAAAAACCACGTTTGTTTTATTTGTTTGAACAATAGTTACTTACATTATATTCCTAAGAAACTCAGGAGGTGAGATTTGTCCGGAATTTTTTCCAACAACCTCTCCTGCAAAATAAAAAGGCATGAGAAACAAATTTAAGGAAAATAATTATTGTATTTACATACCAACATTCTTTGGATACTCGATTTTCAGCAATAACTTGTGCCTGTAGCAATGAAGTCTTTTAATTGCAGTCAACAATTGGGAGTTTCGCTTTCCTCTGTTGCCACTAATTTGTTGTTTTATTTAATCTATAATTCGTATTGTTCAAACGAAGATGATACCGACAATGACAGATGACAAACAAAAAATACTCTGGACTCGCTCTTTTTTCTATTGGGATGGGAATGTAGATACAGTGAACTTACAAATGTGTGCGTGTAACGACTTTTATATCACGGATATAAAAACGACGGGTAAAATTGCTTGAAGGGACCGGGTACTGAAACGTCAGGCGAATCCGTAATGCAACATTCCTGTAGTGTATGATAATACAGAATATATAATGTTTCAATCACAGTGTTAACGCATGTACTGTGCAAATAAACACTTGCATTACAACAAATCTGATGCAATGACATTTTCCATTGCAGTGAAAAGGCATCAGTACCCATGATGCTCATATTTTTAACATTTAAGAATCAGGGTCCTAATTGCAAACAACGATTCTCTTTGCCTGACTATTATTACTACCAAAAATCAATTAAAAGTTATGAGATTGGTCACAGATATAGTTAGCCTTACCAGACCATTTCAGCTGTCGTTATGTAAAAATGGGAGGCGAGTGACACTGAAGGAAACATTTTTGTTTAATACTTTTAGTTACTTCAATTTTGAATAAAATGTTTTTATTTTCAAATATCTGGAAGGTACAAACAATTTGTTTTAATAAGGAAACACATTCCAGTTGATTGAATTTTAAAATAACAAAAACAAAATGTTGATTGGTATTGCACTTTACTGTTATTATACGGCATTTGAAGAGCTTATTAGAACAGACGTATGTCTTATTTGCCTTTTCGGAACACGATTATAAAATCCTTGCTCACTATAAACAATAATCGTTATGCTATTGCATTTTAAAAGAAATTTGTAACAATTCTTTAAACATTTCACTTTGTATTTTGGTTTATTTTTGAACTTTGTTTTTAAACGTTAAGGTCGGTGCAGTTTAGAATTGGGGAAAATTGTGCCTTATTTGCATTTAGAATGGCAACTATTGCATGCCATTGTTCTTGTTATTTGAAATATGCATAGGTTATATGTATAGTTCCGGCAAAGTCGTTACTCGTAATTCGTAATTCGTAATCAGAGCCCAGCAATTACTTATCTGTGTTCCGTTCACCCATTTTTAACAAAATAATCGGAACAAACATTGAGCCTTATTGCGAAGATCAATCGACAAGTGATAATTGACTATTTTTAATGTGTGCTATTGTGAACGAACGATTCATTTGATATTTTTGTCAATCGCTTTTTTTTTTTTGACTGCGATTGACAAAATCCTTTAGAATCGTTCGTTCACAATAGCACGCATTGAAAATAGTCAATTATCAACTGTCGATTGATCTTCGCAATAAGGCTCATTGAAACTAAAAACATTAGGTCTTCAATATGGGTGAACTCGGAAACGCCAGCAAAATGCGCATCGATGCGACATCACTGCACAAAATACGATTCCGATGCGCAACACAACTGATACTGATGCATTGAAAGCAATTTTCTTGATTCTTTTTTCGTTGACATTTGCGAAGCAGTTTACGCAACTTTTCAGTGATGCAAAATGTTTTTTGCGTTAATAAACGTGGCAGTGGTGGGGCTAATTGAGCATAAACCTATAACAGCTGCATTATTGAGTTCAAATTGCAATGATGATGCAGTTGTGAACCATCTGATAACTTGCGCATTCGAATACAGCATTTATGAACTGGTCCTTATTTTTTTAATTTCACACATTAGATAAACTCGTGGACTTTTATCAATTATGCTGGACGGTTGCTTTTTTCTTTACTTATTCATTATGTTAAGAGAAAATAAATTTTAAACAAATTTTATTTCATCTAACATCTGTCGGAACTGCCTTTCAAATAAAAACACGAAATGTAGAGCATAGCGATGAAACGTGAGATTTTTCAGTCGGAATAAAAAGGAAAGGACATCGAAATACCACCACAAAGTGAACGCACAAAAGGAGCCAGCGAAATAATGTCCACTTATTGTGCACAAAGATGAGCTTGGCCATTGTACGTTCCATGTTCCATAAATTAAATGATTATATCGTTAAATGAAGAAATGATGTATACATAAAATAGTTTATACAAGTTTACACGTAGGACTTAATTTTTATATCACTCTTGAACGACAGAATTTAGTACTCGCTATCCAATCATCGAATAAACTTATTTGCGGAGACTGAATTCGGCCGCGACTTTTGGGCCTTACTATTTCTGCCAAACGTCAATACTTGTATGACAAAAGTTGAGATTGGTTAACAAAATTGATGAATCGGTATTATAGTTGTCAATCATCAAAGTTTTTGATCAACTGAATTTTATGCGGATTTTTGATCTATTGTGAGCACGTCTAATGATAAATTTGGCATTATCATTGTCAAAAATATTGATAGCTATCAAATTTTCAGTCAATCACAAATTCTTCGTTGACAAATACATATTGGGAATTCATTCATTCGCTGTTTTTATTTTAAAACTAAATTTTCAAAACGAAATATCGTCAGTAGAATCAGTAAAAATCACTGCAATTTCACTTTCACAAAAGTCGTGAACAAAGAATAATCGCAAAATGCATGAACCTCAACAAAAATATGTCAAAAAGTTCATAAAATTTTAATTTTAACCGAAGCGAAACGAACGGACCACAGAAATTTATCAATTAACAATCGTAATACCAAAATGTCGATCGATTGATAAATATTTCGTTGCTAAACCCTCTGTATCAATAGGCTTTTGGGAACTTAAGTTGGAAAAGGCATATCTTCGCAAAAATAGCAAACGGCTTATGTTCGCTAAAGCTGCAAAAGTCATATTCGCAAAAGGCATATGTTCGCATCATTCCACAGCGCAATTCCGTTTTGATGAGATGTTGGTTAATGTAATTTGCGGTGCGAAGAAGGAGATAATGGGTAAATTCGGAAACAATTCACTGCAGAAGTGGTGCTTAATCGGGCCCACCCACACGTTTATTAACGCAAATATTTTTCATCACTGAAAAGGCGTTTCACTTTCGTGAAATTGCGCAAACTAATGCGCAAGAAGCAAATTAGTAAACGCATACCCTGCGAAATATTGGCAAAGCAAAAAGTTTCGCCAAGTACAATGTAAACATCCCTGAACGTTCGCAAACGCTGTAGATTTGCTTTTCTTCGGCAAACGCAATTGTTCAGATTCCTATCATGGTATTGGTTCGAAAAGAAGTCTTCTCCGCAACGCAAATCCAGTCGAAGATTCACTAAGGCGTTCTTCTTTTTTAGTTCCGAGCTAACCACTGAACAGAACGTGAGCAAGTAGAGCGTGCTCAGAGCGTTCTGATTTGTATGTGAACCACACTTGAGCGCTCAGCTATCATTTCATTAGAAATAAAAATTATTTTATAAAGTTTGGGAAATGTTCGTTCCGAATCGTCATATGCATTGTAACTGCCTTGTTACATCTGTTTTGCCTGTGTTTTGCTATGCAATTCTTGCGAATTTATCCAAGCATTAACGAAATTGCCGATTGTAATTAGTGCAGTGAATCCCTGTCGATTTTACCCAATAGACCCAATTTCCAAAATTTAAAACGTACAATCGAGTTCAAAAATGTAATAATGCAGCAGTCCTGCAAGATTTGCGTTCATAAATGAAATACCCTGCATTATTTTAGTATGGCAGTAGTTGACAACTGCGTTCATAAAATGAAAATACGATAAAGTTTGAAGTGAATTTTTGGCGATGCAGAACTATTGCATTAATACAACATATTAATTAAAGAAATATGTTATGCCAGGCATGTGCAACAACGTTGCAATAAAAAACACGACCTTCGTTTGAAGGGCTTCCTTCAAAAATTAATAGTTTTATACATGTTTGCATACCCCCTTTAAGGACTTATAATATCGCAGCCCTTGCTACCGTTTTTCCCTTTGCTATGAAGAGGCCCTAAATAAGATGTCTTATCATATTGTTATCATTGAATTCCAACGAGGGTGAAATTATTTTACAACAGATTGAATCAAATATGTGTTTGTATATTTTTGGGTTAAGTTGTCGAGTTATTTTCGCGTAGGGTGGAACATCTCAAAAGTGCCTTTATCTCGAGCCACAATCTTCTGATGTTTTACCAATGTTACCTCCTTAGACTTTGATTAATAAAAGCAAAAATCCAGTTACCAAGTCATCTTTGCCAAACAGAAGATTCCGACTATCGCGATTATGTATCTGTACAGTTCATGAGCTAATTGTCCACTTTATATAGTTTAACTAACGCGGACTTTGTGTTAATATCGAATAATATTTGCTTATTGTCCAGCGCGATTAATTGCAACAAAGATAACAAATTGAAACAATCAATAAATTTGCTCAATTCACTGTTAAAATTTAGTGCACGAAAATTCAATATTTTATTTAATTTCAGAAAAATTTCAATTTAACTCTTTTAAAATAAATAAATACAAATAAACTCCTCAAGACTCAAGATCAATTAAACTATAAATGATTTACGCATGTCCTCAACTGAAGAATACATTTTTTCTTTTTAATTTAACCTAATTTTAATACTCTCACATTTTGTTCATAATATAACTTTTCCTTTGTTTTTCATTTCACGTTTGTTTAATTATCCCATTTTTAGTTATACTACATTTATTAAATTACTATTAGCAATATTGTAAAACACAAAAAATGCATATACATACAAACCAATAATTTTAACAAAATCCAACTGAAAAAAGATTTATTTTTTGTAAATAGTACCTTATTATTACATACAAATCTAATTAAAATAAAATATATATAAATGTTAGAAACAAACAAATAATTAATAATATTATATTATTTAAAAAAAATCATGACGAAATTTTAAGAAACGACTTGATGGCAAAATGAAGCAGAAAGCCGTTCCAATCAAATGGCTTCCTCAACTTCTCGAATGTTTTTTCTTATGTAATCATTTTTCTTTTTTAACATATTACTATTAAATTTTGTTTTTAATTTAGGCAATTATTTTGAATTAATAAGTAAAAACTAAAATGTAAATGATTTCAAAACCAACAAAAAACAAAAAATATTTAACTAAAAAATTAAAAAATGTCTCCCAAAATGTGTTTTATAGCGAAAAAAAGTTCGAAAGAATAAAGTTAGAAAAAAGAACATGTAGTCATTGTGGTTTCAGTATTTCGAATAACACTTCTCCAAAAAATCGGAAGAAAAAAACGTTTTATAGGAGGCAAGGTGATCTTCGATCAGGCAGCTTTATTTTCTTTGTTGTGTCAAAGCCATATCGTTTTAAAGCCCTTACACATGCGAAAATCCGGATGAACTAATTTGGTCTCTTTGCACGAGAAAACTTCAGGAAATTTATTCGTACCTTTTGCGGAAGAAGATGAACAAGATGTAGCAGCCGCAACAGTATTTTGAAGGACTTTAAAACGATCAAGTGCCGTTCCTAACTCGACGAAATTCGGGAGGCTCCATACTCTGAAACAACGAAAAGCGATAGGGCCGCATGAGATACTCAGAGTTTTGACCGATATAGCACAATCGTACCAATATGATAATCAACCCTATCGAGGCATCCGTTCGGAAGAAATTCCGAAACGAAAGGCAAATCCAATCGGAATTCATATTGCGATAGAGGTATCCGTTTCGGAACAAGATAAATAAAGCATACAGCTGCTTTAAATTCATTAGTGTGAAATACTTTGTGATAAATCTAATACAGTTTCAAAGTGATCGCTAATGCGGCTCGAGTTGACCACTAAACATCAAAAATTATATTTTTTAATTTTATTCCGTCCAATTTTTACCACTTTTCCATTTTACTTAAAATAATCCGCAGCATTTTCTTGTCGGCGAGATTCGAAAGAAATTTGCTGTGTATCTGTCAAAAGTAAGTGACATAAACGCGTTACAACGCAATATCCAGTTCTCCAGGTTGAGGGTTGTGCCGTCGGAGTATCTTCCCTAGCAGTGTCTTATGGTGGATTTACACCATCACGCACGCGCATTTTTGCAACAAAACCGAAAAGAGAGATCCGTTTATCCGCAGTCAATGCTAATAAGGTGTAAGAGTGAGATCACTTACTTTAACTTGCTATAACATTATTATGGAGATTTGACAGATCACATGTAAAGAAACAAATTTATTTTCATCGGTTTTGTTGTAGTAGAATTAAAAAATAAATAAAAACATGGATCTCGTAAAGGCTGCCGTATTAATAGTGTTTTCCATCTTGAGTAGGTACAATCGGCGATGTGAAGCAGAGAAATGTCAAAAATGTATTATGGCGATTAAAACATATGATAGCAGCGCCCATTTTGTTTTATAGGAAATCGAAATTTCGTAAGCCATCGCTATAAAAATATCAACATGCATAGCTTTCCCATAATTCCTACCACGTAAACAAGATGGCCGACCTGACTACGTGTCACGTTTTTTTGCATGTTAGGTAATGCTGTCCCTTTCAGTCACACGGATATTTAGTATTTAGCATCCCTTTAATCTTACATGTTAGGAATGTGTGACCGTGTAAATCCACCATTAGGCAGAAACCTAAGCAAGCAAGCAAGCAAGCATGAAATGATATTATAAAATTACCGGAAATGAATTTATCACCCCTATTGCGAGTGTCAATCGACAATTGATAATTGACTATTTTCAATGTGTGCTATTGTGAACGAATCATTTTCATTGATATTGTCAATCGCATTTTTGCAATTGACTGCGATCGACAAAATCCTTTAGAATCGTTCGTTCACAATAGCACACATTGAAAAGACACTCGCAATAGGGGTGATCTCGTATTCAGCTGTTATACGCTGTTCGCACCGAATCAAAATACGAGAATTCGTGAAATCCATTCCTTATCCTCCTTTCAGAGTTATCGTGAATAAATTCCGAGAGAAATGAAAATCAAATTGCTATTGCTGAATGGAAACAGTTTCCCACGGAAATTTATTCGCGGTAGGTTTTATTGTTTTTTGGGGTAGGTATATGGATTTCTTATTTATAATGAAGTTAGCTGTAGGTATTTCCCCATGGAGAACTTATTTAAACCAGAACTAATTTGATGTTTTCTATTTTTTTTTTGTAACGTTTAGGGGGAAGTTTGAAGACATCGTCTGAATTTCTAAACGTCAAAATAAATGCAGAGATACTTACTTGATGCCCCATGCTTTTTTACGCCTTGCAGTATCTAGGTAGGTACTTCCTTTTTACTAAACTTCGCACACACAAATGGATGGAGATGTTAGGTTTTGGGCCCTGCATCGGATCGGATCGGATCCCAATTTCCAACAAAACCAATATTTAATTGACCCAAGTGACGAAGTGATCGGAAACCAAGCAGCTTTTTGAGATCGAACTGGCGAACCCCACAAGCGGACCTGTACGAATGCCAGTACACACTTTGCTTATGATCCCCCTGCAATATAGATCATAGTCCAGATGTGCACTGCAAATTTCGGTCTTTTGGAATAAAAACACTATTCCTTGTGACTTTTTCCAAGTGGTTCCATATTCATGGATACTTTTTACTCTAAGTGATGTTATAGGCAGTATTGGTCCGAAATTGTGCGGAATTATAAATAAGTCAATGGCAGATGGAATTTTCCCAGAAACATGGAAAGAGTCTATAGTTGTTCCAATAGAAAAATTAAAGAATCCTAAGAAACCTGCAGACTTTCGCCCAATCAATATGCTGCTCAACGAAGCGAAAATCTTGGAGAAAATTGTGCAGCAGCAGCTTCAAAAATATATGGAGGAAAATCATCTATTCGCGGAGACGCGGAGTGCCAATCGGGGTTTAGAGGTAGACATAGCTGTGAGACGCTAATAAATCTCATCTTCGAGGAGTGGAAAAATGAAGTTCACTCAATAAATAAAATTGCGGCAGTTTTTATCGACCTGAGACGAGCATTTGAGACAATTGACAGGGACATCCTAATTGATAAGCTCAATAAATATGGAATTAAAGAGAATGAATTAAGGTGGTTCGAGTCATATTTGCAAGGACGCGCACAGACGACAAGGGTAGATGATGCAGTCTCGGAGGCAAAATGTAGTCTTGGGTGTGCCACAGAGATCGGTTCTGGTGGAGTTGCTTTTTATAATATATATTAATGAAATGCCAAAAGTTGTCAACTGCTCACGATTACAACTTTTCGCTGACGATGGTCTCTTATATGTTTCGTGTAATAATTTAGAAGAATGTGTCGAACAGATAAACAAAACAGTGATTTAAAAGAACTGCATAAATGGTTTCAGATGAACAAATTAAGCTTAAATATAAGCAAGACGAAGTGCATGTTTATCAATGGGTTGTCCAATAGTAGAATAGTGATCAATGACGAATCAGTTGAAATTGTTAGTGAAATAAAATATCTGGGTATTAGATTGATGAGAATTTAAATTTTAATGGTCATATTGCATACATAGCAAAGAAAATTGGTAAAAAAAATTGGGTTTTTTGGCAGAATACGAAAAAGGATGTCAATTATATGTGCAATAAATGTGTATAATACAATAATCAAGCCACATTTTGAATACTATTCTACAATTATATATTTAGCGAACAATACTATGTTGGATAGACTGCAAAGGTTACAAAATAGAGCGATGCGCATAATTTTAAAATGCCACTGGCTGACTTCAATTGTGAACATGTTGAATGTGCTGAAATGGTTGAGTGTGCGACAAAGGACGATTATGAATGTGTTGTTGTTTGTGTTTCAAATGAAAAATGATTTGTTACCCAGATACCTCTGTGATAAAATAATATATGTCGGTAGTGTACATAACTATAATGTCCGTAACAGAAATAACTTTCGTCTTCCATACTTTACAACAGTAAAAGCACAGAATACAGTTTTTTATAAAGGCTTTAAAATGTTCAACGAGCTACCTAATGAATTGAAGTTAGAGAATCGACTTTTAAGTTTCAAGCGAAATGTTGTAAATTATGTTAAGACCAACTATGATTAGATTCCCTTAGTGTTTTATACTACTGGATTAAACTTTCTTTGTATTACAATAGCTAAATATTGCTAGATAAACTAAAACTACTACCAACCACTACAAATTACTCGTAAATACCAGAGCCTAGTCCCTTCTAGGGCAGGTGAAAATATCCTACTTATGTAGGGATAGTGCGTAGTAAATCTATAATAAGACGAGGTTCTGCAATCGTTTCGATGATCTTAGAACGACACAATAGTGATTGGGTACAAACTGGATTGAATGTCATAGCTGCGTCGCGAAATCAGCTTGATGTGCAAAGAAAAAAAATCTAAAAAAACAGCAAACAAGTGATGATGTCGATTTGCTTCACAAGGGGGAAAGAACAATCACTGACATTCCATTAGAAACTTCATTGAAAATAACTGCAAACTTTACTGAAACTTGTTTTAAAAAGTTTTTGCAAGTGTACTCCTTTTTCATCACGCATGAATTGCAGAAAAAAAGCTTTGTCAACTTTTCGTTGCCTCTGTTGTTGCTCTACCTCGTATCTACATGCTTATTCATAATCAGCCAATTTTCTATAGAAATTTACCAAAAACAAAATACATGTGGTTTTATTACAGCTTTGAAGTTGCAAAAGTGTAGAAACAGAAAATACCAAATCCCCAAAGTTTTCATGCATCAGGGTTGATTTTTGATTAAGTCGAGGGTTCTTTAGTCCCTTTCATCTTTCATTTCCCAAAATTCACATTTGTAACCGTCTCTTATCTCCATTTTCACAAGATGGCTGGCATTCTCTCCAAAAGTCATTTATCTCGTTTACATAAGAGATTGAATCCGGATTCAACCCGAATTGAATTACATGTAAAGGTGAACAGAATCGAAACAGGGATAAATGGCTCAAGCCGATCACAAAATTTTCTGTGACAACATTGCTAAAAATATTGTAAGCGTGAATTGTATAATCGAGATAGACAAAGAGAGAGTAAATGTGAGGTTTTGTTATCCTTTGTTGTGTTCATTTGACTTTGACTTTCATCTCCACTTACACAATGCTATACAAAACGTATTTAGTAGGAACTGTGAAACTCAATTCTTCTTTAAATAAATCTGTCACTTCGGTGAGTGGAAAAACTTGTATTCAAATCCAGTTCCAATTCTATCTTTCGATTCGGTCATGTAAACGGAGTAATTCACTCTCCACCACAACCGTTTCACTTAGCAAAACATACCGCAACACCACCGTTTAAATGTAAATAAAACAAACCAACCTTTCCACTTATCTCCCTCTGACTAAACCGCATGACATCATTCTTCTCTCCTCATCCCATTCAACAAGTGTCAACTTTCAAAAGGCAACTTTCTTAGCTTTATCTCATTCGCACTTATTCCAATTTCGTAGTGTTCCCCTTTCGACAAAATTTCATTTTACAACAACACGTCTTTCTACATCACAATCAGTGCTGCCACTAAAAAAAATGTAGCAAAACTTAATTTGCGTAGCAAAACTCAAAAATATCATTTTTTTCGAAAACAAACAAAAAAACACTTAATTCTTTATTCAAAGTAAAAAATAATTAGTTAATAATTTCATAAAATTATAAATGTACGATCTTTGTACCAATAGCAGAATTAATATCACATAGAAATTCCGGCAAATCTTTTAGATTAATACAGTTTTTTTTAGAGTTCAAAAATTAAGTTTTTAAGTAGGTACCTTTTAGAAAAAATCAAAAATTCGACACCCATATTTCGTTTCTTTTTGAAACCAAACATTTTGCAGCCATTATTTTATCTACTGTCTCTATTTTAAATGAGTTCGTCTTCTTGTTCTTTGTCAAGCTCAAATCTGAAAAAATTTCAAACCGATTCCAGATTCCAGTCAAATTCAAACACTAACACATACCAAGAAATAGGTACTTGTTGGGTATGGTAGAAAAGAATATAAGTTGGTGTGGGAAAGTGAGTAAAGAGTGAATATATTTTCGTTTATTTTATTTTTTTTTCAAGAAAAATTTTAAGATTTATGTTGACATTTCGTGCTTTAAAAAAAGTAGCAAAATAGACGTTTTTAGGGAGAGTGCGTAGCAGCGTAGCAAATTGGAAATCGCGTAGCAGTTTTGGTACGATCGTAGCAAAGTGGCAGCGATGATCACAATTCCACAAAACACAATCGGTTTTTTGTGTTCAACTGACACAGAGCATTATTCGAATTGCTGCCATTGTGAACGGTTGGCTTCGTTGCTTCCGACAGTCTTCATCCTTTTGACACCTTGCACGTTACAGTCGAGGTTTAAAGTAGTTTTGCAAACCTATTGCAAATCGTATCATAACTTGTCATTTCTTCGAGTGAAAAGAAATTTCATTGTTTTGAAAAAAATAAAATACAAATTTGAAATCCTAAGTGGTCAGTGTTACTCGTAAATGATGACCTAGTGTGTTGTTCATTCTCCGTTATTAGGTTGTCGTAATTGTTTGCCCTCTTCTGCCGACCCTTTCTGCTGAATTTTGATTTTCTTTTTGTATTGAAATCACATATATAAATAACCGAAAAGTGCTAATTTTATGTAATCAATTATTTTTTTTTGTCATCGTTGCCGCAGTTGTTATTATTTGTTTTTTTCTTGAGTGTGTGTGTGCGAATTTTTGTGATTCATTCCGAAGTAAGAATAAATATAAAAAGGGCAATCGAAATTCAACTGAGGAAGCAATAGCTAAAGAATTCCAATTGCCAAGAAATCAAAGTTGAGTGGCAGAGCGATACAAATTTCATTCAAATTGGTGCAGGTTCGGGAAAAAGAGTTTAATTCCATTCAGCAGGAGGCTGCTTTGTTACTCGTATACTGTTATTTACATCGCGAGAAACTAGTTCGACTGGTATTGAACTGGTGGTGGTTCACCTCAACAACAACAACAGCAACAGCAAAAACTTCATCATCCATCGACCACTGCTGCTCTGCAGTAGAACCAACTCATCTCTGAACAAACCAATGGAATAATTATGTCATGGGATCTTGTACTAGGCGACACTTTTTGCTGTCAACATGTTTTCTACAATTGGTAAGTGGAGATTTTCTCAAGGTTTAATAAAATTGTGGTTTAGTGATATACCTAGGAGTGGTAATTTTAATTCGAACTCGTCACGATTGTAATAAGCACTACCTACGAACATAATTTAAAAATTTATTACATAAGGTTACGACTTCTCCTTAAGACGATACCGAGTTAACCTTTGTGCACATTATAAAGTGTCTGTGACTGTACAGTGGGGTCGATCAATTTGATGCTTATTTAAACTTTCGAGTGTTAAAGTAGTTGCTTCTAAAATTTAGCTTAAATAGTCTCATGTTTTTTTTCTTTTATTTTCAAAGCGATTAAAATTCTAACACCAGCAGAAGTTGACACTAGTCAGCGTTAATTAACGATATGAGGAGGAATGCATTTTTCGAATTTACATGAATAAAGTCTGTGCTCTCATGAATTCATTTGACTGCTATGTTCCGTGCTTTTAAGAACTCAGATAGGTTCACAAAGTCTGTATAACTCAATAAGGCGCCATGAATTTTCTGCAGTTTTTTTTAGCGGTGAATTTAATAAACAATACAAAAACAGCCGAAAATGCACAGGGATAAATGGCACCGACTTATCCAATCTCCATATTTGAAGCAGCAGCTTTAGGGTGACTACAGAAATTGGGCACTTGTCGGCATTTTTGAACGCAAATGTTGAGGAATGTTTGCAATTCAGTGTAAGGTATCATTCGGGTTTGCACATAAAGGCAATATTTATTGAACAAATTATATTTACATTATACGGAGACTGAAAAATGTCGGACTTTTCAGTCAGGATGGTTGTCGGCCATATTCGATTTTCTTTGGCTGGCCAAATTATCTATGACATTTCATTCCTCACCATTTTGCCAACAACAAAACAAGTCAAAGAGATTCTGGCTTTGAAAGCGTTAAATGAATGAAAAAATTTAGAAAGCATCAATAAAAAAATTGCATTCATAACAAATGAGTTTGATTTTCAAGCCTCAAACGTCAAATTTTAGTCAGACTTTATGTCCACAGAGATGTTAGCAAATGAAGCCGGCCTAAAATGTCCAGATTTATGTTAAGTACACAAAAGTGCGGTCTACACGAGACATCATTATTTAATGACTTAAGTCTTGACCGAAACTATTCTCGTGGAGACGTGCTTTGTACATATTGGCCCATACTAATCTTTTTTCTTTTTTTATCATTAACGACAAGGTTAAATCTGGGCTAAAGGGATAAATATGCATCCCTACTGCTCCGCCTGTGGGGTTCGCCGTTTCGACCTCAACAAATAATGGCAGTCTTTCTGATTTTGAATCACTTCGTCAATAAGATCAATCAAATGTGATCCAGGAGTTCCTAGGCCTGCCTCTATTTCGCTGTTGTATGAAAACGTTTAATGATATTGCCTTTTGACAGGGTTCGTAGGAAATCTCCTGTGAACATGTCAGTACCAACCAGCCGGTCGCGCATCAGGATGCGCGGGATTTTTTTCTGTTGTTACAGTACCCTTATAATGCTAAGAACACAATTAAATGAAACAATTTTATTGAAAAGTCAAAGTTTGAGCTAGGCAATTTATAATATAGACTCTCTAGGTGCCCTTTATACTTATGTTTAAATATTTTTAAAATCCGCCTACTGGCGCGCCTACAATTAAATAAAACAATTTTATTGAAAAACCAAAGTTTGAGCTAGTGAGCATTTTTTTACAAAAGCTTCGTTTTTTTCAATTAAATCCTTTAAATGTTATATAACAAAATATGTAGAGCGTTCTTAACAATTCAACCATACTTAGACTTTTGTCACGGCCACTTATGAGGGATAGGAATAAGAATAGGGTATCCAACAGTTCGCCCAAGCGGATAAGTAAAAAATACATAAAACAAATATTTTATGATTTACAAGCTTCATTTAGTGACCAATTCGGCACTGATCGCCTTTGAAAAATATCATAGTGTTTAAATAAAGCTGGCACATTAATTTATAAGAGTATAGTAAAGCTCCATTTGTGAGCCTCTCACATCCAACTTATCTTACGAATTACGTCTCAAGAACGGGACAATTTTCTAGAGCATGAAATCATATTTTTACATTTAACGCAGTCCGTAGGTACCAACATTTTCTTTTTGTAACCGATGAGGGAGGCCATTGGTTGTCTACTAGATTCATATTTTTGACAAGCTTCTACTGGAACGCTCTTAACAATTGTTTTTTAATGAGCGTTTTTTTTTTGAATTAATTTCATTGCATTGCAGTTTGTTTGAAGGTATAAGTAGGTCATTAACCGCTAAATCTTAAAACAAACGAGACAATGCAATTACTAAGCCATATTGAAGTATCTGCTCGAAAGAAAAAAAATCACAGACGCGTTCAACGAAACAATTTTTGGCAAATATGTACACGCACATTTCTTCCGTAGCTCTTCGACAGAAATTGGTGCGAATTGTTGTAAGGGAATGGGAGTTATTTCAGTTATTTGTTATTGAAGAAAGAAAACAACGACAAGAAGCCAACACAAGCCGCATTACCTAATATTTTGAATTTGTGTTAAGGTTAACAGAAAGTCGTTCATATTTTATGGATTTAAAATAGCTCAATTTTACGTCAAGTGAATTTTCTGATGTTTTTTTTTCCAAACGGATAACTCTTAGCATGTGAGCTCCGATTGGATTTAGCTTTCGGAATATCTTCCAATCGCATACGTCGTTGCTGTTTCTTTTATTTTGACGCTTTTTTATTAGATTAAAATTGAAATTAAGTCGAAGAATGTAGACCTTAGACAAAAATTCGTATGATGAAAGTTCTAGACAATTAAATTTCTTGCTCTTTTGTTGAAAATGCGTACATTTCGAATCGATAATACACTTAATGGATTAGAAATTACCTTACGGACCTTTCAATTCAGGTTGTATTTGACGGCTTCAAGAGTCTGCAACCCACCAAATAAATGCTGGTGTTCCAAAGCTTGACTACAGCGCTCATATCTGGTCCGGTGCACCGATTACATATTTGGACTTACTCGACAGAAATAAAAAACGCGCGTGATTGAGTCATCGCGAAATCGCTTAACTCTCTTAGTGTAGCAATGTCTACTGCCTACATGACAGCAGGAGCAGCGAAGATTGATCGAACAAGAAGTTCCAAGATTCGGGAAGCCTTCACGTCAAAGAACCTATCTCGAAAAAAATGGAGCGCGACCGGCTCAGTTGGTACCGTCTTGTGCAAAGGAGAGATCCTACAAAGCCTGTCAAAAAGGCAATAGCAATCAACGTTCCAATACAAACGCGAAAGAGAGGCAGACATTTAAACTCCTGGATCACAGAAATGCAGCAACACCAGCATTTGATTGGCCTCAGCGACGAAGTGATTCAAAATCGGGAGGCCTGCCGTTATTTGCTGAGGTCGAACCGGCGAACCCACAGGCGGATCAGTAGGGATACAGTTAAGTGGGAGGGTTATGATCCCATTAATCCTGATCATAGCCTCACCGCCATTAAAGGAAGAACAGACAGACAAAACCCGTCTGCGTGTGTAAATTCTATAACATTTTTCTTTACTCTTATTCCTTAACGACAAGGCAATGATCTGATGATTTGAACTACTAGTAGAGCGATCATAACCCTCCCACTTCACTACACGCCTTTTCGCCGGTTCCACTTCATTAAACATGGTCAAGCCTCCCGTTTTCGGATCACTTCTTTATTAAGGCCAATCAAATGCTTGTGCTATCACTATTTTTCCATTCTTGTGAGCCTAGCGACATGTTTAACATCTTGACATTGTCCCGAAAGGGTGCATGCAAATCTGTGGGTTGACACGAGGATCACCGGTGTCGTAAAAACAACACACAATAACAGGAGCATGCACGTGTCCAAATCGTTAAAAAGACCAACGCTTAAAAACGCTTGAATCGCGAAATTGCAATAACACCAGCATTTGATTGGCCTCAGTAAAAAGCGATAAAGAAGAAGAAAGTCCAGATCATAACCTCGCCGTTTAAGAAATAAATAAAGAGCCTCCTATCAATGCCGTCTTACCACACTGTCGTAATTCGGTTGCATGTCTACAAATACCTTGAAATTAGGTTAGTAATTTAGGTGAAAACAACTAAAAAGAAATTAACTGAAATAAATTGCACAGTAAATGTACATGAATGTCAAAAATCTAACTGAATGAACGAAAACTGGATTAGCACAAGTGAGTAAACACTTTCAGATTAAGTTAGAACAAAATAATCGCAATGCCAAAAATTGTTAGCTGTTTTAATTTGAACCTTTTCCATGATATTCTTTTGTATTTTTGATTAAAAATTGCCGAACTATTACACAAATCTAAGAATTGACTTCTCTCATGCAATCGCTCTCTCATGTCATTTTCTGCTGTCGAACCGGCGAATCCCACATACGGACCAGTACGGATGCAGTTCTTTTTCTGATATTTTGATCATTTAAAATAGTATAAATAATGCCTGATAGATATTGCGGCTTTCAGTGTGGAGTGTCATGTTTGCAGCAACTTCTATTTGACACTGATATAAAACGCTGGCTAAACAACCATTGGAAGTGAATTTATACAGTCTTCATCACTTTTGATTCTTAAGATCGCACAAAAACCTTGATTTGATATAGGTATAGGTAGGTACCTCCAATCCAAATGTGTCTAAGTACATAATTAGATTCCAAATCTAAGTAATAAAACTTCCCCAACACCAACTATCTACCTACATAATTTAAATAATAAACGAATGAACACATAGCCATAGCCAAGTCACATTTCCACCTTTATTCGTAATAGGTACGTAGGACTGTAGGTAGCTAAATGTACCTATAGGTACATTCTGGGGAAAATGCCATCAAATCCGTGTTAATCTATGTCAAATAAAGTATTTTTTTTGTTAACTTAATTGTAAATAATGCGCCTTATCGTACGTATGATAAACTGATAAGACTCAAAAGTGACAAGTGAAAGTGCTTTCATAACTTTCTATTTCAACTAATGAACATAGACGCAATAATACATTTAATGAACAATAGCATGTTAATTGGAACGCCACTCCCTATCATTTTCAACCTTAAAACAAACAACGCTGACAATTCTCATTTGTGTTAAACACAATTTAGGGCAGATTTTCCACATCGTATGAACACAGTTAATGGTTTTTCCATAAGTTATCAACTTCAAAATGCTTACTGTTTATCTAATTAAAAACACATCGCGACATTTCATTCCGTAAACACACTCAATTCATTAATAACAAACTCCCTGCCTTTACAGGGTAAGGGGAATATGAGTCAACGCTGGCCCCGACCAAGTTCATTGTGTTATTCGGGAAAAACGTACATTTTCATCACATTCTCCTCCTCCACTCCATATCGTTTAGTCAATCAGTTTATTCAAACAACAACTGATAAATAAAACCATACCTGGTGCTGTGCAGTTAACACACATACATAGATGCCAGCACACTAACACACAATACAAATCGTGTTCCAAGAAAATTTAATGAATAAAAATGTTTAACCAACACACAATAGAGAAGGAGTCTCACGAGGGCTGAAGAAAACAAATGGCAGTTGGCTATGGCTGCCACTAACAAAGTCCTAACCTAAACACCGGCATTCCTCATTTTGAACCCATCTCTGAGTCTGACTTCCTGTTTTCTTTTTCATTCTATTTTTCGTGTTTAAATTTGGAGAGAACTGAGTACGTTCCAACTATATGGGGGCTTGTTGCCAAGTTTTGTAGGTACATCAATACTAAATAAACGCTTGGCCTCCATTCCCCAATATAAAAAAAATACAAAACAACTCTTTTTTTGCGTACACGCTTGACGCCATGCACTAAGCCAATCTCAATTGCTTCGCACAAGCAAGGCAGAGCACAGATTCGCGGCAAGAAAGAGGGAGAAATTGAATTGACGTGGTCTCTTACCTCTTACATAGAAAAAGTCCAGTTAAACCGGATTAAAAAACAATGTATTAAGTATTTTGAGTGTTGACGCACTGTGCGGCCTAAAAGGGACAGATATGTTTATTTGATTTGATTTTCTTTATTTAATTTGTTTTAAATGTTCCTTAGGGCCATAGTTCCCATCAGCAATTCAATCAAATTGAATCCATGCCTAGTCAAGACCTAATTTCTGGAAAGCCAATATATATATTTTATGGAAAATACATAATATGGCCGGGTTCAGTGGCGGATCTACGGGGAGGGGGGGGGGTCATCGGGTCCGAACCCCCCCCCCCCCCCCCCTCCCAGGAGGTCCGAACCGACCTGAATCTGAAATGCTGGTATTCTGTCGCCGAAAATTTGCATATTCTATTTTACGATTCGTAAATCCAAAAAAGATTGTAATCTGCAAATAAATAATTTCTCGTATTTTGTCATGCATAATATTATTATTCAATTCATGTTAGTACAACATATTAGCAACAGTGCGAAATCTAGAGAAAATCTCAATCGTTTTTAAAATTCCGCGGTTTTTTTAAGAATTCTTACAGAATTTCGTCTTCCGTTAGTCCAATTTCAGGATGGATGCTCAAAGAAGCGAGTCCATTCAGGCGCTCCCGTCCCATTGTACTTCTAAGATAGTTTTTTTTATTTTTTTTATGGTCGAAAATGATCGTCCTGCAGTTGCTGTTGTTACGGGTAACACTGCCAATACTCGTAAGATCGTGTTCACGTTTTTGAAACATTTTTCATTGATAACCTAAAAAATAACGTAACCATTGAAAGTTAAGTATTCGATGGGTTATAGAAACTGATTCTGGAAGTAAAAATTCCGATCTGAAGTTACTCGCTGATAGTGCATCGAGCGCATTTTGAATATCTTGATCGGAGATCCGTTGCCTCCACATTCTGATCTCTGAGATGAAATTCCTTTCTGAACAGTCTAATATTTCGTCATAAAACTTGTAAAGATCTGCGCATTTTTCCTCATCAAACTCCTGCTTGGAAGGAAATAGTTGTCCGAAACTGTGGAAGATCGATTTGTGTTTTTCGAACCGACTTTGTAGATGAAAAATGTAAGTATCAAGGAATGGAATGTAGAAGGCAGTTCTGTAATAATCTTCAACATTTTGTGTTTCAACGTTGCAACAGGTTTTCTGTTGACTGCAACGACGAGGCAATTTCATATTAATTTCGTATTCGGAACAGATTTCAGAAACATTGTCGTAAATGATACGAAAATTTGAATCAACGTTTTCCCGCTTTTCCTTGATATCATTTGTAGCATCATCAGCTAACTTTATGGCTTCTCCTAGATCTTGATTTTTCGTCTGCAATTCCCGACTCAGAGGCAAGACGATAGAATTGATCGATTCCATTATATGACAGGAGATTTGAAATTCGATTGTCAAAATCGCGGTCAAAAGCTGAGAAGCCTTTTGTGAAGTCTCTCGATCTTTTCACTTTTTTATTTCTTCCAAAGCTTCTATAACTACCGGTTGACGTTCGAGGTAAGTTGAAACTGCTTCATGAGACTGAGCCCATCTTGTAACAGCGAAAGAATTCTATTTTTCTTTTCTCCGGTCACTCTTTTTCGGCATTTTCAAAATATCTTCCTTTAAAATGCTTTGTCTCTTCGGCCAGTGGAAAAATGCTTCGATTGCTCCGATAGTTCCTAACGCATTTTTTATACCCGATACTCCGCATGCGGCATTGATGACCAAACTGAAGCTATGCGCGTACGTCGTCTCAACCAATGAAGTGCCGGACATTCACATAGAGTGTGTTCAGAGATTTCTTCATAATTTCTTCACCAATCAGAACCTTTATTCTGTCTCCAGACACAAATTCATTTTGTTGAGATGATATATGAAGCCGTAGTGGCCCACCAGCTTTCTAATATTTTTCTGATTTAAATTTCCTTGTATGAGTAAGGCTTATTTATTTGTTCGGATTTTCTTAAACCAGGGACACTTTCCCACTGGTTGAAACGAAGCTGTTGGCATTAATAAGTCTTAATGCATGAGCCTAATTAACTCTGCAAGAAGGTTCTGGCCCAAAGAATGCAGATTCCGACCCAGCTCTAGCTAGTTTGTCTGCAGATTCGTTGCCTGCAATATCTTGGTGACCAGGTACACATCCAAGTTTGACCTTGTTATGTTTGGCTAGATTTTGCAATCAGAAAAACAAACAAAAGTGCATCCTACATGCCACTAGTGGATACATTTAACAACGAAAACTATCTATACAGTAGACGGTCGATATTGTGAATCACGGTAAAGTGAACTATTCAGTATAGCGAACACAAAAAAACTTTATACAGACTACTCTAAATAGGGAACAATACAAATCTCGATATAGTGAACGCACATTTTTTCTCCGGATTAAAAAAGAATATTCAAGCTGGAATGCGTCTACGGCATGTTAACTGGCTTTAAAGACACTTTACCGTTCATTAATTCGTTCGTTCATTCGTTTTGTATCATGCAATTTTCAAATATCTGCATCATAGCATAGCTATGCTGAATGTAGGTTGCCATATGCTCATGTGTTTTGATATCAAGTTTGGTAGGACATTTTTGTGCATTTTTTTACTAAAACTAAACTTTTGCATCAAATTCAACTTTGGAATACCTTTTTGCCTTCCCACTCGAAACAGTGAGCAACCTCATTATAGTGAACATGCCGGGTTTTTTTAAGTTCACTATATTGACTGTTTACTGTATTGACAATGAAGCGATCGTGTGTTGGGTTCATCAATGATGTCGTTTGTGAAAGGAGAATGCAGCCGAATACAACAAATTGTCTCTCCTCGTAGGACCGACGGAAAAGGATTTACGCAAAAATATTGTCAATTTTCATTTGAACTTGTGTTAGCAAAAAATGTTCATACTTGTCAATTGATCGTGTGTATGTGTACGGCCTTTATCTCTTCCAATAAATATGTATGACTACATTAGATACTGCGTTATCTTTGTTTGCTTCACGTTAACAATAGATAACCGATTTCTATGCAAAGGTCTCATGCCAATAAATGTCGCAACGCGAAATAGATTGGCTCCATTCGGTGGCTTATCACAGGCGCTATGTATTTTGACTTTCTATTTAAACTTTCCAAGCAGTTTAAATTTAATTTTTCTGGTTAACCAATTAAAAAACAAATTTTCTTTTTTGCTGTCACTTTCTGGTATCCGACTTTGTCAGCAGCCGTTTCTCTAAAACTTGAACTTAATTTCTCAATATATTCATTTCGCACGTGTGATTGCATATGGTTGGTGTTTCTTTTCATCTCGTCTTATATAACCGAAGCAAAACCGCATTAATCATTGACAGGGACTGTTCGTATTCTAACAGCGGCAATGATACTATTCTTTGAACGTCAGATTGATGCGGTCTGGTTGTTGTGCTTGACGTAGACCACAAATTGTTTTGTTATTCAACAGGGACATCTTTTGCCATCAACTGCAAAGTCATAACTTGAATGAAAAGAAGAAACGCCCAAAATTGAATGCCACTCTGGGATAAGGAACTTTTATTATATTACAACTGCACTTACTAGCTTAAGGTAGGTATATCCATTCATTAATTGGCGTCGTCCTCGTCATAGTCGGCTTTCCTTTATACAGTCTCCGCAGGAGAATAAAACTCTTTACGACCCACGTTGCATGATGACCGTAAAACTGTCTTTCGGAATGATCCTTGAATTTGTCCTTTTTTATTTTAGTTTGAGGGTACATAAGTGGGCCATATGGTCCCCTAATTCAGGAAATGTGGGTCTCTTCTGTGATGAGAATGTTGCAGGCACTTGGACTTGAAGTAGTTGAAAGGACATAAAGGTATGAGTATGCCAACGGCTTTGAGAAAAATCTTCATTTTTATTAAACCGAAGGAGAGTGATTGCAATATTTCTGTTTGACAGTAGAACTTAACCTAATTTTTTCATTATTTTGAGGGCAGTTTTTCGAAAAAAAAACTATATGTTCATCTTTGAGGTTATGGTTCCATTTTTCACAATGCTGAAAGAAAAGGAATCTAAATAAGTTGGTATAAGCTCTCTCTGAATCTGTAGGGCTGGAGCATGATGGTCGAGTGGTTACATCA
Source organism: Portevinia maculata (assembly GCA_949715645.1). NCBI lineage: Eukaryota > Metazoa > Arthropoda > Insecta > Diptera > Syrphidae > Portevinia > Portevinia maculata. The sequence goes on from OX454526.1 coordinate 263,761,086, forward strand.
CTTTCTGACAGTTTCGTATGGCCTGGCAGTTCAACGTAATATTGGCGGCTGAAAGTATGTCTATTATCTTTAAGCATTTTACTAATCTGACTTATTGGCTGATAAGATGTCAAACAAGTAATTTTCTCGTCAAGGTTTGATGTAAGTTTTGACAAAAATAGGTGTATAACATGTTTGCATAAAATGTACATGCTAGATATTCAAACCCATACCAGAGAGGCTGCAATATAATATAGATGTGAAGCCAATTGCTTATTTTAAACTAAGTGTCGCTGAACACGTAAATAAATAAAAATTGGTTCTGTTTTTAGACGATTTAATTTCGATTAAAGATATTATTGATCAGGGCTCGTTCCACAGCATTTTCCATGCATTTCCGTATAATATTTAGCCTTAACGGCCCATACAGGGCCTAGAACCTAGCTTCTCCAACCACTTTCATGCGAAGTGGAGAGGACCTACAGCTTTACGCTGAATCCGAACGGCAAATTTGAGAAGCTTCTCATGACAATTTGATACTCTTGGATGTTTGTCAGACGTTCGCAAGAGATCCAACAACACGCGGTCACCCATCTTAGTACTAACCACGCCCTATGTCGTTTAATTGCGGCGATCGAACGAGAACCGTTGATTTGACGTGGCAAGGTCGTTGACCAGCAGTTTCCATGACTTTCTTTAAAAGTTGTCGCGATAAATTCGGCAGTTGTTGGATTTTCTTCTTTTGTTCATAAAGACCCGTGACTTCAGAAAAATTCTAACGAAAAATGTCTGAAACGGTCAAACCGAGTACCTATCTTGTGGACCAGGTCAAACCGCCAAAATGAGAGATTAAGTGTCCGGGTAACGCTTCCTGCAGAATGCCACTCTCCCTCGTGCCGTTGTTCTCCAAATCCAATTTGTCAATTTGCATCAGCAAAAAGTTCTGCAGCAAACAGTGATGTTGGGAGGATGTAATGGGTCTTCGTGAACCGATATCGGCATAGATGGAAATGCGCCTGACCCAGATGATTTTAGACCAAGTTTTGGAGACCGGAATTCTTGCTTTCGAAAATTATGTCGTTTTCCATTGGTCCAATAGGTGAACTCTTTTTCTTTTTCCGAAAATATTTTGGGAGTGTTTTTCCCTTTCGGAAGACAAAAATATACCCGAGTGGTTCAATAGGAATCGACATTATAATGGGAGTTTTTTCAAGAGCTACTCGTATATTACGCTTGTTTAGCTAAAGGGATTGAGTTCAAATCAAAAATCTTCATAATGAAGAACGGTTCATAACATTATGTTTCGAACATGATTTTAAAGGCATATCGCCATCCTGCTGGAACCACCATCGTCCGGATAATTGTCGTCCATATTTTCAAAGAAATACACACTGGCCGTTCTCGGGGTTAATTGAGTTCCAATAATGCCTAAAACAGATGTGTAGCGAGACTGCACGCAGTGATGCAAGCAGTAACGCACTGTAAAAAATTGCTGACCTAAATATCACTGAACGACTAAACAGACTTAAATGTTAGGTAAGGTCAGAGAATTTCACAGCACGAAACGTCAAGACAAATTGTGCTGTTCTACTACTGGAGGTGTAGTAGAAATTGAAATAGAGACAACTTGCAAGCACGAATTGACATGTAAGCAATGCGACATTGTACTGCACGAGTTTTGTCTTTTTTTCTTGTTGATTGCCTCGCTCCAGAAATGACATTTTGCATGTTCACAAATTTATTGGGCCAAAAGTAAATGTAGAAGAACAGTCGAAGCTACGATTCTTCGTACAGTTTCGTTTATTTCTGCTTAAGTCCGAAAGCATGCATCATGTTTGCACCTTACTTTCGCACATTTGACAACCAGTTTGTTGTATGTGAAAACACAATCAGATGCTTCCGTTAACATATTTTATTATGAGCTACTTAGGTTAGTTTAGGTTGGGTTAGGTTTGTCGGGGCTATGACACGTTTGCCATATAGAACAATGGACTCATCGCGATCCCTGGTGGGACAAATTAATCATAACATCTATCGTCATCCTAAACCGATTCCTCAAAGCAGTAATTCCCCAGCCTTAAGTATTGCCAGTACCTCCGACTGGAATACACTGCAACAGTTTGGAAACCGCAGAGATTCCCTCAACTCTGTTTCCGCAGAAAAAATTCCGCATCCTGTGCCATCATCGGTTTTGGAGCCATCCGTGAGTACTGCAATGTGACTGCCGTATTCTGCCACTCCGCTCTTTCGGGATACACTAATGTGTAGAGTATCTCGAACTCAACCTTATAGAGGGGATATCATCCGATTTTACTGAATTTCCGCTACTGAAAATTTCCCATATAGAGCGTTGTCCAATTGGACTGCTTTTGAACAGGCCGAAATTGGTGAGACGTATTATTTATTATTACGCACTATTTCCTGCTTGGGATTAAACCTGTATAGCCATTCAGCTATCAAATTTTTTTGCTGGGCATTTCATCGCATACATGGTTCGTTTGATGGAGAGCATTACTGCTCTAACAACAAGAAGCATCCCCTCTCTTTAGCATAGCGGTTAAAACGGCCGTAAGACTCAGAGAATCGGGACTGTGGTCTTTCAGGCCCTCTACGCACACGCATCCGTCGAGGCACGATGCAGTAGAAACAACAGCCACTGACTATCAACAAAACAGTCACGGAAAAAGGCAAAATAGCTATCTATACTGACGGATCCAAAATGGATGCGGTACAGGTGCAGTCGAGCTGGAGGATCTGACCGATATTGAGCTGATCTGACCGATATTGAGGAAACTCCTGAGACTTACATATGGCCCCATGTTCTGCATTCCATTTTTTGTGAATTTGCAAGGTGAAAGTGAAATTGTGTGTTCTGCATTCTGTAGGGAAATATTACGAATGGTTCAAGCGCGTATCCAGCATTTTATCATTGAAAATTGCTAAAACTATTGCATCCATGTTTGTTTAGGATTTTGACAGTTCGAAAGTGAATTCGAAAAAATCTAAAACGATGGAAATGCATAACACCAAATTTCATTCCGAGTGAAATTGAAAAGTAAATTAAATTCGATTTCTATCGAAATGCAGAACATGGGTGATAGATCCGGGTGGTTCTAATACAGCGGATCACTGAGCTGCGTAACAGCGGCATCCTTTTTGTTTCTTTGCAGGTTCTCAATTTTTTTTTTTTAGAAAATCCCAACAATGGACACAATGGACCCAAACTGATGGTCTAAGTGAGCCGAGACACCAGTCACAAGGGCATTCATTTACCTACCTACCTACCATCCCCTCTCTTTTGTTTTTCGCATGCTGTAAAGAGTATGTGAGCACAGCATGCTTTCTCGCGCCATCGAAATGTAGTTGCAGCACGTGGAGACCGCGTGTAAGGGTACGGTTTGGTCAAATATGACATTTACCTCATTTTTGGCACGTCTATCAAAGTTGGGCCTTAAGCCTTCACTCAAAACGCTTTTTCGAAAAGCGTTAATGATGACATAAATGTAAAAGAACTGTCAAAAAAGACAGCACAGCTGTAAATTATCCCTATAGGATGAACTTTCAGTCTTTTGTCGGTCGAATTATTATTTCGGTTGTTTATTGATATTAGTTTGAGTTCACGAATGGCGGAGAAAGGGCCTGTACAAAGAGTTGGTTTTGGTTAAATGGGTGGACTCATGGAGGGAGAAGAACCCCACTTACTTAGGTGGCGCTACAGTCCGAGGTGGACCTGGACCTCAACCAATACGCCTCTCCAGTTAGCACGAACTTTGGCTAACTGCCTCCAGTTGCGCACTCCAAGTTGGTTGAGATCCCCTTCCACTTGTGCGCGCGACCTAAGGCGAGGTCTTCCTCTACTGCGTTGTCCCTCCGGGTTGGAATCGAAGACTCTTCCGGACGGAGCGTTGGTGTCCATTCGCTCTACATGTCCTAGCCATCTTAGTCGACTGATTCGCACTTTTTTGACCAGGTCGATGTTGCTGTACAGCTCGTAGAGTTCGCTGTTAAATCTCCTCCTCCAAAGCCCGTCAACGCAAACGGGACCGAAAATCACTCGAAGAATTTTGCGTTCGAAACGACCAAGCAGATCTTCATCCGCTTTTGCTAATTTCCACGCTTCTGCGCCGTAGAGCAGGACTGGGATGATGAGGGTCTTATACAAAGTCTCCTTGGTGTTTCTTGACAAGGCCTTACTAGTCAATTGCCTTCTTAGGCCAAAAAACAGCGAAGTGTAATTCTTCGTTTGATTTCTGATGTGATGTCGTTTTCAGAATTTATAGCGGAGCCAAGGTAGACAAAGTCCCTAACTACCTCAAAGAACCCCACAGGTGGTCCAAAAGATCCCTTTAGTCCAGGCCAGAACCTCGTCGCTAAAAAAGAAAGAAAAAAAGAAGACAGTTGAATAGAATGATAAGGTTCCCTAATAATCTCGCTCCTACCCCACAGCCCTACTAGGTTGTCATTGAGTAAGTTCTTCCGAGAACTTCCCCAAAACTAACATCACATCACTTCACTCAAACTAAAATTGACATTGAGTAACAGTTACAGTAACATTCCTTTTATTTTCTTGGCCTTACGACACATTAATTCAAATACCTCGAAGCGAAAGTATCCGCCTTAATTCCCATGACCAAGAAATTCCGACAAAGTAATTGTAAATTGTACTTCCACTTCCGCCGAATTGATTCGATATTCGAATTTGCCGTTTTTTTTTTCATTCTTCCTGCTCATCATCATCATGCACCTGATTACGACTGCATCACAATCGAATGGTGTGAGGTAAGTCAAGAAATTGCAGATAATTTTAGCAACGTAATGAGAACAACTGCACAACACTCAACCTGTAGGGCACGGCCGAGCATAGTCCTTTGCTCAGCAGAAATATAATCGAATAAATAATGAAGAATATTTTTATTTTATTTTATAAATTCAATTTTTCTTATAAATGTTGTATGTGCGCGTCCATGTTTATTCATGTTCAGAGAAACAACAAGTGTCGCTTCATGCACTGACCGACGATGATAAAAACAGCCGGCAACCTGAACAACAACAGTCCTTGTGGACAGGTAGGCAACGGATGAGAGGTGGTGCAGTACAGAAATACCTGAGTGTATCTTAAGTGCACCTGTCGATTTTAGATTCCATTTCTTGCTCCGCTTTTTTTCTTTGTAGTTATACGAGTATTTGTTTTGTTTTTTTATTCTATTTCCATTGGTATTTTTAGTGAAAATATCGAATAATTTCCAACAACTTGATGACGACCGCAAGGCGGGACAGGGCTATTTTGCCGTTGTCGTCATCGTCGCCGGAATAGGTGGCTAGTGTCAGCTACTTTACAGTTTGTTAACCTTTAAATGTGAGTCATGAGAGTCGTTTAAATTTGAATTTTTTATTCGAACAAAAAACAAAACATTATCTTTCCGATAAGATACATATACATTCGTATTTCGTCAGTGATTTTAGTTGATAAGTCGCCCAAATATTAAAGATATTTCTATAAAACGAGCCCATGGATGATCACCTTCATGACTTTTTCATGCACTTTGCAACATTTCGACTTTCCGTTTCACAAGTATTTATGTACAAAGAAGTACCTATAGTTCTCAGGGAGGTTTCCGAAATCGTTCAGATAATTAAGTGTCTGGCGGGTATTTTTAGAAAACTTAAATATTCTTGGTGTTTTTTTTAAACTTTTTATTTTATGTTTAAAGGAGACAAAAAATCGCTTCTATTAAATCATTCGGCAAACGTTAAAATACGAAACAATATCAGACATGTTTACGGAGATCATTTGTTTATATGAAAAATTTGCGTGAAGAGGGGAGAATGGAATTTGAGGCAAGTGGATCATATAAATTTATTGAGTTTTTAATGTTTTCGATTCTTTTGAAATTCAAAGCAGGTGACGTTGAATATATACAGGTGCTATGTGATTCATAAGAAGGGGAATTAACTTTGAGAAATGGATGAGTAGATGAAAGGAATTGCATAAGCGTGGATGCCTTTGAGCGATTAATCTTGATAATGATTGATCTAAATAGGTTAGGAAGTAGGGGACAGGTAATCGGTTGTTGATGCTGTGAACTGGAACAGACCATACAGTTAAACAGGTGCAGAAAGTATGACTGCAATAGTTATCGTAGCGCCCGTAACTCAAAATATATCCCCACACGAATGCGAATTATAAACATCTACACATCGGGAAGTAAAGAATGGCTAGGCGGTTTAATGGAAATAACCTGTCGTTCCATTTTAAATCTAATTCCAACAAAATTGCTTCATTCAAAGAAAGACTTGGTTCGTAGGTAGTGTTGCCTAATTCCGGCCTGCGCCAGTAGCCGGCCACTTGAAATGAAATCGCCGTTATTAAGGAAACCACACCCTTAACCGCTCTTTGAATTGTTTTCAAACGATTTGCCGTCCTTTTCTTTACATCTACAAAAGATTGTGTGCGCATCTGCCACATACTTTTCAAGTTATTGAATCAGTTGTGGCGCGACTTAGTCGAGGTTGGTATCTACGCAGTTTAAGTGTTAAAATTGTTAGTGGAAATTGTTTGGGAGTTAAGGTTTGGTGTGAAAACTTTTGGGGTAAGTACTTTTATATGCGGTTTATACATAAAATACATAACATTTAAGCAAAAACAACCCTCAAAAGTGAAAAAAGTGATAAATTTTGCTTTTATTGAGGGGGCCGGATATAGGACACACTTTTCATTGGTGTTGCCTATTTTCGGCCGGAGATAGGAAACACTTTTTTTTTTCTTTTTTTTTTGAAAAAATGGAAAAAATTAATGTTCCGACTTCAAGAAATATCTCTCAGTAAGAATAAGTGATTTTAAATAAATGTGCCCAGTATTCGGCCGCTCTTTTTGTAACCGAAACCAGGCGGCCGAAAATAGGAAACAAGTTTCCTAATTTCGGCCTCTTCTGATATTTTAAAAAATAAAATAACTATTTATGCCTATCTACCTTCTTAACATTATAGTCTTAACCTTTTATTACCTAAAAAATAGTTTTAAGCAATATGGACTCCCAGCAGTCAAAAGAAAAGCGTGTCACTGCGTACACTGATGCTGATTTAGCATCAGCCTTATTTGAAATAAGGGAAAATAAGATGGCTATAAGGGAAGCGTCTCGGAAATTTTCCATTCCTAGGGCCACTCTTCAGGACCGAGTCCATGGAAGAGCATCAGACGAGGCTGGAAAGAAGGGACCCTGTACCGTTCTTACCTCAGAAGAGGAAGCTAAGCTGGTCAACTGGCTCATTACCTTGGCAAAGTGCGGCTTTCCACAGAAACAGGAGGACCTAATCCAAACTGTTCAAAATATTTTAAGGGATGAAAATCGAAAGACACCATTTAAAGACCATAGACCAGGGAGAAAATGGTACTATAGCTTTTTAAGTCGCCATCCAAATCTAAGTCTTCGAACCCCTGAATCTCTAACAAGATCAAGAGCTGTAATCACAGAACAGGGTATAAGGAAGTGGTTCGGCGAGCTGCAAATCTTGGTGGAGATCCTGGTGGCGATCTTGGCGCCGATCTGCTTGACAATGTTGGGAGTGACCTTGACACAGATGCAGGTGTTGAAGAACGTGTCCATTCTGGTGGTCTCTTAGAAAGCTTTTCAGATAGAAGCTTTGTGGAAGCAAAACAGATAATAACCAACCTAAAAGATGCCCTCCAACATAAGAACATCGACTACAAGGTAGTAAACGATATTATAACCCAGGCTCAACGGAGACAAAAACACATTGACACCGGCGATTCTAATGTGGATAGAAATAGTGTAGTCGAGAACATTGAGGGTACATACCAACTCAAAGCTGATGGCCTATTGATTAGAATTCCAGAAACATCACGGTCTCCTCACAATCAAAATATGCAAGAGTCTTTGGTGTCACCTTTGGAGAAACGGATTGAAAATGTTTTATCTGAGCTTCCAGATGTTAGAGGTAATTTTCAAATTTTTATACATTAACTTATTGGGTCCTATAACTCACCTACCATCCTTCTTAAACTACTTTCTATAGAGATACATGGTCAAGACTTTGAAAACTCCTTAATCGACCTTAATACCACAGATGACGTTGTTTTGTACGAACTTTGCTCACAGATTGCAGATGAAAACCAATTAATCTTAGATGGTGGGTTTCTTGTTAGAATTTTAGTTTTTAGTGGGTAAAACATTTTCTGACAATTTCATTTTAGAGCCTGAATCTTCTTGAAAGCTTCAACATCAAAAGCTGCATCTTTTGAGAAACATCTTGTTTGCCCGAAGCCAATTCCGAAAGGTGTTAAAACGATAAAGATCGTCGAAAAACCACCATCGGCAATATCCTCTTCAGCTTGGAAAGCATTTAAAAAAAGCAAGGAGGAGGCTAAGAACAAAAAAGCCTTAGAAGTTGAGCAGAGAAAGCTTGACCGTGCTAAAAAAAGAGATGAAAAACAGAAGAAAAAACTAACTTCAAGAAAGAAAGCTGTACCTAAATGTCCAACATGTGACGAAGATGTCCTCACGGACGTGGAAGATGAGGGGCTCAAAAACATAGGATGTGATACTTGTACAGAGTGGTATCACTTAAAGTGTACCTCTCTATCACATATGTCCTTTAGCGATGCTCAGATGACTGATTTCACGTGTGCATCCTGTGATATTTAACTCAAGTCCTTAATTTATTTAGTTTTAAGATACATTTTAACTTTTCAAATTCCTGATTAATGAATTTTTTATTACTTTTGAAAGTTTATATTTTATGTTTTTTTTAATGAATTTTATTTATTTTTTGTTTTTCTTTTTAAATTGTTTTTTAATCAATTTAATTTATTTTTTGTTTTTAAATTGTTATTTAATGAATTTAATATATTTTTACTACTATTGAGCGTTACGGAAACAAAAATGAGTTTTTTTAAGGAAATAATTTATTTTTTATTATAATAACCTCAAGTTAACCTTTTATTTATTCGTTTACCTTTTATTTTCTCGTTAAAAGGTTTTTATGAACTGTGTTGATTTTGTTCTCATTAAAATAAATATATTTTAAAATGTTAACCGAACTTATTGTTCCTTTCAATAGGGTGGCCGAATATAGGAGCATCAGTGGCCGGATTTGGGATACGGGGGGGCCGGCTACTGGGAAATAGGGTCTTTTTTCATAAAATCTTATATAAATATTGTTTGACATAAATTTATTCACTTTGAATAGTTTAATGTTGATAAACAAAACTAAAATGATCAATTTGTTGAAAAAATCAATCAAATCGGTTAATAATTGTTAATTTTACAGAAGTTTTTGTGAGAAAATTCTCTTAGGGGGCCGGCTACTGGTACCACTACCCTACTCAAAATTCCCGCCATCCGGGCTGGAGGGTTAATGTTCCCCTAGCGTAGCCACCTCGCTTAAGAAAAGAGTTAAAAATCACGGAACAGATATAGGTAGGTATTTGTATGTGGGATTGGATTGAGGGTCACTATTATGCGAATGCAGACGGACCTGGCAGAATGTTTAATGCCGTAGACCAGAATAGGTCTGACAGCGCCGACTTAGAGCCCAAAGCTTTTTTAAAAGTAAATGACCACCGCCAAGCTTCTGCTACAATCTTGAGTAGGTAAGTAGATAGATCTATAGTCACTTCCCAACTGAGGACTATGGGAATATTCCCACCTTTTGGCTAATTGAAGCCCTTATTGCCCATTTCATTAGTAAAGTTCAACTGGTGTTTATTTCTGTTTTAGCAGAACTATACTCCATCCGGAAATAATAGTCAGTACAGCGCTTATGGGGAGAGAGAAATATTGTCAGTGCGGTCGCTACGTTCTCTAAGTATGCCACCATTTGGTGGTCTCTTTGATTTGTGACGGTCAATATTGAAAGCTATGGCAACCTTGAGAGAGCTTTAAAGAGCGACAAGTTTATGTAAAGCATTATAGCCAGAGAGGGAGAAGCAAACGTCCCATCTTCACTTTACTGACTATTAATTCCGGACAGAGTGTAGTTACATTTTGAAGGAATTGGCACTGAGCCACCTTTTCACCTATCTGTGAAGAAGGCTTCCCTAATGCATTTTATTATATCTTATTCTAAGAGCGAACGTAGTGGCACAGAGGCTAGTGTGTTCGACTACTAATTTAAAGGTCTCAGGTTCAGATCCCGCCGGGCCCTGCAATCTATATTTTTCCACTGCCTGACCTTTAGCGAATGTCTAATAAACATTTTCCTTAATTTGCCGTTCCGATTCGGCTTTCAAGGTCCCTTCTACTTCGCACAAGCAAATTGATGGATAAGCTAGGTTAAAGGCCCTGTACGGGCCGTTAATGCCTTACATTTATTTTTTATTGTATTCTAAGGGTATAGGTATTACTGTTTTAAATAGTATGTTACATGCCGTTATATGAGTCGTACGTATACCCCTAAAAGTTACTACGTAGATATGTGATCAGCATGCAAATACGTACTTTCGTGACCAATTTTGAGGCCTTTAAATTCGAGCTAGAAAGCCGAAGATTTAAACATAAAGAAACTTTTTTTTTTATATTTACGCTAAAGGGGTTTTCTGTAAATCTTACAGTTCCCTTATTGTGCTAGGAACACAGCGCAAGCATTTTGTTGTTTAACAGCAAACAGCACCTAGCAATGGCGTAATTCATTGTATGCTTTTAGGTGCTAATTACTATTAGAAAGAATAGAGAGATAGGATAGAAGTGATTGTGTGCAGTTTTTTTTGGGTTTTTCTGATGATCAAGTTTTGTGAAAAAAAGTTGATGGAAGTGAGGGTTGTGTCCTTACAGAGTTTAGTGGCTTTTTTTAACAATTCGTGCAGAAAAAGTTTTATGCCACTTCCGCTTTTTTGGGACGTTTCGACAGAGACATTTCTTCGATATACATATTCCTTATGAAAAAAAAGCAAGAACAAAATATTTAAAAAGAGTCCTTAGCAAAATTTCTTTTAATGGGAATTTCGCTAAAAAATCGAAAAAAATGATAAAAGTGAACAACTCCCAAGCAATGCATTGTTATTTTTAGTTAACAAAATTATTTGACAGAAAGTAGTTTTTAAATTCTGTTGTATGTCTCTTAAAGACAAAATACATAAATATCCAAGTTTTGCATGAATTTTGTAAAAACTGCAATTATCGAAATTCGCACTTATTCCAAATCCAGCAGTGAACACCGGCAAAGGGGTTGCGGTTTAAATAAACATGGACTAGTAAATGCATGAACTCATAATTTATAGCACTGAATGATGTCATTTTCTGAACGTGACCTCAATGGATTTTTTTTAGACATATTGAGGTTAAAAGAGAGGGTTTTGAAACATTTTTCTGGTATTTTTAATCATTTTCAGCAGCAAATAAATGTGCAATTACGTGTTCCCGTAAAGGAAATGCACCTCCGAACTTAACCTATCCAATGCGGTTATATTTTATTTAAGATTCTACCGAAATTTCCGTCTTGAATACCTCCAAAATGTTTTGGGGTTACTCACATTCAGCTTAAAACTGTACATTGAGGCTAAGCGGAAAGTCGAATAAAGGGTGTTTTTTTAATAGGTTCTTTTTTAAAAAAGCAACACTCAGAAAACTGACAGCTAATATCTGACAGCTGACACCATCGTTTTATTCAGTTTCTGTTTGCTTACTTTTTCAATTTACTTGAAGCTAATTAAAGTTACTAAAAACTGCTTGAACTTGTTCCCTAACACACACATTTTGTAAAAGATAGAGGCAATGAGAGAGAGCAACACACTTCCCCGCAACTAAAAAGTTACGAATTTCTGCCCAAGAAATTCCTTTGGGCAGGTTGTAAAACAGCTGTCAACAGTAGGGGAGAGTGGGGCTACAAGTAACAAGGACAAGAAGTCAAGGCTAAACAAACTTTTTTCCCCTTAAAACTAAGAATCGCGTGACAGAGAAACATATGCATCTTTTCTATATTTACCAGCATAGCCACTTCAGTTGTTGATTGGACGTCAACAAGACAAATTCTGTGTGTGGTCCCAACAAATAGCAGGTTTGTGTGTATATCTGATATATATTCACACATATTTTTAACTTCCCAGTGGAAGTTCTTGTAATGGGGCCAATTTTGTGAATCATGGATTTTGACATATCTCCGCGTTTCAAGGTCACCAAATCCAACGTTTTAATAGATATGTCTGTCTGTATGTATGTACGTGTGTGTGTATATACGTATGGAAACTTATCTCAAAAGCCTATACACGAATTCAATCAATCAGTTCTAAGTTACGTAATTACGTTTCGAATAAACCCGGTCCCATGTCAATATCATCTTTGGTTCTCGAGATAATCGTGACGAAAGATAATTCCGAACGCACATATGAACATACACACACACAGGCATCTCTATAAAAACGTTGGATTTGGATTCTGGTGACCTTGAAACGTGGAGATATGTCAAAATCCGCGATTCACAAAATCGACCCCATTACAAGAACTTCCACTGGGAAGTTAAAAATAAATATTGTTTTTTTTATTTATTCCCACTTCGAAGTTAGTCGTGTGGACCTTGCGGGTTGCACCCAGGCCACTTTTTTCTATATGAACTTTGTTTTACTTAAACAATTGCTGTTTTTTTTTTATAAAATATTGAAATAATATATACTTTTAGCTTGAGCTTTACTTAACTGAATTAAGTGTTATGCTTTTTTTATTACCAGCTATAACATGACTCTCAAACAAACAAATATTTGGCAGACTTATTTTCCAAATCTTAGGTGTATCGGTTGTCGTAAATAGTGTTACTTTTAGCCCCACTCTCCCCTACTTAAAATGGCAGTTGATATTTCAGTGTATTATTATTATTGTTATTACAAATCCATATGACTTTCCTCGGATTTTCTTGATGGATCAACTAATAACGATACTTAATGAAACATTTTTCACTTATTCATTTTCAATCAAATATTTCTACAGGGTGTCCGCTGGGAAGGTAGGTATACTACTTTGTTTGTTTATAATTTTTGATTAAATGAAAGAGGATAGATCTTATATTGATAAATGTTTTATTTAATGTCGGCAATATTATGTATGGAATACAATATCAGGTAAATGTCCGCCTCTGTTAGTCTCACAAATGCGAGCCCTTTTGAGCACATTTTTCATTACATTCTCACACATTTCACGCGGTATTTCATTAACTTCAGCACGAATATTTTGTTTGAGTTGCTCAAGTGTTTCTGGTTTGTTTGCATAAACCTTGCTTTTCAGATATCTCCACAAAAAGAAGTCCGGAGCAGTCAAATCAGACGACCGTGGAGGCCAATCAGCATCACCATTTCTTGAAATAACTTTTGTGGAAAGAGGTCTTGCAGTAATTCCATTGTAATCCTGGCTGTATGCGATGTGGCACGATCTTGTTGATACCACATGTTAATCAAGCCCAAATTATGCAGTTGTGGCGTTAAAAAGTGTTCAATCATATCACGATATCGCTCCCCATTCACAGTTACCGTTAACTTTTCAAAGAAGTAAGGTCCAATGATTCCTCCTGACCAAATTGCACACCAGACTGTAACTTTTAATGGATGCAAAGGTGGCTGATGAATAATTTGAGGGTTTTCCATTGCCCAGAACCGACTATTCTGTTTATTCACATATCCATTCAAATGAAAATAAGCCTCGTCACTCATTATGATTTTATCATGAAAATCGGGGTTGTCATGGGCTAGCTGTAACATCCTATTGGCATATGTTGGTTTATCGAATATTTTTCCATAATAAATTTGCCACGTGTCTACTTCACGACTGCCAAATATGAATTGTCGAGACTAATGTTTACCAAAATGGCGGCAAAACAAAGTAGTATACCTTCCCGGCGGACACCCTGTATTAACCTCGATTTCGCAAATTATTTTGATTTTTCATTTGATGTTTCTGTTGTCATGTAATTTGGTTACTACATCTTAGTACAAAAGCGTTCCTTTACTTGTTCATAATTTTTTCAATCGCCACTCCTCGAAATTTGAAAATTTACTTGAAGTTAATTGAAAAGTAAGTAAAATCATCTTGCAAAATGCAAATACCATGCTCGAGCAGCTTTTTCCAAATGACGGAATTTATTTCCAAAATCAGTGTTCAGTGAAAAAGGTAAAGAGTGCTAGTCCAATTTCACGAAATGTCACCGTCAAGTGCATCCGCTACAGAGCCATGATTAAGGATTTTCGTTAACATAAGTGCGCGAACATGGTTTGCATGACGGACGTCGTCTCACAAATGGGAGGGGAGCGCCTTCGGTTTAGTAGGGCTGTGTCGGATCGGGATCGACAAGATAGAGAAAAACAGGAGAATCAATTTTGGTGGGTCGGGAATTAGCTTACACCTTACTTAGTTCCATTAAAATGAAAGTTGAACAATAAGGTTATGGCCGACTTACATAGGTTTAGGTTAAGTGTTGTAGGCAGGGACAGTAAAAAAAATAAAAAAAAAAAATAAAAAATGGTAGCTGTTTTTATTTGTAAGTATTATGTAAGTTATAATAGTTAATAATTTGTAGTTTGTAGTAGTTTTAGTAGTTTAGTTTTGTATGTAGTCTAGAAATAGTTATAATTTGTAGCTGGGTGTAGGTAGTTTTAATTTGTTATTATAAAAAAAAAAAAAAAAAAAAAAAATGGCTGTTCCTGCTTTAAGAGTAGGTTGTAAGTAGTTAACGTAGTTTGTAAGAAAAAAAAAGATAAAAAGAAACCAAGTTTTTTAATTTTGTACTTTCTTGGTGACCTTGGTGATAACTTTACTTTTAAGCCGAAAGGTACTAGGTATCACTTCATTTCTTACCGTAGAGCACCCGCATAGGGACAGTAAGGTACTTTAAAGATTATTTCATACATGCTACTTTTACGAATTTTTGTCTAGCTATAAGTTAGTTATAAGTTTACCAAAAATAAAAATGAATTATAAAAAAAAAAAAAAAAAAAAAAATGGTTTGCATGACAACTTGTTTCCAATGGATGATGGAACACTACCAGCGAAACCATCGTGTTATTGAGGAAGTGTTCGATGACTACAAACTCCAGAAATGAACTTGTGGCCTTGCTCCAAGATCTTGAGATTTGACCTCGCTGGACTATTTTCTTTAGGGTGTTTGAAATTGTTGTCGGCAAGAGTACGATAACTCAGGCGACAAGAAAAAATAACGGTTTTGTATAGAACAGTTAGATACAAGCATTTTTTACTATGGGAGAGGGAGGGGGATCTATCTCGCCCCATTTGGGCGGGAGGAGCTATTTTCTAAAAAGCCATTTCAAATCGAAAAAATATATTTAAAAATAAAGGTAACATTTACAATTAAGTATTGCACATTTTTTTAAAGCTAAAAGTTAGTTGTATCATACTGTTTTTAAATCAAGTGATTTCCGTTAATAGTTTTTGATAAAACTAATTTCAAACTCAAAATTTCGGAAAAAAAAAATTAAAAAAAACAAATTTATATTATCTTTATTTCAAATTTTGAGACTACATGCTAAATTTTTTTTCCGATTATTAGTTCTTAATCGAATACTGAAAACTAGATGGTTTTAAGTCTACTAGTTTTCGAGAAAATTGAAAATTACCAAACCTAATTTTTATTGAATTTTTTTTATGGACTTTTTTTCCTTGACGTCAATGAATAAATAATAATATCCTTCTAATAAGTAGAGAACAGTAAGTTGTTTGGCGTTACCTAGAGTGCAAGCAGTGAGGGGTAGGTGCGAGGTTGGGTGTATGCAAAGTTTCTTTTGCATTTAAGGAATCTGGATTTAAAGAAGTTTGAAATTAGTTTTTTTTTAAAAACTATTCATGGAAATGCCTTGATTTAAAAACAAGACGATAGAACCGACTTTTATCTTTAAAAAATGTGCAATACTTAATTGTAATTACATATTACCGTTATTTTTTAATTTTTTTTTTCCATTTGAAGTGTTTTTTTTTTTTAGAAAATCGCCCCTCCCGCCCAAATGGGGCGAGATAGACCCCCCCCCCCCCTTCCATACTAAAAAATGCTTGTAAATAACTGTTCTACACAAATATGTCGTTAAACTTTGTCGCCTGAGTTATCGTACTCTCCCCTTGTTGTCTGTGCAGAAAAGCCAACAACGATAACAACCTTGGAAGCACACAACAATTGTAGAATTCCTGGGAATTGTGAGCCAGAATTGCTCGAAAGAAGTAGTTAAAAATCTCAGCTCCAGTATGCAGTTGTCGAGACGCTCTTGTGGTGGCCATATGCCCGAATTAATTTTTCATCAGAACTGTCATAAAATGTTCTATCGAAAAAGAAAAAAAAGTCGCATCATTGATGTCGCACTTGATGTATATAATTTCAATTTCGAATCCTAAATCTTAAAAAATTTCGAAGAGTCCTAAATTTACTAAAATCATTCGCATTAATCTTTTCTGTGGGCGATTGAGTTTCACCGATAGAGTTGTGGACAGAATCTCTATCATCTATTACATAAAAAAAAACATTAACTTAAATCCCATCCGTTAGCGGTTAACATCAATACTTGAAAACAAAGTTCATTTCATTGGAATTCAATTGCAGTTGTGGTTAAAAATGAAAGTGCGTTTGTTTACTCTCCGGCTAGGATCGTAAAACTACTCAATTTTCCATTTTCAACAGATTGTCAACACTCAACAGACAAACACACATTTACCACATGTCGTCACTGAAAGTTGTAAAATATTTAAATCTATTTGTATGGCTGCAGTTGGATTAAAAATGAAAATGGGATTATGTGGGTGAAAGATGTATCTCAATCTCAAGTGATTTATTTCAACAAAGGGTAAATATTTCAATTGGTTTGACCGACTTTTTCCGTTGGGCGTTTGGAATGAATGGATTATCTTCTAAATGGATATGTTCATTATTATGTTTCCTAATAGCTTTCAAAAAATGTATTTCCATGAGGTATATAGTTGGTTTGTTTACTTGTTGTGGGCGGTCTTTTGAATTTATTTAAAGAGTTTTGAGCCATCGGAATAACGACTGCACTAAACTTAGTAAATTTATGTTTGGAAAGCCCGGATAATGCATTTAACGATAAGTGTCGGAACTAATCAAATGAAAAGCAACCTGGGATGCATCGCTTCACTTCAATAAAACTGTCATCAATAAATGTCACAGAGCTCTCAAATATTTTATGCTCTTGTCAATGCGAATGGTAAACGTGAATAATGTCTTGAAATGACTTTCGATGTTTTTTGTTTCGTCTTTGACTACCTTTCTTTGATTCTGAATGAAAGCAAAGTGCAATCGAAGTATATTTCTATTAATTTTCTAGTCGTTTTGATAGGAAGTATCTATGTACTTTCGGCTGCTTTTGAAAACAACTCTTTTCATGACTTATAAAAGAAAATGTTAATAAAAAGTTGTTTAAAGGTGACGAATAGATCATATGTAACCAACGTCCATACAGTTTATATAAGTTATCTTTAGGTAGGCGCTGCGCATGTACGTCTACTGAACATTACCCTTCAAAGATCCCCTTTCGAATGCGAGTATTACTGCGGCTCAGTGTTCACATTAATTGTTCTACGCAAGGAATACGTGCCATGGTGCTCAGTGGAGTTCTTATGGATTTAAGAGCCAGAGATGATTTTTTTTTTTTTTTTTTTTTTTAAAGTTCTGGCTCGCTAAAGCGATTTAATATGGGGCACTTCGACCTAAAAAGATCTTTTGTGCCGTGTGGGCCAGAAAAATTTAGACTAGTAGAGTTTCCACTTTCCGTGTAAAGCGGACAATTCTACTAGTAGAAGAATTCTTTATGTCCTCAGGGCACATCTGTTCCCTGAAAAAGATCTTCTTTCTAATTCCGTTTAGGGCCGGACATTCACATAAAATGTGTTCAGCTGACTCGTCCTCTTCAAGACAGAGTCGGCACTCAGGAGAGTCTACTATTTTCATTTTGTGTAGGTGATATCTTAAACCATGGTGACCAGTAAGGTAACCTACTAAGTTTTTGATATCATGCCTGCTTAGGTTTAGGCATTTGCTGGCATTTTTATTGAAAGGCCGAACGGCTTGTTTGGTCTGTCTTAAACCTGGGATGCTTTCCCATAGATGGATACATTTTCTGTATTCCCAGCTTTTTATTGCTGCCGTTGCTGCTGATCTAGGAGTGCAGCAGAAGGGTTCGGGACCTATGAAGGGTGTTTCCGAACCTTTTCTGGCCAGTTCGTCGGCCTTTTCGTTACCTTCCACCCCGACATGACCCGGAACCCACCATAGCTTGGTCTTGTTACTTGTTCCGAGTGCCTGTAGGGTGTTGAAGCAGTACATTACTGATTTGGAGTCAATCGTATGCGAGCTAAGGGCGTTTATAGCTGCTTGACTATCCGTGAATATATGGATGGTTGCACCTTTTATACCAGATAAATTTATGTGGCTAGCGCATTCTTGAATGGCGTGGAGCTCTGCTTGAAATACGCTGGGACTTTTTCCCATGGGTATCGTAAAGCGTTTGTTTGGTCCGTAAATTCCCGCTCCTACCCCCGCTTCCATTTTAGAACCATCCGTATACCACTTTATGCCGTTGTGGCTGTTAGGTGGGTTATTACTAACCCATGCTTCTCTCTTGGGAATCTCCGTGGAGAACCGCTTATTGAAGCATAGTGTTTTATGGATGCGGTCTGTGACCGCGCAGTTCATGTTGAGTTCTGGCAGTTCACCAAGAAGGGTCTTAAGTTCCGGATGATCGTTAAGACTTATCTCGTTTAACTGTATTTGACTTATTGCACTGCGGATTGCCACTTTTTGAATGTATATGTGGAGAGGTGTAATACCTGTTATTGCCTCTATGGCAGCCGTTGGGCAGGTTCGCATGGCTCCGGAGATACCAAGGCACGCAAGCCGTTGTACCTTTTTGAGCTTCTCTTTTGCGACCTTTTGTGTGGATTTTGTCCACCATACAATGGAGGCGTATGTTATAATGGGTCTTATCATCACTGTGTAGATCCAGTGGACAATCTTTGGAGAGATTCCCCAGGTTCTGCCATATGTGCGTCGACAGGCCCATAAAGCTCTGTTAGCTTTGGTGATTTTGTTGTTGATGTGAGAGTTCCAGTTTAGTCTTTTGTCCAGAATTACTCCAAGATATTTGACTTCGTCGGAATACTCAATGGTCGTGCCATTTAGTGAAATCTGAGCTAAGCTGAGATTTCTTCTTTTTGTGAAAGGAACTATGATAGCTTTACTGGGGTTTATGGAGAGATTTTCCTTGACGCACCAGTCTATAGCTATCTTAAGGGCGTTTTGCATACGTGAAGTAACTACGTTTGATTCTTTGCCCCTAATAATGATGACCAAGTCATCGGCATACCCTATTATGTCGTAGCCTAAATTACTTAATTTTTGAAGTAGGTCATCTATGACCAAAGACCACAGGAGGGGTGATAAAACTCCTCCTTGTGGACAGCCTTTTATAGCTGAAACTGATACTGAAGTCTGTCCTGACGAAGCAGTGATTTTCCGACTTTCGAGCATCGCTTTTATCCAGTTTATGGTGGGAAAGTCTACCTTTCGGTGAATTAAAGCGTTTGATATTGAATCATAACCGGTGTTATCAAAAGCACCCTCTATGTCAAGAAAAGCGCATAGTGCAATTTCTTTACAACGGTAGGCGTTGTTTATGTGATTTGTTAGTTTTAACAGGGCGCCTTCCGTTGATTTGCCTTTTTGATACGCATATTGACAGGGGTGTAGAGGCATGCTAAAAGTAACGCATTCTCTGATATGAACGTCAATTATTCTTTCCATTGTTTTCAGGAAAAACGATGTCAAGCTTATGGGACGATAGGATTTAGGTAGTTCACTAGGTTTGTTACCTGGTTTGGGGATAAATACTACATTGACCTCCCGCCAAGTGCGTGGTATGTAGCCCCAGTTGAAACTGAACCTAAATAAGGCAATCATGTTAGGTAGGAAGAATTCCAGACCCTTTTGAATGAGGGCTGGAAAAATTCCGTCATTTCCTGGTGCCTTGAATGGTTTAAATGAGTTTATTGCCCATTTTACCTTATCTGGACTAAATAGTCTACCAGATAAACTATTATTTCTGCTGAGGTTAGTTGGATATGAAACCTCAGTAGTTTGATCAGTTGTGTGATCGACAGTTAGGGAACCAGGGAAGTGAACTTGCAGCAAGGTTATTAGAGTTTCTTCCCGGTCGCTTGTGATTGTTCCATCAGGTTTGATGAGCAATCCCATGCAGTTTGAAGGATCTGTTGAAAGCGCTCTCTGGAGCCGCGCTACTGCTGGGAGTTTTTCCAGCTTTTCGCAGTTTGCGTGCCATGAGGCCCTTTTAGATCTTCGCAACTCTTGGTTGTATTTGGTTAACATGGATCGATATTGATCCCATACGCCGGTGCGTTTCGATTTATTGAATTGTTTTCTCACCTTCTTGCGGATAGTTTCCAGGTTTTCATTCCACCATGGTACGCTTCTTTTTACCACGGTGCGCTTTACCTTACAACTATTCCTAAAGGATGAGATAATGATGTCGTTAAGCTGACATTGTGCAGCGTCCGCATCACTCGGTGTTAGTGGTGAATCTGGTAGCAGATCAGTTCTGATTGCCAGATTTTCACTATAGGTTCTCCAGTTAGTTAATTTATTATTGTATTTGACCGGCGCGCACTCGGTGTTGCATCGCAGCCTGAACATAATATGCATATGATCAGACAGAGAAGCTTCATCAGACACGTGCCAGTCCTCTACAATGTTTTGTATAAAAGGAGACGAGAGAGTAAGGTCTAAAACTTCTTCTCGTATACTGTTCCTAAAAGTGGGCTTATCACCCTTATTTAGAATAACTAGGTCTTTACTATATAGGTAATCTAAAAGTAACTCACCTCTTTTGTTTGTGTCTCGGCTGCCCCAAATCTGGTGATGTGCATTCGCGTCGCAGCCGATAACAAGATGTACTTGCTGAGTTTGGCAGTACTGGACAAGTTCCTGTACTGGTGTAGGTGGTACCTCCTCTATGTCCCCAGCAAAATACGCCGATGCGCATACAAACTTGTGTATCACATGGCCATTGTGGCGTTCAATTAAAACGGCCACCAGGTCCCTAGTATTGAAACCTGGAATGAGAGAGAATTTTATATCTTTCGCAATGGAAAGAGCTGCCCTAGGTCTGAAGTTACCTTTGGCAAAAATTAGCTCTCTATTTCTGCTGTTAAGACCAAAGATCTTACCTGTAGTTGCCCATGGTTCCTGGATTAGACCAAGAGCGACGTTCCTTTCGGCACATCTTTGGCTATAGGTGTCCGATGCACCCATAGCGCGGTGCAGGTTTGCCTGCAGCACAGTTAGAGACGTCATTTCTTCTTCACGTACTCGGGATTACGCACTCTATGAGGTTTGTTATCACCCCTGCGTCGTACGTAACCCTGTTGAGAGAGACCACTTTGTCTCCCCCTTGGACTTCTGGTGTTCTGTCCATCTTTCCCGCTTATATGTGCCTGTTCGGCCGCCAGTTTTGGCCTAAAGCGGTTACGGTGCGCGTTTGTGCTGTCCGTTTTCTTAGCCTTTGCTTTAGCATCCAGCACCACAGTTGTTTTAGCAACTGAGTTACCCTTGGCAGCACTAATGCCAGCCACTGGTGGTGTGGCGCTACTGTTGGCGCTTGTGGAAGGCTTTTCTGAAGCATCAGTGGCAGTACTAATACTAGCCCCTGGTGTTGTAGCCTTTTGTTGGTTTTCTCTTGACGCCTGATTCGTCGATTTGTCCGCGCTCTTGAGGATTATTTTGATCTGTCCAAATCTGAACGAGACCATCCCCTTTAGCTCAACAAGTCGCTTCATCGTGCTTTCGTTTACAGCAAGGACCATATGGGCGACATCTCTGTCGTCAGATCTTTGCAGAACTCTCCACGTTCTGGTGTTGAGTTCTTTATTCTGGCCATCTAGAATTGCCAGTATTCTTTCATTCGCTACTCCGGTACTATGTGGGAAGAAGGCTCTGACGATATGTGGTTTCGGGAACAGTTCTTCCCCCACAAGCGTCACTTCCATCCCGCATTTCTCTTTGAGCTTCGCGAAGTTTGTGCTCATCCACTCTGCAGTGGTAGCATCCGCACATACTATCATTAGCCATCCGGCTTTGAAAGTTGTACCGCGGAAGGCTGGTTTGGTCCCCTCATCACGTTGTTCGATGGTGATGTCCATAATCCTCTCCTGAATCTGAGCCATTTGCTCATTACTGAGAGGATTGCGATCCAGATCGACAGGTACTACACCCAGTCTTACAAAGCTCGCTATGTCTCTATAGGAGACTTTGTCGACGGCTGTATTTCCTGTGCGAGCTCGTTTCGCTTCGGATTGGGGCGGCGTATTGTCCTCGGACCTTATACGCTTCACCTCGGAGCCTGTGTCGACCTCTGTCGACAGAGCAAGTGCTCTGGCCTGCTCTACGTTTTTTCCCTTTTTCAGCGCGCGCTTAAAACGGCGCTGTTCGGATGGTGTGAATTTGACGCGCTTAGACTCAGTCTGTGCAGTTATGCCAGAGGTCTCCGGCGCGCCTGTATTCAAGGGATGCACTTCATCCGAGAGTATGCTAACATTGCATAGCGTACTGGACTCAGAGATATCTTCACTAAGGAGGGACAAGTTCTCTTCTAAGCTCATCATCTCCGAATCTGTGGTTTGTGACCCTTCCCGATTGGCAGGTGTCGCGTCATTTACGCCAGGGTGTTCTAAAACATCCCCAGTTGGTAAAGCAGGGTGTTCTGAAACATCCCTAGTTGATGATGCAGTTGTAGAGGCATCATTCTCTATTTGTTTTTTATTAAACGGATCTATTTTGATTCCCACGAGTGAACGGGAGAGGAAGGTCGCCCGTGGTCTACCCGTATAACCACAGGAAGGCTATCTTGAAATCGGAGGTCGCCTGGTATCCGAAGTTCGCTGCTATCGACTAAGAACCCCTTAGCCATTCATCTCTCGGCGCTAGCTGTTCCACCTTAGATTTGGGGATTTGTTGTTGGGGTTGTCTCCCCGGGCATTGCCGAAAAGTTGTAAGTAAGGAGGGGGGGGGGGGTGGGGGGTGGTAAGCAAAAAGGGAGAGGGGCAGATGGGGTATGTAAGGGCGGGGTAGGAGCAGAGTCCCCATGATTTAGGGTTCTTAATAAGTTCTTCTATACAAATTATATTTTCTCAATAGAATCTTGTCTAAAAAACAACAGCAAAGCTTCTGGATGTTTATTAAAAACAAAAAAAAAATCGAATGGAATTCCTAGAAGCATGCAATACCTGGGTTCAACTTACTCGGATATTCCTTCAATCTGCGATTCATTTGCAAAGTTCTTTAATTCCAATTATACAACTTCTGTTCAGCAAGAATCTTCTAGTCTATCTTATACAGAGAGTCCGATTAATATTGGGTGGTTAAGTATTAGCACTTCTGAAGTTGAAAAAGCACTGCTGAATTTAAACTGCGACAAACAGCCCGGGCCTGATGAAATTCCTGAAATTCTTCTTAAAAACTGCGCTGCAGTGATCTCTGATCCTCTCGCATACATTTTTAACGCTTCTCTCTCCAAAGACGAATTTCTTTCTGAGTGGAAAGAATCGTTTATCATCCCTATTCACAAATCGGGTTCCAAGCAGGAAATCTCCAATTATCGCCCGATATGCAAATTATCAATAATTCCTAAGCTCGTTGAAAAGATTGTTTACGATAAATTAACATTTTTGCTGAGCGAAGTTATTTCACCCTTCCAACATGGGTTTGTTGCTGGTAGATCCACTACACACCACACTTTTTCCTGAATAAACTTGAAGAAGGATATCAAACTGATGTGATATACACTGATTTCGCTAAAGCCTTTGATAGAGTCAACCATACTATCTTGATAACAAACTGAACAAAATAAGTTTTCACTGTAGCGTTTTGAAATGGCTGGAATCCTATTTATCAGGGCGTATTCCATTTGTGTCAATTGATAACCTCCTTTCAAACCCAATTTTTGTATCGTCGGGTGTTCCACATAGAAGTCAACTTGGGCCGCTTCTTTTCCTTACTTTTATTAACGACATGCCAGATATTTTCTTAAATTCCATTCACCTTTTGTTTGCAGACGATCTTAAATTCCTTAGAAGCATACAATCTGAAGATGATAGCCATCTCTTGCAAGATGACCTTAATAAACTGGTAGAATGGTATACGTTTAATGATTTGTTCTTAAATGTCTCCAAATGTCAGTGTTTTTCTTTCAGCAGAAATTCCTCCCTAATTTGCTTTGAATATAAAATTGGAAGCATTATTCTTGAAAGAGTTTTTGAAAAAAAGGATTTTGGAATTGTATTCGACCCTAAATTTAATTTCATTAAACATACTGAGTACATTGCCACCAAAGCTAATTCCATGCTTGTTCCACGCAATTCTTTAGATTTTTCAGACCCCTATATGTACTCGTACTTTAAAATCGCTCTATACGTCAGATCTCTTTTGGAATACTGTTGCGTAGTATGGAATCCATACTACACCATTCATTTCAATAGAATCAAAAATATTCAAAGGAATTTCACAAGATTTGTTGTTTGTTAACTTGGCTGGAACATTGTATACTACCCGATGTCAGCTCATTGGTATTCAATCGCTCGTAAACGTCGTAAAATATACTCAATAATGTTTATAAGTGACATTTTGTCGCATCATATTAATTGTCCATCACTTTTATCATTAATAAATATGTATGCACCATCTCGCCATCTAAGGGAACGTTTCCTATTTCTGGAAGACGAACACAGGGTGATATATGCACACAACGAGCCAATAACTCGCTGTGTTAGGGAAACTAACCGCATTTCAGATGTTATTGATTTCAATTTCCATTATAGTAGATTATTTTTGAAAGTTAAACTACGAGGGCGGGTCAATAAGTCCGTGACTTTTGGAATAAAACACAGATTTTTTGATAAATTTTTTTTTTTATTTTTCAACGTAGTCTCCCTTGAGCTCTATAAACTTTGTCCAACGCTTCTCCAATTTTTTTATCCCTTCCAAAAAAAATGATTTGTCGAGGTCCTCAAAATAGGCCTTTATTTGCGAGATGACTTCATCATTGGAGTCAAATCTTTTTCCACCAAGCCATTTCTTCAGGTTTGGGAACAAGAAGTAGTCGCTTGGAGCCAAATCTGGAGAATAGGGTGGATGAGGGAGCAATTCATAGCCCAATTCATGGTTTTTTGCCATGGCAACTGCACATGTGTGCACCCTTGCATTGTCTTGGTGGAAAAGAACTTTTTTCTTGGCCAAATGAGGTCGGTTTTTTTTCAAATCGTCATTGAATCGGTCCAATAAGTTGGCATAATATTCCCCATTGATTGTTCTTCCCTTTTGAAGGTAGTCAATGTGGATTATCCCGCGTGCATCCCAAAAAACAGTCGCCATAACTTTATTGGCTGACAAACCCACCTTGGCCTTCTTTGGCGCCGATTCACCCTTAGAAACCCACTGTTTTGACTGTTGTTTGGTCTCTGGTGTGTTGTGATGGATCCATGTTTGGTCCACGGTTACAAAACGGCGCAAAAACTCCTCCATATTGCGATTAAACAACGCCAAACCTTCCTGTGAAGTTGTTACACGATTGCGTTTGTGGTCGACTGTGAGCAAACGCGGCACCCATCTTGCGGAAAGCTTTCTCATGCCCAAGTGATCATTCAAAATTGAAACCACTGAGCCATGCGAGATCCCTACGGCTTCCACAATCTCTCGCACTTTCTATCTTCGGTCGGCCAACACCATATCGTGAATTTTTTCGATTGTTTCGGGTGTAGAGACCTCAACTGGGCGTCCAGGACGTTCGGCATCTTCAGTGCTTGTACGGCCACAACGAAATTCAGTAAACCACTTTTTTATTATTGAAATCGATGGTGCAGAGTCCCCATAGTATTTTTCAAGCTTAGCCTTGGTCTCGGTAATGGTTTTTTTCGCAAGAAATAATGCTTACTAAGCACACGAAATTCACTTTTTTCCATTTTCTCCTCAAATTAGTGAGTAGTCTGATAAAAATATCTGTCAAACACAAACTAACTGACGCAGAAAGTTTAAATTTTGACAGGAGTCAACTGACAGATGCCTGTTGACAGGAGCAGTGTTGCCGTTTCAGTAAAGAGGTCAGAAATTCAAAAAGTCACGGACTTATTGACCCGCCCTCGTACTAAGGTATTTTTCATCCAATTTTTGAATGCTATTATGTTTTATGTATTAAATAGTATAAGCCTCATAGATGTGTATTTCGATAGTCTGTAAGATAATTATATCTGATTGATTGAAAAAATAAATAAATAAATAGATGCGTGCTTTATGCCCGCTTCCTCATTACCCAAGGTTTTTTTTTCAATCAAAATAAATTCAAAATGCTAGACCACTCAGACTCATTTCGTTGTTGTACGTTGTATTACCAGGCAGATATCTTCATTTTGGTGTTGATGCTGGAGAAACTAGGTGCAATTCGTTTCTCTCTATTAATGGATGGCGTTTACTTTTGTTACTCAAGCACTGTACGGGTCACATGCCAATGCACGAGCCTCTACACTATATCGCCACCCACCATTACCCGAGATATTCGTTTATAAAGGGTGTTCAAATTTGAGGTATCATTTTAAATTTTGAATGAAAGACATAAATTGTGTGAAGTCTGTATTTATTTTTATTGCAAATTAATTTACATTGGTTCCGCTTAGTAATGAAAAAGAATGTCGTGCAAGTAACCTCCTCTACTAGCTCGGCAGACTGTCAAACTTTTACCAAAATTTTGAATCATGTTTTCGCATAATGATGATTCAATAATTGATATTTGCTCGATGATGTTGTCTTTGAGGTGTTGAACAGTTTTAGTATTATCGGCATAAACTTTACTCTTCAAGAAACTGTATAAGAAAATATCCAGTGGTGTTAAATCGCATGATCTTGGTGGCCAATTTACGTCTGTTCTTCGGGAAATTATGCGATTGTCAAACTTCTCTTTCAAAAAATCGATTGAGTTCGTTGCTGTGTGGCATGTTGCATACCATCCTGTTGAAACCACATATTCTGCACATCAATATCTTCCAATTGACTCCACAAAACGTTTCTAATCATCGCTTGATATCGAGCTTCACCCACAGTAACTGCATTGCCGTTTTCATCTTCGAAGAAAAATGGACTTTTGGACCCGATAAAGACCAATTACGCCACCACACCAAAATCCACACCAGACAGTAACTTTTTTGGTTTTATTGGCCTTTCAAACAATCTTCTATGATTTTCTTCAGCCCAAATGCTTTTTTTTTGTTTATTGACATAACTTCCAATTTCAAAATGAGCCTCATCGGTGAAGATAATTTGCTTGAAAACATTGTCATTTTGTTGTTGCTTCTCTATAGCCCAATTAACAAATTGCCGACGCAATGCGTGGTCATTTGGCTGTAATTCTTGTGTTAACTGTATTTTGCAAGCCCTTACATGCAGATCTTTGAGCAAAATGTCAAACAAAGTTGTTGGTTTGAGATTTAATTGCTGTGAACGACGACGGATTGACGTCCTTGGCTCTTCAGCAACACTTCTGCTAAAAGCTGCAATATTTCCACGAATGACCACTACGATGATAGGCTTTACTTCTCTGATCTTGAACCGAACCAGTTCCTTCAAATTTATGAACTATAAGTTTAATAGCACGTTTTGACGGAGCATTTTCTCTACCGTATTTTGAACGAAACTTTCTTTCAACTTCTCCAAAACGTTCACCATATTTAAAATAAGTTTTATTAATAAAAACACGTTGCTCAATAGTGTACCGATCCATTTTAGCTAACGGGAATGTATTTACTTCATACCTGAACAAATTTCGGTGTAATCTAATAGCTGTAAAAAAAGTGGCGTCCAATTTAAAATGATAAGTTAAATTTGAACACCTCCTCCTCCTCGCACCCAGCAAAAGGGTCACCGTGTGGGTGGATGATTTCCTCGTCTCGCCTTCTCCCGAGCGGCCGTAGTTATGCCAGCCTAGAAAACACTCCAGTCGTCAATGGTACTAAAACATTCGCTTAATCGGTGAGTTTTACAAAAGATACCGTCAGTAAAGAGAGTTATGTTTTGTATATGTATGATAATGCAGATTTGAAAACATTTTTTAAATTTATTTCTTCTCTTAAGACCGACTATTCATTAGGTTACGATGGCATTGCATACCAATTTCACAAAAGATACCGGCAGTAAAGATAGCTTTGTATTGTATATCCTTCTCTCCTTCTCTTATGCGACTGTCTTTTTATCCCGTTCGATAGAGAACCTCATTCGAAATTTCAGATGCAGATTTGAAAACAGTTTTGAAATTTATCTCTTCTCTTAAGAGGTTACGATCGCATTGTACCAATTGTCCTTAAAAAATGTAGTCATGTTATTGCTCCCTGCCGTAAACATCTGTTTGAATTGTCTATTATTCCAGAAAAATTCCCTTATATTTGGAAAAGTTAATATTTCTCTGTCGCAATGTAGTTTGTAACGAACAGCACGGATTTGTATGAAATAGGTCCACTGTGACTAATGTAATATGTTTCTTGCATACACATGTTCCAATACCTTAAAGCAAATGTTTATACACTGACTTCTCTAAGGCTTTCGACCTGTTTCATGAAATAGTCGAATTTAAGATCGGGGCTTATGGTTTCCCAGCAGGTTGCATAAAATAGGTTGATTCATAGATCAAGATTTTGTCAAGTCAAATTCAGAGGATCTTCCGCGCTCAGTCTGGAGTTCCTCAAGGATGTCACTTAGGACCAATTCTATTTATAGTAGCCATAAATAATGTTAAGGCATGTGTAAATCACAGCAATATTGTGATCTAAGCTGATGATATGAAAAATATAGATCTGTCAGTAATCAGCAAGATACGAGTAGATAGATAGATATTTATTTTTCGCTTTATAGTTAAATATTTACATTTGTTGGTTGGCACAGCTTGCACAGAGATATGATAGTTGATATCTTACTACTGATAGATACAATTTATTTTTAAATGCGTTAAGTATTAAGAAATGAATTTGGAGAGAAAACTATAGAAAAACATAGGGACGGGCTACAGTCCGCTTGGGCGAACTGTTGGATACCCTATTCTTATTCCTATCGCTCATAAGTGGGCGTGACAAAAGTCTAAGTATGGTTGAATTGTTAAGAATGCTCTACATATTTTGTTATATAACATTTAAAGGATTTTATAAAAAAAAAACGCTCCCTAGCTCAAACTTGGGTGTTTCAATAAAATTGTTTTATTTAATTGTGGGCGTGTCAGTGGGCGGATTTTGAATTTGAGGAGTCATAGATCACATATAAAAAATTTCAGCTTTCTAGCTCAAAATTCGATTTTTTCCAAAATTTTGTTTTTTTGAGTTTGGGGGCGTGTCTGTGAGCGGATTTCAAAAACTCGTAAACTTGATTATTTCGGGACCCAAAGGAGTATATGGTTAAAATTTCAGCTCTCTAGGTCCAGTTTAAAGGCCTAATTTTTGCCGACGGACGGCCGGACGGACGGACGGACATGGCTAGATCGACATTACTATCGATGCTGATCATAAATATAGTAACTTTTAGGGGTCTACGGGCAATATTAAGGTATGTTACAAATTGTGCGTCAAAATTAGTATACCCCCAGAATAGGGTATAAAAAGAATCCATGTGAAGAAGACATCAGCAAGATAGAATTCTTCTTCAAACCGACATTAATAGCTTCGCAATTTGGTTTGTTAAAAACGGTTTATTCCTGAACCCTACGAAATGTCAACATATGAAATTTTCTAGCAATAATATCCCTTCCACCTTTCAATATTCATTCTATCAACTTATTCTTTGTCATGTTAATAGCTTATTATGATCCCAAACTGTATTTTACAAAACCATATCAATTTTATTTTAATAAATCTAATTCTATGTTGGGCTTTGTAAAAAGGTTGTCTAAAGATTTGAATGACCCTCGTTTCTGTGGCATTGTACAGTTGCTTTGTTCGACCAAATCTAGAATATGCGTCACATGTTTGGAGACCGTTCTACAAGATTTGTTCAAATCGATGCCATTCAACGTATCAAATGTTTCTTAACAAAGGCTTTTTGTACAGCAGCTTATATCGGGTCATATTGATGCACCTGGTTTTCTACTTCTTCTATTGGCTCTAATTTCCGTGGCGGCGCCCATAACTTACGTAGTGTTAACTTATTGTTTTTTGCGTGGTTTGTGCCTGTGTTAGTATTGCATAGGTACATAATTACCCGTACAGTTGTTTTTCTGTTTGTCTTACTATGTATTTGTCCTTACTAACACCTGCACTAAATGATAAGCCTGTGAGAGCACATTATGTGCTGACAAATTTTTGCTCGTGATAGGTGCTTGCTTTAAGCACTGTCCGACACAGATCTGCTTGTGTATTTATACGCAATTCGGTTTCTTCCATTGTTATATTATTGTTTAAGTCCCTTTTTACTTATTCTTATTGCAAAAACAGCTATTAATAACAAATGTGGCATGCGCCACATGGCAACCTCGGGAGTGTGTTCATATTTTTAGCGTTAAATTTCTCTTTGTTCATGATCACTTAAATGGCTGGGGCAATATTGTTATTCATTGATGCATACTGTTATTAAAAAGAGTGTGGCCTTTATTTTTGAGGGCAGTTTTATCAAAGAAACACTAAACACTGTTTCAAATGAACCGGAAAGACAGATGAGTCATGTATTTATGAATATGCCTATGGAAACCGTATCCATAAAATATTTATGCAGACTATGGTTACGGATCATAGAACCGTTCATAAAAATGGCTAACTAGCATCTGTGACTAAAGGGATGCTATGTGTTGCATGAAAGTATGCCCTAGTTACTTTTGTTTTGTAATAGGCGCGGGAAAGTAGATGGATGTTTTTTCCTTTTGCTAAATTAGTCTTTGGTATTGAACCTTCACTGAAATCGTTTTAAAAAAAATTTAGCCCATTCAAAAACTCTACTCAAATGTGTAAACCAAATAAATATGTAAACAAATATTGGACGTTTTGAACATAAATAGAGTTTCGTAAAAATAAACAGACTGAAAAAGCCAACATTCCTAACAAAGCTTCCGGTTGTCCAGACCAATCGCTCTGACATACCTGATGGTTTGGTCTTTAAAACGGAGGTTATTTCTTCTTTGCTTTCTCGAACCCTTTGGGCTGAGAGTGGAAGATTCTCTTTTCTGGAGAATTTTTACTATTCGTCCGATGTGGCTAGCGAAAGTAGTCGACTAGCTGTAGTTTTTTATACTTCATCCACATCTTGCTATAGCTCATAGAGTGCACGGTTTAATCTCTTCTTCCATTCGCACAAGGAACATATATCCGATGGACTATTTTTCTTTCGAAAGAATTTAAGTTCCAATGTCCTACCAGTCTTCCAGCACTCGGCGCCATAAATCAGAACTGGCAGGATTAAGGTTCGATAGAGCTATGTGGTTTGTCCTTTGAGCCAGGATTTTTGAACCTATTTGTTTTGCCAAACCGAAGTAGCAGCGGTTTCCTATGGTAGATTAACTCCTTAACTACCTTGCTATCAACAGTGATGCAAGGCCTTTACTACGGCAAGCTGGGATTGGCCGATCTTTCGTTATCGTCCGCATACCCTAGTTGAAGACAGTTGAAGATAGTGCCTTCCGTTGTTGACACAAATGTTATTATTAATACAATATTATGATATTAAATAAGTCAAATGACAGCGCACCTCTTCGCCGAAATCCGGTGCAATTTTGGTATAATTTAGAAAGAGCTGCTTCCATACTGACATAACACCGCGTGGTCAAGTGACAGGGCTGGATCAGTTTTGCTGGGATCCCGAATTCGGCCATCGCCATGTAGGGCTCCTTACACTTAATTTTTTCAGATGCAGCTCTAAAGTCTATGAAAAGGTGGTGGCTATCGACTTGAACTTCGTTGGCCTTTTCAAGGATTTGTCTGAGTGTGCAAATTGTCGATCAGCCGATTCTTTTCCCACTCCGGTTTCGCGGTCTATGTACGTAGTGACATTCAATTTCATCTGGCTTTAATTCCAAGTCCGTATGTCATTAATCCACTACTGCTTCGTTTACAGAAGCCTAAATCTGGACAGGCACTCAACTTATAATGAGTGCGATGCGCTGTCAGATTCCATCACAAGAATTGCTACCCTTCATCCTTATACTGGAAACGTCACTGCGGGCGATTGAACGAATGAAATTCTTTATGCCCAACAGGATAAAATGTATTAAGGTAAACGCGTGGTTGGACCCGAGCTGCAAAGAGGCTATCAGGGCAAAAGAGGTAAGCTTTCGGTGATAAAAGGTCAGAGGAAAAACGAAAAAAAAAAATCAAATAAGTTCGAGCGCGTAGAATACTCCATATTACCAATCCACTTTCGCACTCGTACAGTGGCAAGAGTACTTTGAGATCTTGACATACACAAATCCGCTGGTCCAGATGGTATTGACCCTATCGTTCTGAAGAAGTTATCTTCTACGTTAGCAAAACCACTGCGTAAGCTTTTGTATCTGTCATACTCGTACTCTTCAGGGCTCTTTCCGAAAACACGGAAAACAGCATTGTGATGATACTCTGCTTCAATGGATTAGAAACTACCTTTCTCAACTTCAATTCAAGTGGTTTCGGACGGGTTCAAGTCTCACCAAATAAATGCTGGTGTTGCCCAAGGGTCCGTTTTGTCTCCGACCCTCTTTCTCATTTTTATAAATGACCTCCTGAACTTCTAATCACATACATTCAATAGGGTGGAATTTAATGCTCCAAAAGTCCAAAACACAATGCTGTCTTCTATCAATTAAGCGAATCCTCAACAGTCTGCCCTCATCCATGAATGGCCCTTGCATCGCTGAAACCGATAGACTTTCCATTCTTAGTATATGCGGTAGTGACAATTTTCGTTGGAATGTCGGCTAGGTTTCCTTAACGTATGTAAGAAATAGTTTACACAGTCCGATCTGGCTACAAATTATATGGAGTTTATTCTCCCCAAACTTGAGTACAACGCCCATATCTGGGCCCCAATCACATATTTGGAGCTATTTGACAGAATACAAAAACGCGCGATAAAACTTATATAGGCGATCGAGTCGTGAAATCGCTTGACACTTGTAGTCATCGTCGCAATGTGTTGCGCCTATCGCTGTGTTATCGGTATTTCCACCACAAGTGCTCAAACGAAATAGCCAGCTGTATGCCACCGCTAGAACATTTCAACCGCAAAACCCCCCATGCCATGAATGAACATCAGTTCACCCTCAAGACTTTTTTTCGGACGTACAGTGAAATACAAAGAATCGTTCCTTAGCCGTTCAACACGGTTGCGGAATGATTTCCCCGCTCTGTTTCGTCTACTTACTTTACTTAACGGGCTCCCGTTCTTCAATCCGATGATGTTGATATCATCCGTATACCACAGTAGCTGGACGGTTCTATTGAAGATAGTGCCCTCCGTGTTGACACCTGCCCTTCGCACAATTTTCTCCAGAACATGCTTGAAGAAGTCACATGATAGCGCATCTTCTTGTCGAAATCCGGTACACATTTGGAAAAGTGCGGAAGAGATGCTTCCAAACTGCACATTATACCGCGTGTTTTTAAGTGTCACGCGATCAACTGGATCAGTTTTGCCGGGATCTTAAGACGTAAACACACTGCGTTGGTTAGGTACAGTACGTTTGATAGGATCTGTTTCATCTATCCATTATAATTTACAAACATTTAAAACCAACGTGCATCGGTTTCTCCCCTGTCATCCTTATTCCCATGTCCTTAATGCCCGCACTATGTGACTATAAACATGTTCACATTATAAGGCTACTAAAATTCCCTGCAGAGCCTCTCAGACGTTCACACAGTACGTTGGAAAAAATCGTTTATGCGATATTTAGCATGTATATGCCTCGATAATTGCAGACACAGGATCGTCGGGCATGCTTTCTTTCACCCATTCTAAGTTGATGATATGCTGCTTATGTCCGTCACAGCCGGCGGTCTTGTTGTTCTTAATCTTTTTTATATATAAGCTCTTCTATATATATAAGCTCTTCTATACTGGGATGTGGAATCGGTTCTTCATTGACAGGGCGTGGGTTCTCTTTTTGACCTATGCACTCTCTGTTTCATTCCAAAATCTCGTATGTTGAGTCACGACTTTGATACTATCACCTAATTTGCCAACATTTAATATTGACTTGAGTCAGCCCTGAAATAAGTTTATAATCAAGGCAAGATAACTGCCTCTCTGAACTGTGTTTTTTTTTTTTGCAAAATAAAACGGGACCTCTAACCATCAATTTATTAAAAACTTATTACGAATTTGTTTCGATTTTTAACCCTACGAACCTTGCAATTGAAAATCCAACCGGATCTCCAAACAACTTATAAATACACAAACAGCGCCGACAAAAGCCGTCCACCCCCTGTGGCTATACGAGTACCTACCAGAGAAAGCATAGTGTCAATGAAAGTTAAATTACAAACTGGCGACCTCGTTTTATGCATTCGCTCGCGGACACCTCCCGTGTTTATGGAAGTGTTTCGTTAGTCTTGTCGCCTTTCGATGAGAAAATGAATTTTTACTATGTAGCGAAGTGTAATACTCGTTGCAGTTTTCTTTCTAAAATACATATCACTCAGTAATTCAAGGATACAATGTTTACTGATGTCCAAGTTAACCTAGCAACTAGCAGATATACGTAATGCATATCATGTTTTCTTTTAGAAGAGCAAGGAAAACGAAAACAAAACATTACACAAAATAAAAAAATGTACTCACTGGACTGGACGTGGTCATTGTGGATTTATGGTTGGCAATATGAAAGATTGTGTTCTTTGTTTTCAGGGAAATTATACCGTTAAAAGTTATCGTTAGTCACTCTCTTAACAATATGTGTACGTGTACATCATGCAAAATGAATTTATGGAAATGCATGTTTGTTCTAGCAAACTGGATTGCGGGACTACCGTTGTATATTGGCACGGAAAGCTAACCGCATGTTGTTCGTTCCATTCTTAATTAATGATGCAGACGTTTTTAAAGTTTAAACAAAGGCATCCTGTAAATTCATCATGGTTAGGGTGACCGTTCCATCTTCTTTTGCCACCGTGTCTTCTTAGATTTTTTTTCTTAAAGAGGACCGTAGATTGTCGTTTTTTTTTTTAAATATCTGTGCCTGCCCTGATTGTAGCATTTAGATCCCTTCGACGGTTGGCAATAACGAGGAATTTCAGCCCCACGGGCCAAATCGGGAGAACGGGTTAGCCACTCCAATCGCCACGTATTGAAATGATACGCTCCGCGATGTGTTCACTCAAAACATGCAATCAAGGACTGTGAGCCGTTGCTTTGTCCTGTGACCTGATTTTCTTCAAAGAACCAGGGACCAACAATCCCAGCTGAGGAAATTGCACACCACACTGCGACTTTATGTGAATGCAAGGCATTTTGATGTAATTTTCGGGGATTGGTGTCAGCCCAGTAGCGCATGTTCTGTTTGTTGACCCATGCACTCAAGTGAAAATGGGCTTCATCCCTGGAAAAACAATTGCGTCCTCTTGAACGTTTTCGAGAAGCGCCTCACATGTGTTCCTCCGAGAATTTAAGTCGCAGGCAAGAGTGCTCATCATTATGATTAAAGTTATTATAGACTAAGAAGCTTAGGTAGTTTAAGTAGCTAGGTAGTTTTAAGTATTTTATATAAAATAAAAAAACACATACAGTTACCAACATTTTTCTTTAAACTTTCTTAGCGATTTTATATTATTTAAGCTTTTTTTCGGGTTGGGAGACTTTCTACACTGGATTACTAAGACTCAATACTGGTCCATTGTACTACCAGAAAGACGGACCACTTTTACTGTCAAAATTTACTCGTTTTCCTAAAAAAGACGAGAAGGCGCTTCAATGATAAGGAGCTTAGGTTTACAGCACTCACCATATCAGCACCAAATACCTGATAAGCCGTCCGTCCAAATTCAGAGAGATCTTGCATTCACGAATTATTTTGGAGGTGGTTAAGGGGTTGAGTAAGGCCTTAAGCGCAGCCTTAAAGCTTAGTACGTGTTAGGTTGGCAACTAGTTTAAATCAGGGTTCGTAAAATATCGCTCGGGAACGATTAAATAAGGATCTTTATCTTTCTTTATCGATCTTCTCACGAACCATAAAAAATAAAGTTCGCGAACGATAAAATTTTCGATCTTTACAAATGTATAGTTCTCTCACGAACGAACTGTATCCTTTTTTTCTGTAACTCTCGTTCGTGAGAGATCGGAAAAAAGAAATTCTGGTAGTATATGGTTCGCTCGCGATAAGGATCTGTAAAGATCCATAAAACAAATCATTCTCGATTCGCGATTTATATTTTCAATAGTTATTATTTTGTTTGAAATGGGGAAAATAAAGAAATTTGAGTCAAATTAATATGTTTCTTATAATGAAGAAGCTGACGAATCAACTTGCTTACTTTGTGAGAGAAAATTGAGCATTGGAAAACATTGAGCAGGAAAACTTGCACAAGTAGTCCTGGCAGTGCCATCAACTCAAGTCTCTGTTGAACGGGCTTTTAGAGCTCTACCAGTTTTTTTTTGACAAAAAACAGAAACAAATTATCCGAAGGAACAATAAATAATGTTTTGTTAGTTAAACTGAATGCAAATTTAGTCCAAAATCTTAATATGTAATAAAAATACTTTTCACTTATATTCTTTCAATATTAAAATATGTAATATAATTTTCATGTAGAGCTAAAGGCCCTGGTAGCTAGTCCTCTGCAAATATGTCTTGAATTTGTAATTATATTATTGTTCAATAAAGTTTAATAATAATAATAATAATTTTCATGTAAAATTACTTTTTTTTCTTATGAGAACCATTCGCGAACGGATCTCCAATAGTTCGGACGTGATAAATTCGCGAACGAACTATATTTTACAGATCGCAACAGATTTGATTCGATCGTGAAAACAAATTTTAAACGAACCGAAAAATAATTTTCGCGATCGAATCAGAAATAAAATTCCTTTGCGAACTTTTCATGAGAGAACGAATCATATTTTATCGTTCTGTGAACCTTGGTTTAAATGATATAGTTAAGTTTAGAGTGCACGGCTAAGAGCCGGTATGCTGGAAATAGTGACATGTAAATTAGATTTAATCATTTTTGTCTGGTATCTAAGTTTAAAGTAAGGAATAATAAAAGCGGCCAAGTGCGAGTCGGACTCGCCCATGAAGGGTTCCGCGCGAGTTATAATTATTATTTACTTAGGCACCTATTACAGATTTATTATTAGAAAATAATGGTTCACGGCTTACGCATAAGGTTTATGTTTATGAAATTAAATGTTTTTTTTTTTATATTTGAGTTGATTGAATGAAAGGTAAATTGCGGTTTACGATTTATGACGTATTAAAAAAAACTACTTACTAGATCTCGTTCAAACCAATTGTCGGTGGAAGTTTGCATGGTAATGTACATCATATATTTTTTTTTAGTTTTATCATTCCCTTATTTTAGAAGTTAGAGGTGGGGGGACACACATTTTACCACTTTGGAAGTGTCTCTCGCGCAAACTTTTCAGTTTAGAAAAAAATGATATTAGAAACCTCAATATCATTTTTGAAGACCTATCCATAGATACCCCACACTTATGGGTTTGATGAACATTTTTTTTTTTTTAGTTTCAGTTCTAAGTATGGGGAACCCCCAAAATTTATTGTTTTTTTTCTATTTTTGTGTGAAAATCTTAATGCGGTTCACAGAATACATCTACTTACCAAGTTTCAACAGTATAGCTCTTATAGTTTCGGAGAAAAGTGGCTGTGACATTTCCGGACAGACAGACAGACAGACATGACGAATCTATAAGGGTTCCGCTTTTTGCCATTTGGCCACGGAACCCAAGAAATGAATTGAAACTAAAAAAAAACATTGAACGTTGGCGAACACCGAAGTTAAAGTGTATTTAATATTAAACCGACATTTGGACAAAGACTTTTGCACTAATTTACATATAAACGCAGAAAAGTTATAACAAAGCAATTTATAGACAAGACCATTAGGCTACAGAGAATAAAATGCTTTCTTAATATCAAGCAGTAACATTATCATAGATTTTCCGATACCGCGTGTTTGTTTGATGTATTTGCAGATTCTGAAAACCTGTGCAGTGCTATGGAATCAATTTGAAGCCAAAACTTATCTGCTCATCAGGATACATATTTTTGTTTTCATAAATCTTTCTCTAATTACTAAGTAAGCTTATCGGTCTATAGCTTTCTGATTTTCCCCAATGTTTACCAACTTTAATTATTGGTATAACCTTAGCTAACTTCCACTCATTAGGAAAATACCCCATTTTTAGACAAGCTCTTACTAACACACATTTTGTATGCCATCAAGTCCATTTTCCTCCTCCGGTGATCAGGAGGCAATAGCCTCCCTCCGTGGCGCAGAATTTGAGATCGACTTGTGGTTTGATTACATCAATCACCTCATCTCGATCGCAACCCTTGGTTCGGATGTCGGGCGAAAGTCGCCTCTGCACTAGTCACTCTAACACATCGCAACCCCTGCGAAACACAGCCAGGCTGCACACCCTGACCTCTTCAGGAGTATCTTCCCCCCTAAAAACCACTACCTCACAGGAGGCAATCACAGGGAACCCAGGAGACGACCGGCAGAACACCCCCCCCCCCCCCCCCCCATTTTGTGGTATCACAACGGGCCGAAATTGCGGCCTGAGTGTGCCTGGGCTCACGCCCTCGCAGCCACCTTACCTAACCTAACCTAGTGTTGGTATACATTGCGGTTACGTGCAAATTATAGCAAAAAACAAGCTTTATCTACATCACGGTGGGCAATCCTTCCCGAAGTTGGTAGAACAGGGATACGCCTGTAATTATTTTAATGTTCTCGAATGGTCTAACATTTTCGTCTAAGCTTTTAAATGTTTTGTTCCAATAATTATTGCGATGTTGTTGATCATGAAATGAAGTTAAAAAATTCCAATCAAATTGTGTGTATATTAAAGCATTGTTAACAAATAACAACGATGTTCAAAAGAAAATGCATTCTGCAGAAAACATCAGTGCAAGAATGTACTCATTAGTTTTTAAGGAAACGCTTTTAAACATAT
Source organism: Portevinia maculata (assembly GCA_949715645.1). Lineage (NCBI taxonomy): Eukaryota > Metazoa > Arthropoda > Insecta > Diptera > Syrphidae > Portevinia > Portevinia maculata. Next base: position 263,800,209 of record OX454526.1, read on the forward strand.
GAAAACTTGTTCCCCCTTTTCTTCACGGAAAATATGGTCACCGTAATCATGGTATATATTTATAAATATTTAAGTTTTGCAATTGACATGGACTAGATAAATGGCATTTAGAGAATTATGCTTTCTGGGATTTCGGTTATTCAGCAATGCTTTGCCTGAGAGGGGCGAGTATCATTTCACCTACATTCATTTATATGAATTTATAAAAAAAAGAATCTCTCTAGAGTCTTTTCATATTGGTTGACCATCAACGATATGCTCTGGAATACATGTTTGCTCGACGGAAAACAACAGAACATACTATAGTGATTTGCAACTATGCATTTTCCCTATCATTGCCTACTTCAAAATTCGCATTCGTATTAGTGTGAACCAAAGTTAACATGCAGGTATGAAAACAAATTGGATCACTGTATGCCAATTTTACTTCTGTTATTAATTAGAACTAAACTTTGAACCTAATAATACAAAGAGAGTGACATTGACGTAACCGAGGCAGTATACGTACATTGACTTTATTGAAACAAGCCACCAATCGAAGTAATCAACTTAAATTGCTATTCAATTTCTTTTAATTCATCGAACCCTATCCGAAGTAAAAAAATAAAATAAACTGACCTCGTTCTAGTAGTTACATTAACGAAAACCATAATACGTGCCCGAACTTTATTTCGTTTTCCCACGCCATGTTTACATTATACTCGTACTTACTCCTTATTTATTAAGAAAATAAAAGGTCTGGTTTAACATATTTTACTTGCATCGTTGAACAAGGTTTCCCCTTTTCGTGCCGGAACTGCAACGCCCTCTTTGGAAAATAAACATTTGCATCTTATAGATATCAATTTCTTTAATTATATACATAACATACATTATGTACGAGTACGAGTGTTTATGTATGGATACATTTTAATAAAAGTATGTCACGACCTAACGAAAATAAAAGAAGTGATTATTCATAAAAACCACAACTGGAATTTAGGTTTTTAATAATAATTGGCATCAGGATTGGGAATATATGAGAAACTCTCCTCTCCAAAAAACATTACTTCATTCGAAATTGCCAATTGAGTTGGGTTGGCAAATTATGATCTGGACTAAAGGGGTCATTAACCCTACTTCACTGCATCCCTACTGGTCCCGCCTGATTTTTTTTTTTAAATATTTATATTATTTAAATCCTTTTCATGATTTGTTTGGCTTTTAGGTTATGTAAAGTTTATGAAAACATGGCAAGAGTTGGGTTTACACATCTCGAAGAAGAAAGGTATCCTTTTTTTGTATAACGTCATCCAAGAAGAGGTGTCATTCAAAATCAATAGAAAAAGGAGGCGTTGTGTGTGTTCTGCTGATTTTAATCCTTGTGTCAACTTGATCCTATAAACATGTAGGCAAAGATCTTTATACATAATGCGGTGCAAGGTTGTTGCGGATAGACCCAATTTTTTTGATCGTTTCGAAATATACACACCTGGGTCAGCTACGGCGGCGACATTTTCAGTTGACTTTACCGGACATACCAGTTGGAGTCTTCTCCAATAAAAACCTGTCCGAGACGTTCAAACGTATCGATTAAATTCACTTTAGCTTTGCGAGAAGACACTTGATCATTACCAAAAGCAGTACGAACTTTTCGAAACTATTCCGCAATATTTTAACTAAAGAATCTTTCACACGAGTGCGACTTGCGCTAACAAACGGTTACCCAAACCGTGGAGAAGACTACTTCTAATGCATTTATTAACAAAAAATTCAAAATTGTACTATTCCAAGAGCGGGCTACTCTGGCGATCACAAGGATGAGGCCATACATTTTGCAATCGGTTTTCAGCCTTTCCTGTTGGAAATTGTATACCCAGAAACTTTTACTACCTGTGAACAGGTACATATTTTCCCAACAGTAAGTCATAAAATTAAAGGGTAAATAAGAAACGACCGGTTAAATTTCCCAAGATCAAACAATGAACAACTTGAAAAGCGTATAAAAAGTTGCGCCACTAGGATGAGGCCATTACGAATAGTTCGTTGCAGAAGTTCACATCAGCGATTTTCTTCAAAGTTTTGTTAAGAATATTTAAAAAAGCGTTGAAATGAACTGTTTTTATTTAGTTAAAAAAATGGGTTCCGGAAAGAGTTTGACAGCGACAGAAAGAGGAAAAATAGATGCTTTCAAGAAGTAAGGACTCTCAGGCCGAGAAAGTGCAAGGAGGCTAAATAGAAGTAAGACTGTTGTAAACAATTATCTTGCAAATCCACAACACTATGGGAAAAATCAAAAAGGACGCACGGCAGAAGCAACAACATTGCGAGAAAAGCGGGTTATTCTACGGCTTTCAGCCAGCGTAGCAACGGTCCGAAGGATAATACGAAAAAGAAACCTGTTTTTAGGCAAGTACACAAGGAGCATCGAATGAATTTTGCAAGAGAACATGTCGCTTGGAGCAGTGAATGGAAACGCGTTGTCTTTTCGGATGTAGAAAAAAATAACCTCGACGGCCCCGACGGCTCCGATGGTTACAACGATTTCCATGATCTAAGAAAGGAGGAGCTTATTTTGGCAAGATATCATAGCCGTACATCAGGTGTAATGGTGTGGGGAACTATTACCCACTATGGCACAATCGAGTTGGAGTTTTATAGACATAGCGCTTCGGGCAGAGCTGTCTCATCACAGAAGTCACATACACTTTGTGAACTAAAGGCGGTAAGTGCTTTTTTGTGACAACGACAATAGATGGCGATAGAAATGTACGACTAGTTAATGCTTGTTAAAATCAATTTGACAACATTGTGGAAGGGCTACAGTCTACTTGGGCAAACTGTTGGATTCCCTAACCATATTTCTTTCCCCGAAAGTGGGCGCGGCATTGGGCTGAGAATAAGTCCATTTTTGAAATGCTGGTTTGGTTTTTTAACCACGCAGTAGCTCAGTAGTAAGTGATTTGGACTACTGAGGGAGGTGTTCGAAGCTCGAATTCCATCCAGGATTTTATCGCTGCCCCACCTCTTGCCAAAGTCTATGCAAAACATCCAGGAGTAAAACTGAATCTTGGTTTAATATTTTTATTTGCATTTCCTGACTGTATAACTAAACATTTAGAATTATTCAAAACACCCCCAAAAGTAGCCTCAAATGCGTTCCTCCGTGAAATTTCATGGACATTTTTTGAGAAATATCCTAAAATCGCTTAAATCAAGGGTTCTCGAGTTAATGACGCCAGACCTATAAATTTATATCTGAGGCATGACCAAGACAATTGTATATTAAATTTAACATGTTGCTCGATTTCGGGAACACATTTAAGCCGACCCGGACGCAAAATTTAAGATATGCCGTTAGTCCCGCTTCCAAAACTCCAAATTGGCTGAACCAAAGTTCATGAAATTCCACACCAACAGTCTTGACGTTCCACAAAATGTCATTTGATGTTTGCGTATTAAATAGATCTTGAACAAGGTTTCTGCAAATGGAGTTATTCAAGCCGCTCTTGTAAGAAATCGGAAATCGCAACCTTCAATGAATATTAAAAAGCAGCATAGAGTAAGGTTTTCCGTAAAACAGAGTGTTTAAGCTCCTAGAAGCCGTTTTTGATAAATAGCAGAAAGTGTCTTGAAATCGGACGTATGATGCGTGCTGCACCATCGGCGCGGCATGATGCTGTCAGAGCCAGAGATGAGCCAAAAGAGATAGTCGACTTACGTATCTAAATGAAACAGATGCGGGATTGTGTGTTTTTTGGATTTCGATTCTGTCAGAGCTATGAGTTTTAATGTGAAGCACAAAGTCTTAGGACCAACCTTCATAGTTGTATAATTATATTCAACATCCCGCTTGTTTTTGAAGAACAAATGTCACCGGCCGCAAATAACATTTCCCAGATGCTCCACTTTCTCACAATTGGGGACTGAGTAAAAACATTGTCACGTTAAAACTCAGAAAAGCTTCTTTTTTCTTTTTTTAACAAAGTCAACGTGTATATATTAATATCTTTATATGTATTGAATAAATTAGCAATTCGTTCCAAAGGTGGCAGTGCGCTTAATTTTCAAATACAATATTGACTACGCGTCGTATTCTCCCCTTTGAGGTTCACTGCAGCAGCAGCCAAAGTACTCGTAGCTAGACAGATGAAATAACAGCTTATTTTACTGGGAAATGCGACACTACAATGCAGAATTGTACTTCCTGGGTGAATGATATGATTACGGCTTTATAAAGATGTCAACAAAGTCACCTCACCCGTGAGTGAGGTAGGGAGAGAGCATTGCCTATACAAGTCAATACAAAATGAATAAGGTGTAAAATGGAACATACACTTTTTTTGCTCTGCATAATTAAAAAGACTCTCGCTGCTACTGCAACTACATGCAGTTCATTTTGTTTGGATAATTTACCTTCGAGGAAAAAAAACATGGTAAAAACAAAATATTCGACAGATATAATGTTGCCGGTTGAGTCTAATGCGATTTTGTGATTCAAATTACACAAATTCCCTTTAGTATGTGATCCGTGACAAAGGGTACGTAGTAAACAACCTTTTAATGCTAAATTAAAAACGAAAAAAAAGCAATGGCAAATAGACCATACACATGTATAGTATAGAATGTGTTCTATCGTGACAGGTCGCATGTTGGTACTATTCATAGGGTGGGGGCCAGCGAAACTACTTACATATATTGATGTACGTTTACCTTCAGGTGGAACCAATTTGCCTGAATGTTGTTGACTATATCGATTTCGACAGTTGCATTCATTTTGAATTCAATGTACATAATGGCTTGTCATGCAATCACGTGTTGTGATTCTTTGCTTAGGTTTTTACCAGACAGGGTTGGCTGGCAGTGAACTTTTTTTTTTATATATAAATATATTACATGGGTTCAAGACCTGGTTTTGTTACATTTGGATCACACTTTATAGAAGCTATGTTTATAATAAAGTAGATATCAAATACGTGGGATTAACCCTCTACTTATGTGATCTTCATTTTCTTTCCTTACGGCGACGTTATGACTAGGATTAGGTGATCATAATCCTCCCACTTTACTGTGTCCCTACTGGTGCGCGGTTCGACCTCTAACGTCGGCAGGTTTCCTAGTTTCAGATCAGTATCACTGAGGCCGATCAAATGATGGTGCTGTCGCATTTGGAGTTATTTGGCCTGCCTATTTCCTACGATTTCGGAGAATATTCTAAGATACATGAAGAGTAGGGGGTAAACGAAAAATTGAGCCTATTTCGTTTACCTGCACTTGTTTGCTATGGTCTCGGTCGGAAGTCGATCGGCGTTCACCGTACTTTATCTGTTCTTTTCGTTTTATTGCGACACAAAGTTTACTCGAAATATCTCAGAGTTATTGAACGTGTCTGAAGCAAGAACGTACAGATTTTTTACTTATTAAAATACGAATACATCGTATTCATAGCAAAAAAGGGTGTATTCGTAAAATTGGTTTGTATCTACTTTTTTCTTTGAAGTTTTATCTAACATTGAGAGGTTTCTTGCACTTCTGAATGACTTTAAGATATTTGTTTCATAGGGAAAAAGAAAGTCTCCTCTTGTCATACCAATAAAAAAAAATCTTGGCCCTCTCTGACTAACTTAAAAAAAAAAAATTGTGTTGCTCTAAAAAAGAACAAATGTTTTAAATGGGATTATCAGCAGGCCTCCCGGTTACGGATCACTTTGTCACTGGGGCCAGTCGACTACTGGTATGCAAAAATGCCCGTTTTTACGGATTTTCGCGTATGTGTGCTCCTCTTATTAATTCGATCTTTCTTTTATGACACCGGTGATATTCAGTCGGATTTGCATGCGCCATTGCGGTATTGGTTTAAGATGATAAACCTGGCATCTGAAAGTTAAACTTTCCTATGCGATTTCTCCCCTTAGTCGCCTTCTATTAGAGGTGCTCGTGCTATGGGCAATCAGCTCCTGATACAGCATGACAGAAGGAGTAACAAAGCTTGAGGAAATAAGAAGTTCAAAGATCCGCGGAAGCCCAATCCAATTACAGTTTTCTTTTTCTTAACGACGAGGTTATGATCTGGACTAAAGGGATCATAACTCTCCAATCATAACCTTTATTTATTTTTTTCATTGGACCTTTTGCGAACGTCTGACAATTATTCAAGAGTATCGATTGTCATGAGAAGGTTCTCAAATTTGTCGTTCGGATTCGGCTTTAAATTGTATGTCCTGTCCACACGCAAATAGTTGAACAATCTAGTTGGGGCCCTCTGTATGGGACGTTAATGCCTGTAATGTTAATTTTTTTATCTGTTTTTTTTTTGTCAGGACTTAAAAAATAAAGCCAAATACAAAGAAAAGCACAGAAAACATTTTTTTTACAACGGGCGAGCTAAATGTACTGCAGACTGTTGGCTGAGCACTGTTAAGGATTTAGAATCAAAATTTGTTTGCATGTATACCTGAGACCGACTTCAGCTCTGCTGACTCAATGTCCCTATGTGGTTTTAAGCTTGTAAGGTTAGGCTCTGAGATGTTGCTCATATTTTTGAATATACCTCCAATTCATGTCATTGATTAAATCTACTTCTTCAATGCCTTAAGGTAGTTAATAGCCGATTGAACACCGACTCCCACCACGCTAGAGTGCCGATTTTAAATAGGTTGTAAGATACAGTGGGGTCTTTATTACGGGCAGCTCTCTTAGGCGGACAGATCCCTTAGACGGACAAATTTTTCTAACTAAGCTGTTTTGTATCTGATTGCATTCATTTAACATTCTCTTAGTCGGACACTCCCTTGACCGGAAGCGGACGAGTATATCTGTTAGAAATTAATTTATTTAATTTCTCTAGACGGACAAAAGCAACAACAAAATCCTCCGTTGCTTCACAATGATTTTTTATATTTTTATATTTTTTTACGAAAAGACCAAGAATTCAACAAAAAATGGCACAATTTTAGTACTGTAGGTAAAATACATCCTGGTTTTCGCCCTGGGCGGAACAAAAATCACTTGTGGCAAAATGTTTGTGTAGCGGGTTTGTAGTCCTTCGAATAACCTTTCATTAGCGCTTTTTGGGCAGGATTTCCAGCCTTTGTGCTTTGCTGCGGCCAAACGTTGAACCTGCTGAAAAGTGTGTATGGCGTTCAGAGAGACATGTTAGTGTCTTGGACTAGTAATCCAAAAGGTCTCATGTTCAAATCCCGCCACGGCCAAGTAACATCTAAACAGTTTTTTTCCATTACTCCAAATCTTGCGAACGTCTGACAAACATGCAAGAGTATCAATTGTTATGAGAAGCTTATCATATTTGCCGTTCAGATTCGGCTTTAAATTGTAGGTCCCTTCAACTTTACACAAGCAAATGGTTGGAGAAGCTGGGTTTTAGGCCCTGTTTGGGTCGTTAATGAATCATTTTTTTTTTTTAAATTATAGACAGAGTTTGTTACAGTTTGCTCCCTGGGACGGACAACTTCCTTAAGCTAGGTTTCCACTTGTCGATAACATGTCATTGAATTGACAGCGCTTGTCAATGACTGACAATGAATTAACATGGCATTTGGAAATCGCTGAGTTCTCAAACAAAATGTCGCGTTCTCTTTAACTGACAGTGCAAATTGATTGGCATCGTGTTGAATTGTTTGCCAATCAATAGACACACACATGTTAACGCACAGGGAAGTTTAATTTATCTCAAACCGGCAAAATTGAATAAATATTTTGAGTTGGGGTCTGAAATTCAAGATCCCAAAAACCTTAAATCCTGCAAAAAATCACAAATTTCGGGATTTCAGGATTTCAGGATTCTGCCCGACTCCCAAAGCAAAGCTAAAGAAATAAAACTCGCATAACGTCATCCAATGAGTGACGTTCATTGACAATGAGATGACGGTTCCAAATAAGGAGCGCAAGTGGAAATAACTTTTAGTGACCTGACAAATGCGTTTGTCAAAATTTCATTGTCAATCAACTGACTGAACTGATTTTTGGTCAATAATTGACATACTTGAAAATTAACTGGCAGTGGTGTCGCTCAATGACGAAAACAAGAGCTGTCAAAGTGGAAACTCAGCATTAGGCGGACACAAATTTGACACCGTCCCTGTCCGCCTAAGGGAGATTTCACTGTATTTGTTATACTACCGTTTGCATTTCTTAAAATAGGATTTTTCAATGATTCTCACATCTCGACATACCCGTGCCATTTGTTTAAATTGCCAAAATCAATTTCTTAAGTCATTAACCATAAATAAAACTCAAATTGCAAAAAGAAACTCTGGGAACTAAAGGGTCTTTCATTAGCGACTTGACAACTTCAAACTATCAGTGTGAACGCACCCTTAAACGTCGATCAATGTCAAAATATTCAGTAAAATCAACATTTTCATCATGGTGAAGTACACGAAGGAACAACTTTTACAAATAATTAAAATGTACTACCGAAATTCCGAGTCGGTGGTCGCAACTGTAAGAGCGTTAACGCCAATTTTCGGCCGTAATTCTTGTCCCAGTAGACAAGCAATTATTCATAAACTAGTAAACAAATTTGAGTCAAAATATTCTCTGCTTGATGTTGCCGTGCCAGTTTTTTGCCCATTTGTGTGGAGAATATTGCTGCCGTAGATGCACCCGTTCCAAACAGCCAAATGAGTCAATTTCACGGCGTTCTCAAGAATTATGTCTCTTCCAGACCACATTATGGCTAATTTAGAATAAGAATCCGGGTATACACCCTTACAAGATCAAGCTAACCCCAGAACTAAACGCACTTGATCATATGAAGCGACGTACGTTCTTGAATTGGGCTCTGGACATGATGGAAGAAAATGAAGAATTTTATCGCAAAAGCATCTTCAGCGATGAAGCCTATTTTTGGTTAAACGGATTCGTGAGAAGCAAATTGAAGTTTCAGTTCGGTGAACGGGTTATCTCGAGAAACGGACACGTCTATTGGCCGCCGAGATCGTGCAATTTAGCGCCTCTAGACTTTTTTTTATAGGGCTACATTAAATCATTGGTCTATGCCAACAAACCGGCGACGTTAGAAGAGCTTAGAGCCAATATTGAACAAGAACTAGCGGCCGTATCGGTCGAAATGTGCGGCCGAGCAATCGAAAATTGGGTTCAACGTATCGACCTCTGCATACGTTACCGTGGTGGACATATGAACGAAGTCGAATTCCATTTATAAATGTTTTGAAAATAAATTGAGATATCTCGAGTAGTTTGCATTTTATTTAAAAAAGAAGTTGTCAAGTCCTTAACGAAAGACCCTTTATAACGAAATCCAAAAACTAGCATCTTAACAGTAAACTGCAACCTATCTAAAAAAAAGTTCCAGCTTTATAATTCAAATAACTCCTAACTGCCATACTGCACTCATACATAATTTACTTTACACTAGGCCTTCTATTCGTTTCAGCCTTAAATTGGTGGTTTACGAATTGACTTTTTTTAAATCAATCTGTAACTTAAATCCATTCATTTCATATCGCTCTCCTAACACAGTAGGTAATCGTCAAATGTAATAGTACAAATAGCAATTCATATCGTATCACACTAAGAGGTTCAAACGCAGGCCCTTGGCCTGTTACCACTGAAATAGTTGTCTTAAACTCTTCTAAACCTCTTATTATACTTTGTCAATAAACCTCAAAAGTTCAAATTGCAAATTTGCGTATACCATTTCAACCTCAAGTTCGTGTTCGTAAAAAAGAACCAACAATCGTGCCTTCCTCTGAACTTCCCATTCCATGGGACAACGCGTAGCATTCCTGTCACGTTGAGTTATATTAGACTCGCATTTCGAAGCAAAAACGCAAACTATGTACAAACAATAATACTCCTGCCCAGCCAAAACCGATAAGAGTACATATTGCAAGTCATGCAAGTCGAACGCAGCCACGGACGTATAAAGGCCCTCAAGCTGTCATTGTTATCAATTGAAATACGAGAATCTGAGCTCTTTCATATTTCGTGCGTCAATATCAAAATGATTAGATACGAAACAAGCGTTTCTTGCCAGGCAATCATCGTCTTGAACTTGAACAAAAATATTATTTAAATTGTAATCGTCTCTGTTGAATTAGATTGAGTGTGTTTCAAGTTTCAAGTGATGGAGAACCTACTCTCATTCTGTGGACAATTTATCTGAAGGATACAACCAATTTTGTCAAATTTAGGAATTATTTTCAGTTGATAAGCAAATCGATTTTTATTTTGTTTTTAAGACATAAGCATAAAGCAATCAACAATTAAATTTCAAGGTCTATCTAACTTGGACAATAACAAGGACAAAGAAGCTATAAAAGAATATTATATTTCCTCTCTGATGACAAAATTTGAATCGAATCCAATTTGCCAGGAGAATTGAACCGAATAGTTCATCCTCTGGGGATAAAAGATGGAAGAATAAAAAAAGTAGCAATATTTGACTTTCGGATCTCACTCCTACTTTGTCGTATCCGCAATTTCTTTGGTACTCCATGTCTGCTGCTGCATTCTTAAATTTTCAATTTCCATGTGCAATGAAGTCATGAGTATTCGGACAGAGTGATAGTCGAAAGCATCATCGACTTCCTTTTGCTGTTTTACATTGGTTTTGTTGGGCTTGGAAAAGCCAAAAAAAGGCGGACAAATTGGTAATAAATATGCCGTATGTACAGGGTGTTTAAAAAAATTGTAGGAATACATGTTTTGAGAATGTTTTAAACGTCTTGGAATTTCTCTCTTCCTCTCTCTATCTCTCTCTTATTATTTTCAGTGAAATGATTGCCGGTTCTTAAAAATTTAGTTTCAATATGGAAACGAAGCATTTTTGATTAGCAACAGATGCGCAAACATATTACGAAAATAAGTTAGAAACGCCATTGCGTGTTGTTGCAAGGGGACTCCACCCCTCGTGCACTTAAGACGATATAATGAACGACCTTCACGACAAAGGCTTTAAAATTCTTGACGCCGCCAATATTATTAAGAAGGAGAAGCAACAGCCGGAGGGAGTTCATGAAAAATTAGTAAAGCCCGGACTTCCACTATTCATGCTAAGTTTTAACAAAGACGAAAACAAAGACGCGATATACGGTAATACGACTATTCTAAATATCGTCGTCTAAATCGAGACTATGCGTAAGAGCTCCAGATCGATCCCACAGTGCAAGCGCTGTCAAGGCTTCAATTACACGCAGACTTCCTGCCAGAAAGAACCGCGATGCGTGAAATGCACAGGGAAACATCTCTCAGAAGAGTGTCACCTAAATAAGCAAACTTGCAGAGGAAATCACCCAGCATACTACCAATGTTGCGAAATGGCGAAAGAACTCCAAAAAAGGCACGATACGCTTGAATATTGCATGCGCCTGAATCCGAAATCAATTATTAAAAACAGACCCAAAGTAACTACGAAAAAAGCTACGAAAGAAAGAAGATCCATCCATTGGGTAATGAAGAAAAACCCAAACGTAGTAAAGAAAATGTGACAGAAACAAAATCTTCAAATATTGACATGCAGTCTTATGCTCAAGCGGAGATAACAGTTAATGACACTTACATGACCGGCAACTCACGGGAGATCAAAGCAAGAAACTTTAACGAAAGGACTGCTACTCTAGTTGTAACAATGGAAAACGGTGATAGAGGATCCTGACAGGATCCTGTATCCCACGCCTTTTCTCTAATTCTTGCGCAACTTGAAGAGCAATGCAAAACAAAAAAACTTATTTTCAAGAGAATAGTTACCCTTGAAAACAACATCCACACGCGCACTTCAAACAGAATATGGAAGAGACGCTTAAAATTCTTACTGGGAACGCCAACGGGCTCATACAAAGACTCGACGAGTTAAAAATATTTATACGAAAAAAAAGATATTGATGTATGTATATGCTTGATCTGTGAAAATCATCTGACAAAACATTCGAAAGTTAAGATAAGTGGATAAAACGCGTATCACGCCCCTTTCACCCAACAGAAAAAGCCAGAGGCGGATCATATTTATTTACAAAATAATGTATCAGCAAAAATAAAGATTGAATTAGAAGCAATGCAAGTAAGCACGGTATGTACGCGTAGGTACCTGCAAAACGTTCTTATTTCGTGAGACCAAGTTGTGGTTAATATGTAATACAAATATAATTCAAAACATATACAGGGGCTTTTATTAGCGACTTTTAGTGTGAACGCACCCTTAAACTGATTACCGAACTGTCAATGTCAATATATTCCGTAAAATCAACATTTTCATCATGTTCAAGTAAACGAAGGAACACCGAAATTCCGAGTCTGTGGTCGCAACTTTAAGAGCGTTAACGCCAATTTTCGGCCGTAATTCTCATCCCAGTAGGCTAGCAATTCATAGTCTAGTGAAAAGATTTGAGTCAGAATATTCGCTGCTTGATGTTGCCGTGCCAGTGCGACTATGTTTTGCCCGAAGTGTGGAGAATATTGCTGCCGTAGAGGCACCCGTTCCAAACAGCCAAATCAGTCAATTTCACGGCGTTCTCAAGAATTCATTTTTGATTAAACGGTTTCGTCAATAAGCATAATATGCGTTACTGGACAGGTGAGAACCCTCATGTGCTTCATGAAACAGCACTTCATCCGCAAAAAGCCACTGGTTGGTGTGGTTTTCATGCCGGTGTCGTAATTGGGCCGTTTTTTTCGTCGATGAAAATGACCGTAACGTTACTTTAAATGGTATTCGCAGACACATGTTATAACGTTATTTCTTTCAGCAATCGCATGAATTGGACATGAGTGATATGTGGTTCCAACAAGACGGTGCCACAAGCCACACAGAGGGTGCAACAATCGAGTTATTGAAGTCTCAGTTGGCTGAACGTGTTATCTCTAGAAACGGGCCCGTCTATTGGCCGCCGAGATCGTGTGATTTAACGCCTCTAGACTTTTTTTTATGGGACAACATTAAATCATTGGTCTATGCCAACAAGCCGGCGACGTTAGAGGAGCTCAGAGCCAATATTGAACGAGAAATACCGGCCGTAACGGTCGAAATGTGCGGCCGAGTCATCGAAAATTGGGTTCAACATATCGACCGCTGCATACGTTACCGTGGTGGACATATGAACGAAGTCGAATTCCATTCATAAATGTTTTGATAGTAATTCAAGCTAATAAGCCAATTTTTTGAGATATCTCAAGTAGTTTGCTTTTATTTAAGAAAAAAGTTGTCAAGTCCTTAATGAAAGACCCTTCATAACATATACGATGTGAAAGACAAATTGCTGATTGGTCTATCGACTAGGTGCTATAATTTTAAAGCTGGCTCCCTCCCCGCCCCGCCATGAAATGCCAAGACCGGCGTAGCGCAGGGAAATCGAGTGGAAGGGAGAAGGGGTTAGTGGGTAAAAAGCCACCCTGTTACTGAGTATGGCTCAGTTTCGTCTTTTGGAAATTTTCACATCCCTGTGTAAAAAAAACATATTGCACTATCGTTTGACGATATCGTTTGATTTAGGCAAAGACTAAACCCAAAAGCAAATTATTTTTTTTTTTACCTCAGATAGATTTAAATATATTTAAAACAACAGCCAATCAGCTAAAAAAAAACATTATTTCATCATAAATATGTAATGTTAAACGATCGTACCTGGAAAACGTTTTCCTGCCGCCCATTTCCCTATCTTCAGACAGTCCCTTACCCATCTCCATTCCGGTAGAAAAATACCAAAGATTGCCTGATTTGAGCTGAATCGGTTCAGCAGTAAAAGGGACTGTAGGCAACTTTGCTGCATCGCTAATTGTAGGTGCTAGTTGTCTGGCAGGCACCAACATGTCAGCTTACTTTTTCGTATCAAACAGCATCACGAAGGAAATTAATTTGATAAAATCACTTTTCATTCACTTTCACAACAATTTACCGATTCGTGATGAGAAAAACAACTTTCCGATATTCAATTCAGGAAAAAGATGCAGTCGCAGAGAAAACACGAACAAAGAATTGTCAGAGCTGTTGATCATTTTATCTCGCAACGCCATGTAAATCATTACTATATTCTTTTAATCATTCTTCATTTGAAATTCCCATACAAAAAACACTTTATCGGGCTTTCGCCGTTTTTCAATTTTACTTTTCAAACTTTTTTTTTGGCTAAAATCTTGTACAGACAACAACGAAAAAAAATTCATTTATAAAAAGTCTCTTGTTGAAAATAATCAAAATATTTTTGGAATATGTTTTCTCCATTTGTTGACTTTGGAATGAGAAGAACCATATGAATATCATATCGGAAGCTAGGCCAATGTTATGTTGGCGGAAGCTTGGCAGCCTAACTGCACGTGTGTTATCACACAAAAACCACTTGAATTTGCAGTTAATCCTTGACCAGTGTCAACTCTTTCACCCTCTCTTCTTTCTCACTCAGTACAGCGAATCGTTCGGGCTAATCCTATGTTGAAACAGAAAGAAATCGAATGAACTATAGTATACGTGTAGGCGCTTAGAAAAATTGTTGGTCTCAGGCAGAGCTGAAATTGTGACTTCGATGGCAGAGTGCGAGAGAAGACGCTGGTCTTGGTTCGAGTCCCATTAGCGGTAAACTTTTTTTTTGGCTAAAATCTTGTACAGACAACAACGAAAAAAAATTCATTTATAAAAAGTCTCTTGTTGAAAATAATCAAAATATTTTTGGAATATGTTTTCTCCATTTGTTGACTTTGGAATGAGAAGAACCATATGAATATCATATCGGAAGCTAGGCCAATGTTATGTTGGCGGAAGCTTGGCAGCCTAACTGCACGTGTGTTATCACACAAAAACCACTTGAATTTGCAGTTAATCCTTGACCAGTGTCAACTCTTTCACCCTCTCTTCTTTCTCACTCAGTACAGCGAATCGTTCGGGCTAATCCTATGTTGAAACAGAAAGAAATCGAATGAACTATAGTATACGTGTAGGCGCTTAGAAAAATTGTTGGTCTCAGGCAGAGCTGAAATTGTGACTTCGATGGCAGAGTGCGAGAGAAGACGCTGGTCTTGGTTCGAGTCCCATTAGCGGTAAACGTTTTTCGAGAATAACGAATAAAATACACTAGCACCACAAACAAAGGAGTCTGATGATCCGATTGTGACATTTTGTGCGGCCCATCTCCATAAAACTAATAATTTAACGTGCGAGCAGGATGCTGCTTTGCTAAACTGTATGGGGGTTAAAACTTATCGCGAGTAGGATACTGGGCTTTAGCATGAAAATTCTCTGTAGTTCCAACGATATCGACTTACAATTTGGTGGTTACTTCAATTATTACGAAAAGCTGTCAAACTCTATTATTTCGTGGATTGCGATTGTACGATAAGTATTTCGTTAGGGAGCAGGTCGTTGTTCTGTATTCCACAATTCCGTATGAACAAAATTTTGTAAATGTTCCAAAAATGCTGTATGATCAAATATATATTATATTTTTTTAATCTAGTTTTTCCAAAATTTTATTTTTCAAAATTCTGTAAATTTAAAATTCTATATCGCAAAATGTTGTACTTACAATATTCTGCTTTCTTACAATAAAAGATGATAAAGTCGTAAAGCGGGACACATGTTTGTACAAGGTGGCGCAAAAGTAATCCTCCTATCAGAAAAATGCTATAAATTTTGCGATTGACCCCTAATGTCAGTTCTGTTTTGACATTTGTGTAGTAAACACATGCGAAATACACGTTAATAAACAATGTTACGCTGCACTGCTCCAGAACGCGTAATATTGGTGACTAGTTATTTGAGCAATAATTTAAATTACAGCCAAAAAACATCGGAAGGTTATTTTTGCGCCACCTTGTATATTCACTTAAACCAGTTGAAAAGGGGCTACGATTATGATCCCTTTAATGCAGATCATAGCCCCGTCGTCAAAGAAAGAAATAATAAAACCAGTTTATAAGGTAGCCCTGCAGGGTCCGGGTGCTCCTTCCTCCAGTTCGTGAGTCAAAGATAATTCTTTTTGTTGTTTACAGAATTTACAGAACTTTGAAAACATTAAAATTGGAAATTGGTCTCTTCAGAATTAATTACAACCCATGTCTAATATGATGAGGGCCCAGTATTAATTTAAAAAAAAACAAAGTCTGTGAAATAATCAGCTGACGAGCAAATTTTAAGATGGCTACAATTCCAACTTAGTTTTACACGAAACACGAGTATGTTTTCTTTTTACTTAATTTACTTTATTTAACGGGCTCCCGACTCATGCCTGCATGAGACACTGCGGCCTTCCATCCTTTGCGATCCAGAGCAGTGCTTAACACAATTAAATTTTTGCAGAACCACAGATACGGTGCCATCATCAAAATAAAAAAAAAACTTTCCATCATCCAGCTTGTGGTATTGTTACCCTATTCCAAAGAATTAAACAAAAAATAACTGCATCAAGTCGTAATATGATGAAACCCTTTGAAATATGCAAGCAAATGTATCTCTCAACTTTCAAGCTTGCCTGCGATATTTTTTGGCGTTTTGCCTGCACCAGACCAGACATGCATACTGCAAACATAACCCTCTCTATAGTGTTGCAGATATGTACATATTGACATATGTAACTATGATAACTGTGAAGTAAATACATTCTGAAAATGATAAGATAAGCATGAATGTATATTTTTATTGTGTAGGTACTTATGTTTAATTTTGTATTTATCCGCAGTCTGAGAGGAAAGCATATTTTAAAGTGGCTTCTTAGAGTTGTGCAAACAAAAAAATGAAAATGTTCACTCGTTTGTCTTCGTATGTCTTGCTGGAAAGAAAAGAAGCAAATTCTTTCTACGCACATGCATATGGCAGTGATTTCCTGTTGCCTGAATATTTTTTATTTCATTTTTTTTAATGTATTTTGTATTAAATCTTTGTATACTGGCTTAGCGGATGTTTGAAGGCAATGTGCATATTTTTTTTACAAAAAGAAATGTGTTGCAGTTGCAGTGATTTTGGTATGATTTTACCGGTACAAAAATTTACATTTGTTCTTAAAGAACAAACTGCGTACAAAATCAAAATCACTTAATGTATAAATGGTTTCATCATAATACAGAAGTATTGCCAAATAGTTTCTCTTCAGAAGTTGAGATGACTAGTATAAATTTGCTATCGGTTTATCTCGGGCAAAATTTTATTTAAATACTAGAAGTTCGAAGATCCGAGAAAGCCTTAACTTTAAAGAACCTATTCCAAAGAAAATGGATTGCGACCGACTCAGTTGGTTGTGCTTTGTTCAATGGAGAGATCCTTTACGGACCCCGTCAAAAAGACAATATCAATCAACGTTCCTATACAATCGCGAAAGAGTGGCAGGCCATAAAACTCCTGGAAGACAAATGCAACAATTCGTGCAGCGGCGAAATGTTTTGAAATCGGGAGGACTGCCGATACTATTTGAGATTAAACCGGCGGACCAGTAGGGATGCACTGAAGTGGGAGGGTGTTGATCCCTTTAGTCCAGATCATCATCTCGTCATTAAAGAAAAGAAGAGCACTACTGGAACTTGGTTTTTTATCAGAAGATTTAAATGTTACAATCGATGCCTGTATTTAATTTTCAACTAATTCCATTATGTAGACAACCATCGAAAACTCGCTAAGTTTCAGCTTATTCCTGAAATATTTGAAGCAATAATTATAAAAAAAAACTGTATGCAATTATCCGAATATCAATACGGCTTTGTAAATGGAAGGTCTACTGCTAACAATTTGACCATCCTTTCAAATTATTGCCTTCTTAGTATGGAAATTCGGCAACAAGTTGACATAATCTCCACTGATTTCGCGAAAGCTTTTGATCGTGATTGAGTTCTATTGAGCAAGCTAGAACGGTTCGGGTTTCATTCGAAAATGTGAATTGGGTTAGTAGCCAGGGTTCGTAAAATATCGCTCGCGAACGATAAAATAAGGATCTTTATCGTTCTTTATCGATGTTCTCACGAACCATAAAAAATAAAGTTCGCGAACGATAAAATTTTCGATCTTTAAAAATGTATAGTTCTCTCACGAACGAACTGTATCCTTTTTTTTTCTGTATGTCTCGTTCGTGAGAGATCGGAAAAAAGAAATTCAGCTAGAATATGGTTCGCTCGCGATAAGGATCCGTAAAGATCCATAAAACAAATCATTCTCTATTAATTATCCGTTCAGTACGGTTGTGAAGCGATTTATATTTTCAATAGTTATTATTTTGGTTGAAATGGGGAAAATAAAGACATTTGAGTTAAAATAATATGTTTCTTATAATGGACGAATCAACTTGCTTACTTTGTGAGAGAAAATTGAGCATTGGAAAACATTGAGCAGCAAAGAGGTACTTCTAGGAAAACTTGCACAAGTAGTGCTGGCAGTGCCATCTACTCAAGTCTCTGTTGAACGGGCTTTTAGCGCTGTACCCATTTTTTTTTTGACAAAAAACAGAAACAAATTATCCAAAGAAACAATAAATTTATTCCAAAATCTTAATATTTAATAAAAAGACTTTTTACTTATGTTCTTTCAATATTAAAATATGTAATATAATTTTTATGTTAAATGACTTTTTTTTCTTATTGGAAAAGTTCGCGAACGGATCTCCAATAGTTCGCACGCGATTAATTCGCAAACGAACTATATTTTACAGATCGAATCAGAAAACAAATTCCTTCGCAAAATTTTCATGAGAGAACGAATCATATTTTATCGTTCTGCGAACCTTGTTAGGTTAGGTTAGGTTTATGTGGCTGTCGGCCGACACAATTAGACGAATTTAGGCCCATTGTGATACCACGTATATTATCTACCTCAACTCTGTAGATGGGACTGGCCAACGACACGCGGTTGTTCTCAAATGGTCCCCCATCTACGTACTAACCGCGCCCAACGTCGTTTAATTACGGTGATCTGATGAGAACCGATTAACTCGACGTGGTATGGTCGTTGGTTAACCTTGTTAGTAGCTATATGATTAATCGTAAACAGTACGTTAAGATTGGTTCTTCTCTGTCTACGGTTATTTTTAACCTTTCGCTTATTCCCCAGGGCAGTCACCACAGCCCCCTTCTTTTCCTCCTTTTTATACCCTATTCTAGGGGTATATTAATTTTGACGCATAGTTTGTAACATACCTTAATATTGCCCGTAGACCCCTAAAAGTTACTATATTTATGATCAGCATCGATAGTAATGTCGATCTAGCCATGTCCGTCCGTCCGTGGGCAAAAATTAGGCCTTTAAACTGGACCTAGAGAGCTGAAATTTTAACCATATACTCTCTAGGGTCCCGAAATAATCAAGTTTACGAATTTATTAAATCCTCCCACAGACACGCCCACAAACTCAAAAAAAAACAAAATTTTGGAAAAAATCGATTTTTGAGCTAGAAAGCTGAAATTTTTTATATATGATCTATGACTCCTAAAACTGCTCGGGATAAAAAATTTTCACAATCCGCCCACTGACACGCCCACAAATAAATAAAATAATTTTCTTATATCCTATTCTAAGGGTATATTAATTTTTGAAAATCCAAAGTTTGAGATAGGGAGCTGAAATTTATAATATATACTCTCTATGGTTCCTTTATGCTCATGTAAATATTTTCAAAATCCGCCCACTGACACGCCCACAATTAATTTTTATTTTTTTTTTGAAAATTCAAAGTTTGAGCTAGGGAGCTGAAATTTATAATATATACTCTCTAGGGGCCCTTTACTCTCATGTGTTAATTTTTTTTAAATCCGCCTACTGACACGCCCACAATTAAATAAAACAATTTTATTGTAACACCCAAGTTTGAGCTAGGGAGCGTTTTTTTTTTTGATAAAATCCTTTAAATGTTATATAACAAAATATGTAGAGCGTTCTTAACAATTCAACCATACTTAGACTTTTGTCACGCCCACTTATGAGGGATAGGAATAAGAATAGGGTATCCAACAGTTCGCCCAAGCGGACTGTAGCCCGTCCCTATGTTTAAAAATGACTTACCTACCTTTTGTTCGCTAATGGCTAAAAGCTATGTAATTCATCAGCTCCCTATCTGACGCTCATGACTCTTGGAGGTGTTAATATTATAGTGAATTGGTATATACTTAACGGTTTGCATTTCAATATATGAAAAAGTCTGAGAGAATATATAACTAAAATTACTTCACCTATTGAATTTAAATATAATGTTCGAAGCGTGATCCTGAAAAGAGTGAGAAGTCATAAAGATACTGGTCTTATCCTCGATTGCAAGTTGAACTTTGATATGCGCTATGATTACATTATCTCACGATACAATTCTCTATTTGGTTTTATGTGTCGAAATACAAAAGAGTTTCAAGACCCGTACACCTTAAGAGATTTATACAATTCTTTGATACGATGTAGACTATATTAATGCCATATTGTATGGAGTCCTTGCCGCCGAATTAATGTTTTTCGTATTAAATGTGTTCAAAGAAGGTTTACCAAATTTGCTCTTCGCAAGATGGCGTGGAACGATAACTTGCCAAATTATGAAGCTAGACGCCTCTTATTCGGACATGAGCCCTTGAACAAAAGGCGGATCTTTCACGCTGTTGTTTTTTCGGGGTGCGAGGCTTTCTACACTGGAGCACTCAGACTCCATAATGGTCCATTGTACTACCAGGAAGACATACCACTTTTACTGTTTTAATTTACTCGTTTTCCTAAGAAAGACGAGTAGGCGCTTCAATGATAAGGAGCTTAGGCTTACATCATTCACCACATCAGCACCACACTGTTTTATTTACAAACGATGTTTTGACTAGCCACATTAACTGTCCTTCCGGCTATCTTTGTTTTATGTCTATGCTCCGTCTCGCAACGTCCCAGAGATCAAGATTTTTTTTTATGTTCCCAGACACTGTACTAACTTTGGTCTTAATGAGCCAATATCTTCAGCATGTATTAACTACAGGGTGGCGCACGTGCTACAAAAATAAAACGTAATACCTTTTTTTTGTGTGAGTAATCGGCTTATTTTTTTTTATTTGGCAGGTTACTATTTAGATTTATTGAAATATACAGGGTGTCCCTTAACTCGTTGGCAATATTTTAGGGCATGATTTGTGGGTATATTCTAAGGAAAAAATTGTTCTACAGTAAGGGCGTATCTCTAATTTTTATATCATTTATTTAGGATTTAAGAAAAGGCTTACTTGGGTGTACCCTGACCCATGTTAACGGTAATTGCGCTGTTAGTACTAATGATACTCCACAAGTAAGAAGAACTTCGATTGATCAGAGAATACTGGTGCAAAAAATCCCTTTTTTTAAATTTTACCTGTTCCATGTTTTCCCAAGTATCTTAAAATCTATGGGTTTTTCTACAAACCTGTCGTGAGCTTTTATTTTTATTATTGTTACCTTCATTCAAAAAAAATATTAAAACGTTATGTTTATTACGCATTTTCTGGAGAAAATTGAACCGAAAGTCAAAAAATTAGCATGGGCAGGAAAAATGGAACAGGTTAAAAATTGGATATCTTAATACTGAGTTAAGATATAAAATTTATTTAAATGCAATTACAAAGGCTAATATTTCTTCTAAAAATAGAGGCCCAAACGAAATTTCTATCATTAGTACTAACAGCGCAATTACCGTTAACATGGGTCAGGCTACACCCAAGTAAGCCTTTACTTAAATCCTCAATAAATGATAAAAATATTGGAGATAGGCCCTTACTGTAGAACAATTTATTCTTTAGAATATACCCATAAATCATGCCCTAAAATATTTCCAACGAATTAAGGGACACCCTGTATATGGTTGGAATTCCGAAAAGAGGATTTGCATAGTGCAGCGGTACCATGCTTTGCAGTCCTTCATTTCCGTTCAAAGGGAATTTAGATGGGAGTTTGGCGGCACTCCCCCGACTAGACGGACTATTTTGAGGCTGGTAAACATGTTTGCCGAATATGGAAGCATCGCACAAAGACCGTACCATAGAGATCCCTATGTTCGGGTTCAAGGCACAATCGCGCCTGTAGCATCGTCAATTCTGGCAAATTCAAGCGTTTCGACTCGAAACTTATCTGCCGAAGTTGAAGTTAGCAGACGGTCATTACAACGGATACAAACAATGATGACTTAAACTTGTTTCCGTACAAAGTCCAAATTGCAAGCAAGTTAAGCCCTCTGGATTTGCATATTCGACTGGAATTTTGCCAAAAAATTATTGAAATGACCGAAGAAGACAACAGCTTGATAAATTTTAGCTCTTGGCATTTTTGTTATAGGTTTGCTTGTTCCAAAACGGCGAAGTTAGGATCAGGCTTGAAAAGTAAACTCGGGCGCTTCTTTAGGTACCTACAAAAATGTATTTCTTTGTTAAACTCGTGGCTGATGATTGATGAATAAGGCGACCCACCTTTTATAATTGAAGTCTGCAAGCACCAAACATAGTAATCACCTCGATTACCGTTGTCCTTTGTCGAAAACGTCTTTTGGCGTTCCCTGAGTCGTTTTGGTTTGAAATCCCCATTACCTTACGCAGACGGCCCGCCAAATTCGTAGTAGATTTCTACACGACGAAATTGTACACAACTGAGAAAAAAACCAAGGAGAGGGAAAACAACTACAGTAGTTTTGGGAGCTTTGGAGGTGAAGCTAAAAATTACGCGTTTGTGTTGGATCGAAAGTACGATTATTGCTCGGTTTCGATGGAACTTTTGACTGCCTTTAATTGAGATAACTTTGATAAATTTTACGCATTAAAATTTGTACATTTACTTTGTCAACGTCTATGAATAAAATAGATAAAAATTAAATAAATTACATAAACTTTTTTTAAAAAAAATATATAGTTAAGCACATTTTGCCAACCTTGCCATGCCATTGTTGAAGGGTCATAACTGTTTATTTTTGTAGCAATACAGTTCCGGGTATGTTCAAAATTGATCTTACTTAATCCCTTGCTGAATCCTTTCGCCAGATAGAACTTTGTTTGCTCATGGTGAAACTGTTATCTCCTCCATTAATGAAGTAAGAACTTCTGGCTGCTTTTTATTTTATTTTTCTTTTTTTAACAGTTTATTGAGAACTGAATATTTTGAAAATGATAAAAGTTAAATAAAAATGTCCACCAAAAATGTCATTCAAAAGAAATGAATTCTGCTTTAAAAAAACGATTACAAGCGTACAAACACAGTTAAATTGAACCACTTGACTACGTGTAGGAAGCAAAATTGCAAACGACAAAAAGGGTAGTTTTTTAGGTCATTAGCCGTTTTGGTTTTTCTATAGGTAATCGAAGTAAAGTCGTGCGACGACTACAAAACTAATACAAAAAGACCTTCGACATTTTTATCCGACCTTTGTCGTTTAGCTTGGTGGTAAATGAACTACTGATATACCTGGAAGGGGAGGGCTGCAGGGTGATTGCATATGCGGATGACATTGCTATTGCCGTCTCCGGAAAACACCTCAATACTAGGAAGGAAATACAAAATCCCGCATATTGATCCACCCTCTATTGGTGGTATAAGCTTAGTATTTTTCGGCGAAGCTAAATTCTTGGGTCTTATCTTCGATATGAAGATAAGCTGGAAACCCAACATACAAGAAAGAGTCAAAAAAGCCACAGTAGCACTTTTCCCTTGCAAAAAAGCCATTGTCAACAAGTGGGGTCTACAACCCCGCATCACTCATTGGCTATATGCATCGGTCGTAAGACCGATTCTTACATACATGGTTGCTGTCTGCTGAGCTGCCCTAGGTATAGCAACAAACTGTGATAACCGGGCAAAGTCCAACGCACAGCATGTTTGTGCATAAGGCATTCCGAACCACACCCTCCGCAGCAAAAAAATGTTCTGCTGCATCTGTTACCCCTCGACATTTTTAGCCGCGGCCTGTTCTGCAGTCCACTTTAAAGCTATCTCGCAGTGGGTTAACAATAATATTGGCCACTCCATCATTCTGGACTCATTTGAGTCTCTACCAGGAAACATAGACTACCCCATACCCCAAAGTCACTATTCCTTCCAGATCATTCTGGGATGACGCTGAATTTGCGGAAGATAAATCGATCCACTTCTACACCGATGGATCAAAAACTAGTAACGGGGTTGGTGGTGGCGTTTTCTCCGAAAGGCTAGATCTTAGTCTCTCTTTCCGTCTTCCTAATCATTGTAGCGTATTCCACTCGGAATTTATGGCGATAAAAGAAGCCCTGACATGGCTGAAGAGAAATATGATCTCTTTAAATTAAATCGCAGACCTTGACTGCCGTTCATCTCTTAAGGAGATGGCGGAGCAGTTTCACCTTCGTTGGGTGCCGGGGCATAGAGATATACCAGGACTGCAGGACTGATGAACTCGCTAAAAAGGGAGCCAAACTGCATCTTTTACCTGAAAAGGCTTCTCTGAGTATACCAATCGCTACTTGCAAACTTTTATTCAAGCTATCTGCAATCGAGGGAACAAAGCTTATGTGGACAAGAAGTTATACGTGTCTAGGGACTAAGCACATCTGGCCAAAGCTGGACCTGCGACGCTCCAAGAGTCTAATCTCACTAAACCGGCTGCATATTAGCTCCACTATAGGTGCCATTACAGGGCACTGTCTGATAGACAGGCACGCATCGAGGCTTGGCGTTTATTCAAACGACTTCTGCTGAAGTTGCATTGGACGAGGAGGAGGGGGAGACTACACTTCACCTTCTCTGCACATGTCCTGCTCTCTCCCATAAAAGAAATCTTCATCTGGGAGATTTCTTGCTTAATGATCTTAATGACTTGGCTAACGCTGACGTAAGAAGTCTATCGCGCTTCATAAGAAGTTCCAAATGGTTTAACGAGCAGTGAAGGAAACCCCTCGATCCGCGTGTGTTATCACAATGGACCTAACATTGGTCTAAGTGTGTTGGCCTTAGGCTGACAGCCACTATAACCTAACCTGTCGTGTAAAAATGGTAAATATAACTGCGATTTGGGAGAGTCGTGTATTTTGGAGTCGGAAACGACAACGATAATCGAGTTGAATAATTACAGATCGACAGGCGTAGGAACCTCCGAAGTTTGGCACTCACATTTTCTTACCTGTGCCCTGCAAATAAGTGACAATACTCTTTTACATATAGCTGGATCGAGAGACACATCCATTACAAGCACACACATTATAATCAACCACTTATTAACTTAATTCAATCAGAAAAACAGCTTGATATGCCAGCATACAACCCAACCCGCCATATCAGTCTAACAACTTTATCACCATCAACATTTAAATTAAATAAATTAGTCAGTAAAGACGCTAATTCCATCAGCCATCTCCGGCTGGATTAAACTGCTGTCGGCGCGCGGTGGCACAAAAAATAAAAATAAAAAAAAGCCCGCATTGACAATGGGCATAGGGGTAAACTCAAATGTGACACTGGAAACGAACAAAGCTTCACTCATACGGAATTATGCATTTTAATATAGCAAACTGGCTGCAAATAGCGACTCACACACGTCTAACCAGTTCACTCTCCCTTTGTCATGTGAGAGTGCGAACTGATCCCGATTACTCCTTTTTCTTTGAAATGGAAAGCAAGAGTCGCCCTCATATCGTGGCATCGCATTTGAGGCCACAATTCGCAAGCAAACTAGCGCCCCACCTCTTTGCCAACAACAATGGAAACCAATTTAATTTTTTGAAAGTGTACTTAATTTCACTTTGATTCCCAGTTTGTTTGTTTTTTTTTCACACAGGAAATCTTCCTGTTGAAAGAGGAATCTAAGAAACAGATTCCCATTGCAAAGCGTGCGAAGCCCTTGTTTTTGAATTCAAAAAAATTTAAATATCAAAAAAAAAAAATACCTTGTCTACGTTGCATGCCCAGCAAGCGTGAATAGATTGGGAACACAAGTCTTCAGGGATCAGACGAAACTGGAAACTGACTGTTCTCTCGATTGGTGTGAGAAAATCTGGGTGTTGTGAAAATTCCCCCTTTTTCTCAAAAGGTGACTGCCACAACGAATCTCATAACAACTTTTTGCCTGCAAAGCAGCATTTAACTCAGATCTGTTCATCATCTAATTGACGAAAGGCAAAGACCCTATTTCAGTTAAATCTTTTTAATTACTTTGTTTGAAGTAGTTGGGGATTGATTGAGTCACGTTTGACGGAGGTAGTTGAGTGATTCAGTATCGACTGGGTTGTGTTTGTGTATCTGTTGAGATATAAATTCACAATCAATCAACTATAGCTAATCGAAATCAATAGACTGATATCGATACATTATATTTATATACATATACTTGGCACTGGTAGTTGAGTGAAGTGGTAACATTTTCTTGTTTTCATTTGGAGGCGGTGAATAGGCGCTCACCACACAGAGATGTGATACACGTTTATTTGTCACAGAACGTTGAATGTGTGCGAGATTTAGTTTTTTTTTTTGTTTTTTAGATACAATGTGTGATCTGGCCAGCAAAATCGTTAGTCATTCAAGTTTAATTTTTCTGTTAAAACGTTCCGGCATCCGTATTGGTGTTAGCTACGTTGGTCGGGGGTCGCCTGGTCGGGTACTACTAATTGGGTGAGAAAATGCAATGTTTGAATGACGATTTGTTGCAATTGGTGACGCAAATTTGTTCATACTTATATAGTCTTAGAATCTGACCGAATCGAAAACGTTCCACATTTAAAAGAAATAGACCGTAACTAAATATTTGCAAGAAACGTGCGGTATTGGTTATTGAGCTACGCGCCAATATACGACTGAGGTGGAATGTACTGGTACTCGCTAATTAGTAATAGAACCAAAACTAGACCGGATACTTTGTGTGTCATGTTTTTAATTCAAATCGTCATCGTCAGTTTACGGCGCAGGGTTTTTCCGAAAATTTGAATCAATAAATTGAAAAGTAAGAACTGTGAATATTTAATCTTTGTTTTGTCAAGTGACTAACGTAGCCACATGCACTTAAGCCTTTACGCCTGTAGAGTTCATGGGATATGCGTTGGTTGCTTGGCGCACCATTATGTTAAAACAAAAGAATATTTGAAGAGTCTAGTTGCTTCTACCATTTGTAGTTTTAAACCAAAATTTTGTGGCACACCCTGAAAGATGTAAATTAATTTAAATTATGCACTTTCCTGAAAGCGCATCAAATACAAAGCTACATACTAAACGCCTTGTCAAAAAGACATCAAATTTTCGGCTCCCGGAAATTACATCAGAATTTTTTTTTGAAAAAAACCCCGCTTTTTTTTCTAGGAAATAAGCAAAGACTTTTTCGGCAATATTTTTAAAATGTCAGGCATATTTAAAAAAAAGTCTGTTTTCGAAATGTCTTTTTTTATGAAAAAAAAAGAGATGGGCCGGGATCATAGAAAAGTTATAACACCTTTATTTAATTGGCCTCAGTTACGAAACGATTCGAAACCGGGAAGCCTGCCGATGTTTATTGAAGTGGAACCGGCGAACCTCACTGGCGGACCAGCAGGGATGCAGTAACGTGGGAGGGTTTGGTTAGGTTAAGGTGGCTGTTAACTGAAAGCCAACACACTTAGGCCAATGAGGTCCGTTGTGATACCACATGGATCGGGAGTTTCGACCACTACTCGCTAAAACCATTTGGAGCTTCTAACGAAGTGCGATAGACTTCTAACATCTGTGTTAGCTAAGTCACTGAGTTCATTATGGAAGAAGGCTCCTAGACAGAGATTTATTTTATGGGAGAGTGCAGGACATGTGCAGAGGAGATAAAGTGTAGTCTCCTCCTGGGAGGTTATGATCCCTTTAATGCTGATCGTAACCTCGCCGTTAGGAAAGAAGAAGAATTGTAAGTTACAGGAAAATAGCATTTTCTATTTACAATTCATTCTTAAGGACATCGCATTGCGTCTATTCTGTTCTCTCCAGTATTGAGTGTGTGCAGCCTAGATATATGCTAAAGGTAGCGGTGCATGCTGAGTATGTTGGCATGGACAATGTCTTTCTCTCTCCACTAATAAGAGTTCTTCCGTCGTGTTGCTGTGTTGGCAGCCATTTGCTAAACTATGATGTCGATTCTAAGGATATATAGGAAGGTTAAAAGTGCCGGTGTAAATATTCATCAAATAGGTTATAAGATATAAGGTCCGTTCGCGAACTAATATGCAAACGTAAATTTATATAAACTTTCGTGCAAAACTACACAAACGCGTTCGCGTACTGAGAAAATGGTAAAAAGATGAACGAAAGAAAAATGTACTTTCGTTCATTTTTCTTCACACAGAATTTCAGCTGGCAAGAAAATGAAAACTGTCAAATGATGAAATGCTATGAGTTTGCCAGCAAAAAAAAAACAGCTGTTGCTTCTTTTCAAGTCAAACTAAGATGTTTTTTTTAACTTTTTACACAAAAGCGTTCGCGTACTTTTCTTAGAAATGAGAGGATTCTCTCTCGATTTTGGAGATTTGACTCTTTTCATTTTCCTACACATAAAGTACGCGAACGGACCTATAGGTTAGGTTAGGTTAGGTTTATGTGGCTGTCGGCAGAAGCCGACATACTTAGACCAATTTAGGTCCATTGTGATACCACGTATGTATTATCTACCTCAACTCTGTAGATGGGACTTGCCAACGACACGCGGTTGTTCTCAAACGGTATTAACCGCGCCCAACGTCATTTAATTGCGGTGATCTGACGAGAACCGATTAACTCGACGTGGTATGATCGTTGGTTGAACGGACCTATAGTGTATAAGAATCTAACTTAAGAGGCTTTGTATTCAGACATGTACCTATAAAGTATAAGGTGCTTGAAAAGCTGTTTCGATTCAATGAATAGAATTTCGCTCAAAGTGAAACTAAATCCAGTACTACCTAGCTAATTTGAACTATTTGAGACCTACCCTCATTCGAACCACGGAGGTTATCCAATTACTGGACATTTTTTTCATATAGGTCAATAAGTATTTCGGTAAAAAGCAGTGTTAAGCGGTTTTGAGTAGTAAAATACATTTATTTATCGGAGCAAGAACAAAGGAACTCATTGCTTAAAAAAAGTCTGTAAAAATATGAAATAAAGTTCAATGTAGTTTAAAAAAAATTTGGTTTGCTTCATTTTATATCCAGAGATTTTTTGTGTGGTTTTAAGCATTTCTGCTTTAAGCCCAGTTTCCTAGTATCCTGCTAGCGCTAAGATTAAGCGCAACAGTCTCCACACCAAAGATAAATCCTCGCTAAATTTTGTTAGCACGATATACACTGCTGATCAATCAATTAGACTCAAAGTTTTTCTATTGAATATTGGATTTTTTAAATCACAAAACGAACAAAATTTGCAAAAGCATATTTTTTTGTTATTCAGTATTTAAGTCGCAAATAAACCAAATTAATAAGCGTTCTAAATCCGAGGGTTATTTCTTAATATATTTTTTTGTGGGTGAACCCCACTGAAAGACATAAAAATGAAATGAATGACAAAATCTTCCAAAAACTTAGTGTTAAATTATATTTTTATTTATATATGTAATGCTTTATTAGTAGTGTGTGTAGCCACCTTTATTTGAAATCACTTCATAAATTCGGTTAGGCATTGAATCATAAAGGGACTTTAAAAGATCCAATAAGACCTCGCTCCAGGCACTTTTAATGGAATATTTTAATGATTGGATATCTTCAAATTGTCTGCCCGATTGATAGACCTTACGCGACAGCCATCCCCACACGTTCTCGATGATATTGAGGTCAGGAGAGTACGGAGGCCACTCCATGTATTGGGGCATTATCTTAGTGAAATCTCCAAGGTAATAACCCAAAAATGTTAGAAAATTTTTGGAGCAGCTCCTTTTAGCGTATAGCATTCATCTTAGATGAAACAAATTTGAGTTCAAATGCCCCATGGTAGGGGGTGGCACCCCACACCCATATACTTATGAAAGTAGTAGTTGCAGCTGTCTGGTCCATCGAAATTAAAACGTTTTTCATTAGAAAAAACCGATTTGGTACCACTCTCTATTCCATGTCATGTGACTCCGAGCAAAAATAGAGCGAGCATGTTTACGAACGTCGGTAAGCGGTTTTTTTTTTTCTTTTGAATTTTATTCTCTTTATATGTTTTGCTTTGCAAATCACTCGCCGTACGGTAGGTACACTTGCATTTACTCCCAAGTTCAGTCGAATTTTAGCTGCGGAGCACTTTGAGTTTCAGGCTCATAGCTCAGCAGCATTAGAGCGAAAGTTTTCAGAAATGAATTCAATAAAATCTGATACTACTAACAAATTGCTAAGCGAAACAGTCGAAAACTTGATGCTCTGCAAAGAACTTATAAGGGAATTTAATGTAAATAAAAATGGAATTTTTTGAACCTTCTAAAGATATATTGATTTTTTTTCAAAAATTTAAATTCACGGATGGACATTACATATTAAAATAAAAAACATTTTTCACTAGCATACAAAAATCCTTTTCTGTTATAATAGAAATGAGAATTTTCCGAAGGCTTCTTTATAGCAATGTGTGTTCCATCCACGCACATAATCACACCAGGAATCTGGCACTTTTTTTAAAAAAAAGGTTTGCGTTCAATTTTTTCAGCTGCAGACATATTTAAACTGATCCAAATGTGGCATAATTTTCTCTCCAAAATAACCAACACTTCTACTAACACCTCCGAAAATGTTGATTGTGCTATACAAACATTATAGTCCTTTCCTACACCATATTGGTAGGAACCTTCTGCAAAAAATCGTAAACACGCCGCTAACTTATGTGTTGGAGAGATTGAGGACTTTGATGCAAGGGCCAGCTCCGATGTTAAAACATCCAATACGTATGAAAATGCTGTTTTATTAAGCCTGAAGCATTTTATAAAACTTTAAGTAAAAAAGTAGGAATTAGTTTAAAGACAAAATTGGTATATAAAATCTTACGTTGCTTCTGGTAGTTCCATAACATTTTCCTCTCTTGCCCTTAACTGCGAACGTCTTTTTCTGTCTAAAGACGATCTCTCATTAAAAAACAATGCAACGCTATCCATTTTCACACAAAACTTATTTTCTTTTCACTGAATTTAATTTTTGCAAAACAAATGTGTTTGAAATGAGCTGTCACAATTGAATTTTGAATATTGGTCGGTAAGGGAGAGTATCCGACGGATCCCACGATAGCAATTTTCTGTTCACGTGAATCGAATAAGTGAAGTGAATCTCAGATCCGACGGATTCCACGATAGGGGTGAATATAAATTACTACTAAATTTTATGGATTTGAATTACCTTATTTATTATTTTTAGTTATTTCTATATTTCTATTTGTGAAGTTAATTTCAATAAAATAAACTCTTATTTAAATTAATATTTGAATGTGATATTATAAACTGCTCATAAAATAAATTACCTTAATAGAACGAACTTAACTTTAATAACTTTATTATAATAGAAATGATATTCAAACTACTGAAACACATATTTTACACGTTTATAAATGTAAAATAAACATTATAAATAAACATTACATTGAAAACAAAACAAAAACTGTAATTTTTAATCTGCTTCACTTTTTTTCAAACTGCTTCAATTTTTGCCTCAATTCTGCTTCGATGATTTTCTATGAAGTGGTAACGCTGATGGTGATCGCCTAAAAAGCAATTTATTTTGGCATAGGCAAAGCAAAATGGAAATAGATCATAACTGTACAATTTGCGCAGCCAACTCTTATCTCTTAAACTTGTCTAATGTTCCACTCTAAAAAAAAACCAATAGCAATAGGTGGTAGCTTTCTGCATGAAAGAGAAATTTAAACTGTAAAAGACATAATGTTGAGTCTATTTGATTGATCGGCAGTGTATGTATTCATATTTTGTTAACAGATGATAGTAAATGTCATTTTAATTGGGCGCGTCTCTTGCAATTTATCAAAGTCAACAAAATAAATTAAAGAAATCGATCTACAAAACATTGAAGTAGATATAGCTATAAGTGCAGCAGCTGAAGTCATTGCTGAAATAGCAAGTAGAAGACGAAAGCTTTTTCTTTTTGTGTAAACTCATACTTGCAAAAAAGGGAAACAAAGCCCGATTTGAAAAGGACGCAAGTTTATTCCAAATGGCTGAACAGCCACCCAGCCAATTTCCTCTTCTCCATGAGGATAAATGCTGATTTTCTTCAATTTTTCTTCTTTTGTTTTTCTGTTTCTTTGAGCTATTCATTGAGATATTCCATTTCCATCGAAGAATCGTTAATTGTTACACTATATAGTTTCCAAAATGTCAAAAATGTAGCGCCGATTCAATGTGCCGGATAAAAAGTATCGACTTTTCGTCCCCTTTTCGACCCCTTTGTTATAATGGAGCGACATTTTGTGCGGCGTCTACATAAAAATAATAATTTATCGTGCAGCGGCATTGCTTACCTGCCTAGATAAATTGTTTCTTTGTAGAAATTGTTGTATGGGAGCTAACATTTAGCGCGACCAGGATAATGATGTAAAGAATCAAAAATTGGTTGTTCTATTGGGGCCGGTTCATGTTTTTTTTTTATGGAAAAGGAAATCCAAATCCCAGAGAACTCAGACTCGGTAACGGTCCATTGTACTACCAGGCAGAAATCCTCCTTTTTGGTGTAGAGGCTGGAGAATGGGTGGCGTATGTTGTTGTTCCCCATGGGGATTAAACATGCACCGCAAGGGTCACAAGCCAACATACTAACCTCTACACCGTCGCCACCGGTTCATGTTGGTCTTGAAATGTGGCTTAAAAAAGTAACTTAGTAAAATAATCAATAAAAAAAAAAAAAAACATTCACAAAGGCTGTTGTCACAAAAATGCTAAATGGTAACTGCACGCAAACCTATAAAATCAACTCGCAGCCTGAACTACAATCGACACGTCTTTATCGTAAAAATGTTTCTCCGAAGAATTCTGTTAAATCACTCAACAAAGAAACGACGGAAAGAAATTGAATTACAGTGTACCAATTTCGCCAAGTCTTACGAATTTCAAGATACCTACGTACCTGATATAAAAAAAATTGGTGTTCGAGTTAGTGGAACACTCGGAAAATCGGAGTGTTTAAATTTGCGAGTTAGTACTGTAATCTCATTAAAGACTGAGACTTCCCACTCTTGACATTATAAACCAATTCTAAATTTTTGAATTCGCCTTAGACAGACGGAACCACTTGTCAGATCCATCACCACCAAAACTTTGTGTGAACGTCTCAAAATCATTACATCATTTTTTAACGTTGACTAACCGTTAATCGCAGATTTTTTCAATTCGTTGCCTCAATGGTCTTCAATAAAATAAAACCAAATAGAATCAATGATGTCATTAACGATCATTTTTAATTACAACTAATTAAATAAAAATAAAAACCTTAGAATCATCCGCTAAGTTAATTAAAACCAATTAATTTATTTAATTAAATTTGTGTTCAATTTCAATTGCGTACAGCGAAAACGTATGTCCAACGAAATTACTTTTGCGAGAGAAACTGCACATTTTGTTCTTTGTATACAAAATATTAACGGTTATCTTCGTCTCTCACTCTCTACATAATAATGTATGTTTGAGCTGTATCTACATGAACAAGTGTTTCCAAGTATCCAAGTGAAAATTTATTGATAGTCATTAATTTCATTCGATGGTACATTTCCGGCATTCGATGGATGGGTAGCTTTGGCAGGTTTTAGTGTTTATTTTTTTTTTTTTTATTTTAGGTCAAGGCTTTCCCTTATTGCCATTAAATCAATAACGATAGCGGATAAAAGAATGACGAAAGAATGATATGGTTTTGGGTATTTATGTACATGTGTACATATTTATGTATGTGCATGCTATTGGGTTTGCATTAAGCAAAATAGCTAGTAAAAGTTTGTTTTATTTTTGTTTTTGAGTTGTTTTTCTTATTAAAATTGTTTCTGTAGAAACAGTGGGAGGGGGGAAATATCCTGTCAGAAACGCAATAAAGAAAAAAGCCCCACAGAGTGCGGTAGTATGTCAGGCAACAGAAAAAGATATTGGTTTTGATTTTCCGATTTTGGCTGACTGTTTCAATTGAAAGCAGTCTCACTATGCAATATGGGAGCTGGAAGACATACGTTTATAATAGGATGCAGTTCAGTTTGAATTTCAGGTGCAAAACTTACTTGGGTTGTGCCTAAGCTATAGAGGAAAATCGGTATACCTTTTTGCTTCGTGTGTTATTCATGGAATTTTTTTGGTTGTTCCTTAAATCAAAGATGTGAACTTTTGCAAATAAACGGTGATACGAAGGGTAGTCCAAAAAATACCTGCCCGGCTTTTCGCGATTTTG
Source organism: Portevinia maculata (assembly GCA_949715645.1). Taxonomy (NCBI): domain Eukaryota; kingdom Metazoa; phylum Arthropoda; class Insecta; order Diptera; family Syrphidae; genus Portevinia; species Portevinia maculata. The sequence goes on from OX454526.1 coordinate 263,834,394, forward strand.
CTATAGGTATTTCGATCGCCCATAAGTTTTATCGCGGGTTTTTTTATTCTGCCAAGTAATTCCAAATATTTGATTGGGCACCGGCCCAGATATGAGCGTTGTACTCAAGTTTTGGGCTAATAAACGCCTTATAAATTGTAGCCAGATCAGAAGGGATAAATTATTTCTTGCACCGCATAAGGAAGCCTCGACATTTCGCAGCGTTCTTGGCGACATCGAATATCTGGTCATTCCAACGAAGGTTGTCATTACTACACATACCGAGAATGGAAAGTCTTTCGGTTTCAGCGATGCAAGTGCCAAGCATGGAATATGACAGACTGTTAAGGTTTCGCTTTAATGGCAGAAGACAGCATTGTGTTTTGGAACCATATTGGTTGTACCCCAATAAATTATGCTGTCAAGATCGCAATTAAATGAGCTTAACATACGTTCCTGTTCAAGTTCCATACCCAAATATGAGGGGCGTGAACCGAGAAACGAATATGAGAAGCTTAGGGTACTGTCATCGTCAAAGGAGTGGATTGGATTAGAGGTAACAGACAGAAGATCATTTATAAAAATGAGAAAGAGAGTCGGAGACAAAACGGAGCCTTGGGGAACACCAGCATTTATTTGGTGAATTGTAAACTTGAAACAGTTCGAAACAACTTGAATTTAACGGTCCAAAAGGTAATTTCTAATCCATTGAAGAAAGGTATCATCGATTTCAAATGCACGAATTTTCGACAAGAGAGCTTATGGTGCCAAACTCTGTCAAATACCTTTGAAATATCAAACCAGACTATCTTACTTAGACATCCCCGCTGAAGTGATTAGTTCCACTTCTCGGTTAGATAAGTCATCAAATCACGGTGTTTTCCATCTTCTCGGAAATAGCCCTGATAAATAGGACAAATAGAAAAGCTTACGCAGTGGTTTTGCCAGCGTAAAGGAACACCTCTTCAAAACGATACGGGAAATACAATCTGGACCAGTGGATTTGTGTTTGTCAAGATCTCTAAGTACTCTTGCCACTCTACGAGTGCGAAAATGGATTGGTCAGATTAAGTGTTCTACGCGTTCGAGTACAGGAGTAGAGAAAGCACAATCTAAGAGCGTTGAGCTAGCTGCAAAAACAGCAAGCGGATTGACTTTATCTAAACAGCTATCAGCTGAAATACCATCATTAATTTCTGGCTCGTTGAAAACTTTTTTCGGTTTTCCTCAGTTGGGTTGGCCTTATATGACTGTAGGCTTAAGTCTTTTAAGCTGATAGCCCCTTTTCTTACCTTTATCAGGTTGGGGATAAATGATTTCATACCCAGTAAAATTATGTTTGTTATCATATCAGTATGAGCAAACACGTCGCTGTCGAGGAAACACAGTGACCAGTTAAAACTCTTAAAGAAACCGTCTAGTTTTTCCCAATTTGTTTTTCTCGTATTCCCATACGGTTCTTTTGGGAATTCGGTCTTTAATTATGTGGTTGGAATACGATAAATTCGCTGATATGAAGCAATTTTCTGAGGAACAGAGTCGGTAATACGTTTATAGCATGGTGAGAGGTAAGAAACCAGTCCAGTCTGTTGGCGGTTGAAATGCTAACGTCGCGTATTCGTGTCGGCTCCTTTACAAACTGAGTTAGATTATTTACCTCAGCAAAGATCTCAACTTACCTTTCTTCGGGTGTTGTCTGACCAGAATGTCGAAGACAACGTGAATTGTGTACATTGAAATCGTCTTCAATGACGGTTTCAGTACGAACGTTGAAGTGTAACAATTCTCGTGATAGAATCTTACAAACTCGTTATAAGTTGAGTGCCTGTCCAGATTTGGGCTTCTATAAACGAAACAGTAGTGGATTAATTGCCTACAGACGTGGGATTTAAGCCAGATGACATTGAATTCCGGATTGGAACATTGACCGCATTGAGGTTTAAGTTGGTAGACTACGTCCGTGTGGTAGCACAATGGACCTGTCATTGGTCTAAGTGTGTCGGCCTCTGCCGACTGCCACTGCAACCTAACCTAACCTAACCTGGTAGACTACGTCACTACGTACATAGAGGGCGAGACCGCGGTGGTGAAAGTGTCACTAAGTTGTAGCCAGGTAGGCTAAACTCCGTTAAATCGGAGCTGGAGCTAACCTGTGTTTCACTCAGTGTTAAAACAGCTGGTTTGTTTTGAAATACATACGTGCGTACAAAAAAAAAATCCCTAACAGATGTTGCTCACATCCACTGTAAATTTTCTACACATTAAGAAAAACAAACATAACAAAAATACGAACTCCGACGCTACCTAAACGAAGCCTTGAAGAGAACATCTGCACAGTTTTCCAAAACAAATTACAAATTATCAAAATACGATAACTTGTTTCCATCCACAAAAAAAAATAAACATGGCGGTTGTTGTTTGAGAAGAATGACTATGGTAGAAAGTATCATCGTTATTTAGCTTTAATTAGAGATTTGATGACGCTACGTTGTTTGGGAGATCCACAAAATCTCCAAAATGAAAATCCCCGAATTAATAAACCAACAACAAACAAAAATTTAAGCACAAAATCCCCAAACAAAAAATTTTAATTGTATGCCAACAGCCATTTATTGCAAAACCGTTTCTATCTTGGAAATATCATCATGAAAACTTTCGTCATAAGCGGCCGCCTGCCGAAAGCACCTACCCCAAGCGGCGCAATGAAGTCGCTAACCTGCCGCCTGCGGGAAAAGTGTTGAAATCCCTAAATCGCGCCAAAACGATCCGGTGCATGAGTCGAAGAGGTGTCTAGAGTTCTTAACCCTTTTACCCGCGAAGCGGACTAGGTGCTGTTATCTGTTGAACTGTTTCATACCTTGGCGTGGCGCCCTGAGCACCACATGTGAGGCCGATCGCTAGGCAGTGTATGTGACGAAGAAATGTCCGTTTTAAAGAATTTCTGAAACGAAAGTCAATTTGGAACTCAGATTGCGCTCGAGGTATCCGTTTCGGAATAAGAATTTAAAGCAATAACACTATGAACAACTTTGTGATACGTAAGATTTCGATTTCGTATAAATCTAAAAAAAATTTCCTTCCGAACGTATGCACCGATAGGGCCGAATTTCATTGGTAGGCTCGAACTAAAGTGTGCTCAAATTTGAGGTAGGTATCATTTTTAATTTTGATTGAAAGACATAAATTGTGTGAAATCTGTATTTATTTTTATTGGAAATTAATTTACATTGGTTTGGGTTAATAATGAAAAAAATGTCGTCCAAGTGACTTCCTCTGCTAGCTCGGCAGACTGTCAACCTTTTACCAACATTTTGAATCACTTTTTCGCATAATGATGGTTCAATAAGTGATATTTGCTCGATGATGTTGTCTTTGATGTGTTGAAGAGTTTGAGGATTATTGGCATAAACTTTACTCTTCAAGAAGCCCCATAAGAAAAAAGCCAGTGGTGTTAAATCGCATGACCTTGGTGGCCAAATCACGTCTGTTCTTCGGGAAATTATGCGCTTGTTAAACTTCTCTTTCAAAAGATTGATTGAGTTCGTTGCTGTGTGGCATGTTGCATACCATCCTTTTGAAACCACATATTCTGCACATCAATATCTTCCAATTGACTCCACAAAAAGTTTCTAATCATCGCTTGATATCGAGCTTCATCCACAGTAACTGCATTGCCGTTTCTATGAAGAATAATGGACTTATGGACTCGACAAAGACCAATAACGCCACCACACCAAAATCCACACCATACAGTAACTTTATTTGGTTTCATTGGCCTTTCAAAGAATCCTCTAGGATTTTCTTCAACCCAAATGCGACAGTTTTGTTTATTGACATAACCGCCAATGTCAAAATGAGCCTCATCGGTCAAGATAATATGCTTGAAGAAAACTGTAATTTTGTTGTTTCTTCTTTATGGCCCAATTAACCAATTTCCGACGCAATGCGTGGTCATTTGGCTGTAATTCTTGTGTTAACTGTATTTTGTTGCCCCTACATGTAGATCTTTGTGCAAAATGTCAAACAAAGTTGTTGGTTTGAGGTTTAATAGCTGTGAACGACGACGGATTGACGTCCTTGGCTCTTCAGCAACACTTCTGCTAAGAGCTGCAATATTTCCACTCGAACGACCACTACGATGATAGGCCTTGCTTCTCTGATCTTGAACCGATCCAGTTTCTTCAAATTTATGAACTATAAGTTTAATAGCACTGTTTGACGGAGCATTTTCTCTACCGTATTTTGAACGAAATTTTCTTTCAACTTCTGCAAAACGTTCACCATATTTAAAATAAGTTTTAATAATAAAAACACGTTGCTTAATAGTGCACCGATTCATTTTAGCTAACGGGAATGTATTTACTTCATACCTGAAAAAACTTCGGTGTAATCTAATAGCTGTAAAAAAAAAGTGGCGGCCAATTTAAAATGATACGTCAAATTTGAACACCCTTTATTTTTATATAGGATTTTGTGTTTGTTGATATTTGAACTTCAAACGTAAATATTTATTCATCAGCTGCAGTTTGCTTGTCATGGAGATGATGCAGGTCACAACATTTGGAATCCTAAGCCATTTGAGGAACTTTTGGTGCATTTATCTAATATACTTTGCCGGATAACAAAGTTCACCCAGAATCAGCGTATATTTCCCAATCGAATATCATATTAACCCGTGTAGATTTATTAGACGTTTGTCATTTTTTATTCAAAGTGGGTGTAGTGTATTTTTAGTCAAATTGAGTAGGATTACCATGAAGCGATTGAGTTGGCGAACAATTCAGACATTGAATAAACTGTGACCTTGTCGTTGCTATACGTATTTGTCAATTGCATATTTTGGTTGTAGGTGCATATTTATTGGATATACATACCATGTTTTTATTCTTATTTAAATAAGGGGTTTGCTTTATTTACCAGAAAAAAAATCACACTTTGGATTGGCTAAGTAATTATAGTAAATCTTGCGCGGTATCAGTTGCGAAACGATTGCGAATAAACAACATGCTTCTTTGAGGGCATAAACAATTAGGGTTTACTTTGTCTTTGGATTTGAATAATTATTCGAATTGTGTGCATTAAATTTTAGTACACTGGTGGCAGCGTAGAGGTAAGGTATCTACCTATTTTATGTGTTTCTCGATGAGAATAATAGGTAAGAACGTTTTAGATGGAACAAACAAGGTATTCTTTCCAGCCTTGTTTTTCGAAGTTGCAAAAAACATGCATCTTCTACATCATTTGTTCGTGCTTGGCAGTTTTTATCTCATGTTAACTTACTTGTGTGTAAATATGTAAAGAGTGTTTATTTAGACTGATGATCTTCAAATAGGGATAACATTTAAACGGTGCTGTCATTTATATTTCTTTAAAATTTTTGTTTATTTATTGTTCGGCAAATCATTGTAAATAAACTAAAATATACTAAAACACATAAACCTATTTTGAACATCGGTCTTCCATTCACAAACCCATAGAAGATTACGTGCTTTTTTTACAAGGTTCGCAGAACGATAAAATATGATTCGTTCTCTCATGAGAAGTTGGGAAATTAATTTGATTTCTGATTCGATCGCGAACCTTATTTTTCGGTTCGTTTAAAAATAAAATTCGTTTTCACGATCGAATCCAATCCGTTGGGATCTGTAAAATATATTTCGTTCGCGAATTTATCACGTGCGAACTATTGGAGATCCGTTCGCGAACTGTTCGAATAAGAAAAACAAAATGAAAATTATATTTTATATTCTTTGGATAATTTGTTTCTGTTTTTTGTCAAAAAAAAAAACTGGTACAGCGCTTAAAGCCCGTTCAAAAGAGACTTGAGTTGATGGCACTGCCAGCACCACTTGTGCAAGTTTTCCTAGAAGAACCTCTTTGCTGCTCAATTTTTTCCAATGCTCAATTTTCTCCCACAAAGTAAGGAAGTTGATTCGTCAGCTTCTTCATTATAAAAAGCATATTTATTTAACTCAAATGTCCTTATTTTCCCCATTTCACCCAAAATAATAACTATTGAAAATATAAATCGCTTCATAACCGTACTGAACGGATACTTGATAGAGAATGTTTTATGGATCTTTACGGATCCTTATCGCGAGCGAACCATATTATACCTGAATTTCTTTTTTCCGATCTCTCACGAACAAAAGAACACAGTTCGTTCGTAAGAGAACTATACATTTTTAAAGATCGAAAATTGTATCGTTCGCGAAATTTATTTTGTATGGTTCGTGAGAACATCGATAGAGAACGATGAAGATCCTTATTTTATCGTTCGCGAGCGATATTGTACGAACCCTGCTTTTTAATGGTCCTCGTAATTGACCAGCTGAGCTGGCCATTCGTCGTGTTGTGGATAAATTTCGTTCCACATACAGTCTTCTTCTTCTTTCTTAACGGCGGCGAGGCATGATCAGGATAATAACCTTACCAATTTACTGCAACCCTACTGGTCTGCTTGTGGGGTTCGCCGGTTCGACGTCCATGAATATTGTCAGCGCTCCCGGTTTCAGGTCATTTCATCTTTGAGTTTAATTTAATCAAATGCTGGTGTTGATCTTATATTTTTCAGGCCTGCCTCTTTTATGCGACACGTGCAAGCATACATAATTGATTATTTTTCGATTGCCTTTTGCGAAACCGGTTATCTCCAGTCATGTCAGGTCACGGAGCTGTATGCATACTTGCGGCACAGTTTCATGATGTATCGCTAGGCTCACATGAATTCTAACATTGCATAGATGTGATTTCCTCCCATAGTCGCCTTACAACCGCTTCTTTTGGGCGGGCGCTGCATAGACATTCTTAGTCCGTCCCTGCAGGGCCACATTATGACCAAGATTAGGAAATCATGACCCTCCCACTTGACTCTATCCCTAGTGATCCGCTTGTGGGGTTCACCGGTTCAACATCAATCGACGTCGGCAGGTCTCCTGGTTTCAGATCAGTTCATTACCACCCGATCAAATGCTAGTGTTGTTATACCCTATTCTAAGGGTATATTCATTTTGACGCGAAGTTTGTAACATACCTAAATATTGCCCGTTAAAGTTACTATATTTATGATCAGCATCGACAGTAATGTCGATCTAGTCATGTCCGTCCGTCCGTCCGTCTGTCGACAAAAATTAGTCCTTTAAACTGGACCTAGAGAGCTGAAATTTTAACCATATACTCTCTAGGGGCCCGAAATAATCAAGTTTAAGAATTTTTGAAATCCGCCCACTGACACGCCCACAATTAAATAAAACAATTTTATTGAAAAGTCTAAGTTTGAGCTAGGAAACTCAAATTTATAATATAGACTCTCTAGGTGCCCATTATACTTATGTTTAAATATTTTTTAAATCCGCCTACTGACACGCCCACAATTACTCGTAAATAAAACAATTTTATTGAAAAACCAAAGTTTGAGCTTGAGAGCATTATCTTACAAAAGCTTCGTTTTTTCGATTAAATCTTTTAAATGTTATATAATAAAATATATAGAGCGCTCTTAACAATTCAACCATACTTATGGTCAGTTTCACAGTGAAGGTTTAAACTTGAGTTCAACTGAACCTTAAACTGAGTTCAAATTTTTGGTTTAACTCGTCCGGTTTCACAGTGAAATCTAAACTTCAGTTCAGTTGAACTTCGTTTAACTTGATTTTATGAATCGAAGCTGGCAGCATTTTTCGTTCTTATTACGTAATGTGACGTTGTGTATTTTTTATTCTCGTTTTGACAATAAAATCCGAATATTCATAAGTCAACTGTCGAATATAGAATTGGAAATTCATTTGCTTCTTGGCTCATATTCTACTTTCCCAACAAGTCAACATTGCCAAATAATATGCTGTACCGCAGGTAGTGGAACACAGACCTACGTAAATCCCGGATTTATAGCCACTTAAAGTTTTCCTTTATTATTTTGCTCTTCCGTCATCTATTGTTCGTTCTTTTAGCGTTTGCCAAATTAAAGAAAGGAATATACGAAGCGTGGTAGTGTGAAGCGACAGCTTCCTCCTTTCAACATGCGCTTTAGCTTAAATCTCGTTTGAATTATTGCCACACCGTTGTATTTGTCTGGGGTTTTTTCCTCTATGCAAGCGCAAGGTGTCGAGAATATAGAATAAAGGAAGCCTTCTCTTCCATACGCCATTGAGATTCATTGTTCAATGTTTCTTGTGGATTGTTGCAACTACATAAAGGAGTCATCATATAGCGTCTGCATTGGTAGCCACTGTCCGCCACTATAACATGATTTCCAAATTCTCCATTTTTAAACCTAGAACAGATTCTTGAATTGTTGAAAATTGTGGAATCATGACTAGATCCAGGCCACCTTGCAACTATGTCCATTATTTTGAGCTTTGGATCACATATGGTCTGCACGTTTAAGGAAAAATACTCTTTTCGCTTTCAAAATATTTCACCATTTGATCCCCCTAATAAAGTGTTTCCAAATTTAAACGGTTTAAACGGCAGAATACAGTCGTTTAACTTAAACTGCAAATTGAACTCAGTTTACGGTTTAAACGAAACTGTGGAACCGAATAAATTGCTGAACTGAAGTTTAAACCAAAAGTGGAGTTTAAACTTCTACTGTGAAACTGGGGGTTAGACTTTTGTCACGCATAGTTATGAGGGATAGGAACAAGACTAGGGTATCCAACAGTTCGCCCAAGCGGACTGTAGCCCATCCCTATGTTTGCATTTAACGTTATTGGGCTTCCCTTTTTTTCTACTATTTCGGCACGTGCATGCTTCTTGTTTGATCAACGATAATAAATTTGATTGATCGACTCTTGACGACACCGGTGATCTTGTCATCTCACAAACACTCTAATTGACACAAAGCCAACAATGAGTCAACGTAAGTGGAAGTGTGGCGTGTAATCCGGCCTTTGCATGCCACTTATGTGGACGTTTTTGCAAAAATATCTGGGCCTTCACCCTCTTGAGAGCCAATGGTTGTAGGAACTAAGGCCACAAGTCCATGTTTTTCGTCGGCTCTTAGGCAGCTTACTTTTGTTTTTATCAAAAAAGCTTGCTTGCTTACTTTTGGCTCAATGGATTTGTGAACAAGCAAATCCACAAGAAAGCAACTAGACTTAATTCCACTCATAAAAGTGCGGTGGTGTCTGTTGGAAAAAAAAGTGTGTGGACGAATTTTTCATAATCCCGTCTAATCTCAAATCTTTAGCTTCCAGCGAACCTTCGTGCCAAACTTGATTTCCAAACTCTGTCCAACCAACGCAAAAGAGATTCTTTTGTGTTTACCTTAAGTTAACACAAAGTGCAGCAGCAACACCTATCTGCAAACACCTCGAGTATTAGTTAGAGCTTTATTGGTTCGCCTTCCTTGAGAGAAGAATAAAAAATGTAAACAAAAACTACAACTCACTCTCAGGGACAAACATGGACTTGTGGCCCTCTTACACCATCGCTGTTCATGAGTTCACGCCCTATTTTTTCAGTCGTTCGACGAAAAATATAAAGTTTCTTTTAGTTTGGTTTTCATAGTTCTAGTTTTATTTGGTAATAAAACTTAGAATCGATGAAACAAATTGCATGAGGGCGATGATTTGTTTATCACAATAAATTACATTAACCCATCCACGAAAGCATATTTTAATTGTATGTACTAGAATTGTATGTACCTACCTAGAATAAATAAATAGAACCAATAGTAGAACGAAATAATAACTTCGAAGAAAAAAGCTTCAATCAAACTTTGCTCTATTCGTGAGCTAGTTTATAATTTCCACTAAATGACGAATTGCTAAATTGAATTTATCGCATCGCTAACATGTTAATTGGATTATTTTTTTCCTGCGAAGAAATTCATCAACACGAAGGCGTATTCATTATGTATGACGATAGTTAATTCATTTGATCTTGGTAGTTATGCTTTGTTTAAAATTTTATTTTCAGCCGGAGTGTTTGGTTACTGTTTGTATTAAAATTTTGATTATCTTTTTCGTGGGATTTGTTATTATTTTTTTCGAGGTGATACAAACATTCATACGTGGTAGGTGTAATCTTTTTTTCTTTGTTTATGTTATTCTATTAGAATCCATTATTAAAAGAAGCATATATATTATAAATCAATTTACATATTTTGTTCCAATACTATTTTTAAAAAAAAAAATCAAAAATACAATCTTATCTGAAAATTGTTAGTCAATTATTCAGAATCAAAATCAAATAGGTCAACGGAACACTAATCTTTCGATTTGGTTTTGCTTCCCAACGCACATTAAGACACAATTCAGTTGTTTTATTTTTCTTAATTTTTGTTCCACTGAACTTGTCAATTTAAAAAAAAAAATAGTTCGCTTCTGTGTGTCGATAGAGTGTCTGAATGGTACATGTAGATGACGTCGTTTATTTTCTTTTAAAATGTCTGTTTTGAAATTGTGCCTTCTGACACACATTCTTCCATCATTCTTTTCGGGGGCACTAGCACTTGTTTTGTAAACACATCGGTTAACACGATGAGATCAGTGTATGTTTCTCGAGTGATCACAATTCTGGGACAAGTATTTTATTGTTGCATTTAAATGATAAATGTTTGAAATGTTGCTCAAACAAAATGTTATTATAAAATTACGCGCACGAGCTCGCGATCGCGATCACTAACTTAGTCAGTTTGACTGTTCTAATTCTGACAATGTGTAATTCAGATCTTGAGATCTGTAAAGTCCTATGTAACCATTGACCTAGTGTGGAATTTATCTTGCAAGGCGATGATTTTAAAACTGGCGCTTAAGTGCTCTAAGTGCAAAATTTATTTGAAACGTGCAAAATTGAGGTCATCACTTAGATGCAGATACTCGAGATCAAACACGCATTCAAATGGACGACCCGTAACTCGTGTCCAAGAGAATCTATTGCCCGGGAAATATTCAAGAATCTGTGATGATGTTGGTCGTTAAATTGATATGCACGACGGTGATTGCTGCGTTGATTGTCCTTTCCATGGCCAGATGTTTCTAATTGAATGCAGACGCTATGAATAGGGCTTGTTTATTAATGTTATATTCAGCATGCAAGTAGTTGTTGGCCATTGTTGTCCCAAAAGCAGGAAAATCGTATCCAGTTGAATTAGTTTTCTGTGGAAATGAATGAATTAATTTATCGTTGATTTGAGTTATTAAAAATGGGAAGTGGAAAAGATATGGGTGGTCTTGTGATGTCACTCGATAGATCTCATTAAGATAATGCAAGTATACCTGATTCCATCACGATTCATATTAAATCGAGATGCATTTCCTTAATGACCTTATTGTGGATGGAGATAGTCATGACGAATACCTGAATAGCATTGATTGTATCTATCAGCAGTCCTTTGTTTTCCCATCGTTTATTACCTTTTTATTGAGTAACTTCAACAAATTGTGTTGGTTTTATTTTTTCTCAGAAAATACTGAAAATGCTATAAATTTTCAGATAAAAATGTAACGTAAAGTTCTTAATTCAATATAACTAAGTAAATTAGAACAAAACTTAAAACGGATTTATTTATACAGTTCCTTTTGCAAGAGTAAAACTGTCAATATTCAAGCTTGTATCCACTGCGCATATTCAATAATATCTTATTATAAGAATATAGTTTAACCCTTAAAATTAACTGCATCTCCACGTGTCCTCTTGTGGGGTTCGCCGGTTCGACATTCAAAAGTATCGGCAGACCTTCCTCATCTATCGTCACTGAGGCCAATCAATTGCTTGTGCATTTGCAGAAGATTTCGACACCTGAATGCTCCTGTGGGCGCAGTGGTGTAGAGGTAAGTGTGTTGGACTACTTACCTAAAGGTCTCAGGTTCAAATCCCGCCGGGGCCAAGTAACACCTAAACGTTTTTTCCACTGCAACCGTCTGACAAACATCCAAGAGTATGAATTGTCACTAGAAGCTTCTCCCATTTTCCGTTCGGATTCGGCTTAAAATTGTAGGTCCCCTCCACTTCGCACAAGCAAATGGTTGGAGAAGCTAGGTTTTAGGCCCTGTATAGTCCTGTTCACAAAAAGCTCTAACACGCACAAATCAAAGCAGTTATTAAAACTCGCCGAGACACAACAGCCTTACAGCCTATGAAATCCCTTCTACCCTGTTTCGAGTAACCCGGCCGAAGCGCTCTGGCATCCGCGATGACTTGGTCTTTTGAACGGAGATACAGTCTTCCTTATCAACTCGAATTTATGGGCGGGGAATCCTTTTAGGAAGATCAATACTGTCAATTCGCTGGTTGTGACCGAACCAATGAAGCCGCGTGTTATAAAAAGGAGTCAGCTCACCGTTATCTTGTTCTCTGGAGTCCCGAAATGGTCAAGCCAAAATGTTTCTAACAAAAACATTTCAGCGGGTACCTGGCGTGTGTTTCTGCGCTTAGGGGTAGTAGCTTGTCATCTGGCAGTCGCCTATGTCAGTCAACTTTATCCAACTAAACAGTGCCCGCTTCACGGGTTAAAAGGATTTCACGCCTTTCACCGTATGTCTTAGCCCATTTTAACGGTAATATGTCAGAAACTGTCGCGCAAGTACGAACAACAACTAAGCAAAGTTTCAACTCAATCGGATAAACGATGCGAAATATGTTCCGATACGTCATGCGCGCCACCAACTTTACGTTTCTGGTACTATATTAGAAATTTTAACGCAAGTACCAACAACAGCTGTACACATTTTAAACTCAAACGGGTTAACGATACTTCAACACATAGGAGACGAACACACAAACATTAGCGCGAAACCTATTTTACGATGATTTTACTATTACAGAAAGTGGTATTCATACCAAATGCTGACAGGACCTCACACACAACTCCCAAAGATCTTAGGCCCAACAGCATGACGCATTTTCTACTGAAAACTCTTGAGCGAATCCTTGACCCCTTGATCTAGGATTTAGTGGATAGTAACGTGCCATTAAAGTCAAACGCTCCACTCAGGAATACACCCCATCGAAAGATCTCATAGTCATTCACCCTGGTGGCCTTCCCTGATATTGAAGGAGCCTTCAACAACGTTGAAACAAATTCCATTATCCATGCCCTTTGAGGGGCATGCATCTGTTTTCGAGTGTAACAGATACTTAAAACCAGAATGAAAAATGCTTCACTTGGGAGTAGTTCTATCAAGAGACAAACACAGCGGGGAGCCCCAAAGGAGGAGTTATCTCCCCCTTACTCTGCAACCTTGTTCTCGATGAAATCCTCGCGGAAATAGAGAACACCGGCTGCAGGGTTGTAGCTTAGGCTGACGATGTTGCTATCTCTATATTAGGCAAGTTCTCAGAGACACTTTCCGATGCCCTTCAAATAACTCTTAATAAGCAAGTAAGCTGGGGAAAAACCTGCTGTCTTACTAGGTTCTAATAAGAAAAACAAATTTCACGCTTCACACTCTCCATCTTAAGAGGATCAACTCTTAAACTCTCCAACAGTGCTAGCGATCTTAAAGTTGGTTCGGAAGCTTAACTGGAAAGAAAAGGTTAACGAACGTACCAATAAAACCATGGTTGCCTTATACACTGTACACGTCGGTAGTAAGACCGATTCTCTTAATAATAATGGTCTTCGTGACCTTTAGAAGAAAACCATTCTCATGAAAATGGAAAAAGCTTAACGAGCGGCATGTGTCAGTATCACGGGGGCCGCGAGGACCTCTCCAACAGCGGCACTAAAAACCATATTATATATCCTTCCAATCGACATCATAGGTCAACTCAGCACTACGACTGGTGAACTCTTACCAATGGAGAAAGCTAGACACTGTCCATTTCATCATACTAAAGATGCACCACTACCTTCCGCGTTTTACGGTTCGACTGCATACTGAAATGAACTTTACTCTAGGCTTCAAACACTCAATATCCGACAGAACAGAGTGTACGCAACGCCATGTCCTTAAAAATGGCTCGTCAATATTCACGGATGGGTCCAAGACCCAAGAAGAAGTCGGTGCGGAGTCTTCTTAAAAGACTTTGAATTCCACCTTTATTTTAATCTCCCAAACTATTGCAGCGTCTTCCAAGCTGAAGTCACAGCAACTCGCCAAAGCGCTGTCAGGTTGACATAAATATCATACTACAAGGTGATATCGTCAGATATATGAACAGTCAGGCAGCTATTAAAGCCCTTACATCCATCACAATAAGATCCAAGGCACTGAAGGCCTGCCGCATATCGCTTAACGAGATACCAACACAGCGCGACATCAACCTTTCCTGTTGTATTGTGAAGCTGACGAATTGGATAGTCCAGGCTTCTCTAGTACAAATATAAAATAACTATAGACAAAATTAATGTACCAATGTCGTCTGCTAGGTCCTACATCCACGCCGATGCGCTTAAAAAGCAAACCTTAGATGGAGCCAGCTTAGATATTGTAGCACAGCTATACAATAATGGCTGGACCAGAGAAGATCCAACGGACTTCTAAGACTTAAAATAGGAACCCTCTCTTACCTTACAAACATAATCAATGGACACTGTGCGATAGGTAGGCATGCTAAGAGATTCGGTATCCCTTACAACGATTTCTGCAAGAAGTTGTAGGGACGAGAATGAAAGGGAGACAGGCCTGCGCTTCTGTTGTACATTTTCCGTAATCGACAACATAAGGATGGCTACTTTAGGTCAACACCTTTTCCACAATCTAGATTCTAGATGATCTCAACAATACCTGCACGGCTGATATCAACATCAAGAAAAGCAGATGGTTCTAGGCGCGGGCAGCGGAACCCAATGGTCCTTCCCAATAGCATAACAAAGAACCTACTTGGTTCTAACCAACCAACCATGAAAGAAGTGCCAACAACAAGTGTACAAAGTTTCAACAACAAGAAAAAAAGTGCAGTTATGGACCGATTTGGACTATATATAATATTAGGCATTAACGGCCCATACAGGGCCTTAAACCTAGCTTCTCCAACCACTTTCTTTTGCGAAGTGGAAGGAACCTACAATTTTAAGCCGAATACGAACGGCAAATTTAAACTATACTTGACAGAAACTCTCGGGCCAACACCGAAGATTGCCTGAAAAATTGAGGTCATGAATCGGCTCAGTGGTTTCGTAGTCCATAGCATAGACATAGACATACGAGGGGCGTTCAATATATTCTCGGTATCGATATGAAGGAAAATGCGAATTCAATTTAAATTGTCTTTATTTTTTAATATAATTTCCCCTAACATCAATGCATTTGTTACATCTTGAGATAAGCTTTTTTAAACCCTCAAAAAATAAATTTCCTCTTTCTCTGCAAAATACCCATTTATTGCCGACTTGAGTTCTTCATCATCCGAAAATCTTTTTCCACGAAGACATTTTTTCAAATCCGGAAACAGGAAATAATCACTAGGGGCAAGGTCTGGACTATAGGGTGGGTGTTGGATTTCTTCGAAACCGCAATCTCGCGCAGCAGCCTTGGAAACTCGCGCCGTGTGAACAGGAGCGTTGTCATGAAGAAGCAACACACCCGCTGCGAGTTTACCCCATCTTTTCTTTTTAATTTCCTCCCGCAAATTATGCAAAGTGGAAGCGTAGGATGTGGCGTTGATGGTTTCACCTTTTTTTTTGTACTCAATGAGCAAGATTCCCTTTGAGTCCCAAAAAACTGTGGCCATGAGCTTCCCGGCAGACGGAGTGACTTTGAACTTCTTCGGGTGGTCTGTTCCTTTTTTATGCCACTGCATGGACTCTTGTTTGCTTTCAGGGTCATAGTGGTGGACCCATGTTTCGTCCCCAGTAACAATTCGATCCATAACACCGTCCGCGTTCTCACTACACATCTCCAAAAGCTCTCTACAGCATGCGATTCTCACTTTTTTCTGAGGCGCTGTGAGCATTGGTGGCACCCACCTTGCACTGACCTTTGAAAGGTTAAGATGGTCATGAAGAATGGTGTGAATGGTACCAATTGAAAGCTTGGTGATCTCTGCCATCATTTTCACCTTTATTCGGGCATCCTCAAGAACAAGTTTTTCGACTTCTTTGATGCTTTCTCCCGTAAAAGCAGTAGCCGGAGCGGGGGTCGTCTTCAATGCTCTCTCTGCCTCTCTTGAACTCACTTGACCACTTTTGCACAATTGATAATGAAGGTGCGGAACCCTGGTAAACAGCCACCATCTCTTCATGAATAGTTTTTTGACTTTTTCCTTGCTTAGTGAGAAATTTAATTACAGCGCGATGCTCAATTTTCACCATCATCGTCTCAGTTGCCATTATGATTCTGTTTAACTAGAGATAAAACGCGAATTAATAATCACATTTATATGAAATTTTACATGAATGCACTAAAATAATAGTATTACTTGATAAATAAGTCAATTTATATATACAACCACAGCTTCACCTCGATACCGAGAATATATTGAACGCCCCTCGTACGAGTACATAGGTACATTGATTTTTATACATGTAGATTCTTATCGGTTGGCATGGATCTATTTGTTCCATTTGTTGATTCTGACAGCTCCAAATGGTTCCCGTAGTAAGAGTACCAAATTTCAAATATGAACACTCGGCTGCTGCGGCTGGTTTTTACGGAAATTTCTCACTTAACTAATGTATGTATGTTCCCAAAAAAACATAACGTAACGTAACGTTTCATTGGCGGCCACAGCAAAGCAAGGAAACATAAAAACTGTATAAAACACAACAAACTTTTCAAGTCTTTCAAAGAATATTGTTTATCCATTTCTGTACTAAAATGCAATTCAAAAGATGCTATTCAAACTCATTTAGCGCGAGTAAATTATATTTACAAACAAAATGTTTGTTAAATTAATGTATTCATCAGCATTTAACATTTGACTATTTTGCATATTAATCAAAGCTTCTTCACAGAAACACTTTTGAGTCTCTGTACTTATTTTATTTAATAATGTACATAGAGTAACTGAACTATCGCCCGATCTTGAATATAATATGGCTGTTCATGTTCTAAATCGCACAGCACCAACAAATATAGCCGGAAAGAATCCAGTTCATTTGTGGTTCAAGGAACCACCACCAAATCCTAACTTCTCGGACATGCAAATATTTGGTGTTATGCCCATGTACCCTCACAAAAACGGAAAAAGTTGGATGCAAAGTCGCGTTCAGGAATCTTTGTGGGATATGCCGAAAACACAAAAGGGTATCGCATTTTTTTCCCAGAGATGAATAAGATTGAGATAAGCCGGAATGTTATCTTCAAAAATACGGCAACTCAAGTCGGAAATGTTGCGATCATAGGTAGATTTGATGAGAAGTCCAATGTCGAAATTTCTGAGGTGGAGGAACTGGAACGGGTCAAGAAAGAATACTTGCCCTCAGACGAAGACGACTGCAACAACAGCCACTTTTGAAAACCAGACCCAAGACAGTGCAGTTCCAGCTGAAACGGAATCCAGTTCGGTTGCACAACCTACCGAGTCCATTAAACAACGACTTCGAAGTGCACAGAGACAACGAATGAATTCAATGACAGCTATGTTGGAAATAGGAGCATTCGTAGTGAGCAGGTATGTACCGAATACGTTCGAAGACGCTTTAAAGTCAAATGATGCCGACAAGTGGCAAGCGGCTATGAATGAGGAAATAGAAGCATTGCAAAAGAATGGTACTTGGGAACTGGTACAATTACCTTCGATCAGAAAAGTCATCGATAGCAGATGGGTGTTTAAGATCAAAGATTCGGTCAGCAACGAACCCGACAGATATAAGGCAAGACTTGTGGTGAGGGGGTTCACGCAAGAAGCTGGGATTGATTATGATGAGGTCTTTAGTCCAGTTGCGCGTTTCCGTTGAATAAGGGCAATACTTGCAGTCGCAGCGCAGAGAAAAATGGTTATTACCAGCCAAAAGGTTTTAATGACGGAAGTGGGATGGTATGCTTACTCAAGAAGAGCCTATATGGACTGAAGCAGGCATCAAGATGTTGGAACATAAAGTTTACTCAATTTTTACGTTCCTTCGAATTGATACCTTCGGAAGCCGATCCCTGTGTGTTTGTTGGAAAACGTATCCTTGTTGTTATCTATGTCGACGATGGACTGATAGTGGCAGACGAAGAAGAGGACGCAGACCAGTTGATTTCTTTTTTAAAAAGAGTTTTTGAAGTCAAGGAGTCTCCAGCGGAATATTTCTTAGGACTAAAAATCGATTGTAGAGCTGATGGTTCGATTTTTCTTTCGCAAAGCGGCTACGTAGATCGAATCTTGGAAAGATTCAGCATGTTTGATGCTAACCCAGTCTCAACACCAGCAGATTGTTCAATCGCCAATCGGCATTGCAGCGAGAATCAAGATGCGGAATGTAAATTTCCATATCGTGAGGCAGTTGGATCCTTGATGTATCTGGCCACTGGAAGCAGACCCGATATATCTTATGCTCTTGGGATTGTTAGTCGTCACTTGGAGCAACCAACTTCTCAAGATGTGGCGGCGATCAAGCGTATCTTAAGATACGTAAAGGGAACAAAAATGAATGGTATACTTTTTGAATCGATCATTAAATGTAAATTGTTGTGTTAAAGCGATGCTGATTATGCCGGTGATCCAGAGACAAGGCGGTCTACAAGCGGCTACATTGTTTTATTTGGCCGATCTCCGATATCTTGGATGTCACAACGCCAATCATGTGTCTCACTCTCGACAATGGAGGCGGAATATATAGCAGCGTCGCATGCAGCCAAAGAAATAGTGTGGCTAAAGCGGTTATTCGACGAAATATCACCTGGGTGTGAACATCAGGTAGCAGAACGTATTGAACTATCGCCCGATCTTGAATATAACTACTCATGTATATTTGACAAACGTTTCTTGCTGAAATAAAGAATTCATTCCACAAGTAACTTTCAATCAAGACGTTTCTTTTTCACAATGTTTTCCTTAAATTCTTTACATGCTTCCAATAATTCTTCGATGCAACATTTTCAAAAAGAAAAATTCGAAACGTTTTCTTTTATTTCTTATTTTTTTTTTGTTTGTATTTCAGTTTCAATTTCATTATTCTAATCGTTAACTTAAACCTTTTTTCAGATAACCGTAATCGAGCGTCAAGTGTTCGACTTCCTCGGATACATGTGGGCACCCATATTCGCTAATTTTCTACACATAATATTTGTAATATTTGGATTTTATGGAGCATATCATTTTCGAGTGAAATACATAATTACAGTGAGTTTCCCTTTTTAACATAATGTTCACGCTTATTTTACAGCCAAAGTCCAATACACTATTTGTACTTTCTATGTTATGCAGAAGGGCACTCATGTGGTCAGTGATGGTTGTGTAACAACGCAAACGCACTCATTTTCTTGTCTTTAACCCGCACAATTGTTTACTGATCTTCTTGTAATACTCGTATTCGTATAACTATTAAAAAAAAATATATATATGCTGTTGGTGTTCATAATATTATATTTATAAATCGGGAAATAGTAATATCTAATTCGAAATCGATCTATACAGTGCTTGGTTGTACACATTTTTTGCTAATCGTTCCCACAGACAACGATTTATCTAATCTGGAATCGATAAGGAAGATTGCATAAAAACCATTTTTTTGTTAACTAACAACCCCCTAATATAAAGGGGTTAATTTTTGTGTATACAAAAAATAAGATATTAACAAAATATTAAATAAACGATAACGAAAAGATATTAACACAATATTATTTAATATGAGGGCACTTTGTAACTACATTGAGAAGCTTCTAAAAAAGGGGGATACGTTTGTTGAATGTAGATTGGTTGGCAATATGTGGGGGAGAATTGATCGTTGTTGTGATGTGATTATGAGCGAACTAGAAATTTGATACTTGGCAATTAATACATCGACAGAGGAAGGTATATACTTATGCAAATAAAGGGTGACATCAGAAACTGCGCCAGAATTAATGATTAGATAAGGGCTACAGGAACACTTAATAAAACCAACCAAAAAGCCTTCCAAAACGACTAAGCTTACTGTTATTTGTATAAGTTAAAGACAGATACGGCTGCAAATATGATTTAACGTTGGATCATGTCTCTTGAGATTTATTTCCTGACGAATACAGAAAACACTTATGCCTAGCACCTTAATATGCTTGGCAAAACTGTTTAAAATCGAGTATGGATTTGATGTGTTTGTGGTAATCCACTGATGATCCCAAACCACCACATCTGGGTGAAACTCCACAAAATATATATAGTCATACTAGTAATAGTTGACTATATATATATTAATTTTGACTTTCAGTCATAGCCATACAATAGGCTGAACTAACATTTCTTTTGTTATTCTTCAAATCTGAAGGAACATTTGAATTGGAAATAAGTTCACACTCATCCGTGAGTGGTGACAACACATATACCCCTGGTATAAAACTTTTTAAAACTGTAATGGCCCAGTAGTCTGCCTGCAGTCTTTTCTGTTGAGAGACAACAAGAATGCCGCAGATTTTTTACAGACGTCGGGGAGAATTGGCTTAGCCTTTCGCACCTGTTCATATGAAACCCAACCGTCAATGGAAGCCTTGACCGAGGAGGCAGGCAGACATATCGCTGGTTCAGGTCCTGAGAAGTGCTCCTTTGAGCCCTTCTTAGCAAGTTCATCGGAGATCTCATTTCCCGTGGTCCCGTTATGACCCGGGACCCAGACAAGTCTAAGTGAATTTAGCCTTCCGACCGAATTCAGAGAGATCTTGCATTCACGAACTATTTTGGAGGTGGTTAAGGGGTTGAGCAAGGCCTTAAGGGCAGCCTGACTGTCGCAACAGACGCAGATACTTTGCCCCCTCCACTTGTGGTGCCGTGACATAGCCCCAAGCGTCATAAGCCCAAATCTCGAAATTTGGCCTTATGTCGCTTTTTGAAAGTGACATAAGGCCAAATTCCAGCATTTGGTATTATGTCACTTTCACAAAGCGTCATAAGGCCAAATCCGGAAAGTGACATAAAGCCAAATTTTCGAAACCGTACCTCGCACCTACTCCAAATCAAACAGTGACCCCAAGCAGGGGGATTGCAGGGGGGCAGCATGGCATTGTACTGTTTATGCAATCTATTTGCGATTTCGCAACTAATCCCATAAACAGTGCAAAGCCAAATTGACCTTATGACGCTTTTCCAATGTGTCATAATACCAAATGCTAAAATTTGGGCTTATGACGCTTGGGGTTATGTCACGGCACCTCCACTTGTTCCTCGCAACATAGTCTGCTTCCAAACACTGTTTTCTGCGTATGCGTTATTGAACCGCATTTGAAAACCACTTGGCCTATAGGGGTCAACTTTATACTGTTAAGTTCCAATTTTCTCTCCCTACATGGTAGTATAATAATTAGATTTTTAATCCGAGCAGTATTTTGGAACTTAATTTCCAGGTTCAGTGTACACTTGTTTGACTCAAAATACCAAAAATCGTATATTAAAGCCTGTGCTATTTCCGGACCACCTGTCCTATCAAGGTCAGCTTTTTATTTTTAAGCTGCAATTTGTTGCCCTATGATTAGATTTTTAATCAGAGTATTGTTTCGGAATTTAATTTCCAGGTCCTATATACTCTAGTTTGACTGGAGAAAACAGCTAAGATGTCAAATGACAGCCAGCGCAGTGCTGCCAAGTCACAGTTGAGCGTTATTTTACTCTTTATCTAAGCCAATATACGTTTGAGTAAAAAAATTCATACATATTATTGATTACCACTTGCGTACACATTTAAATGGTTCTTCAGAACTTCGGGCGATAAGTTCTCCTTGAGGGCTGCCAGAGATTGTGCTTGTTCACATAATCCTGTGACTTTAAATAACCCCATAAAAGAAGTTTAGAGTGGAAAGATCGAGTGATCTTGCCGGCAAGTGCAAATCGCAAAAACGCGATATCCAACGACCGGGAAACGCCTGCTTTAGAATGTCGGTATTGGCTCGTCTAGTATGCACCGTTACTCCGTCGTGCTCAAACCACATCCAGTCGCAATTCATCCAGTTAAGAAATAAAAAAAATCATTGAGCATGTCTCTGTAACGCTCACAATAGACGCAGTGAACGTTCGACCCGCACCGTTCTAAAAAAAAGGTCCAATGACGCCTGCAGCGTAAAAAGCGCACAGTGACTTAGAGTGGATGTTTTTTTTATAATTAGCCTGCGCTAAAGGGATTTCTTCTTCTCTAATTGATATACAGTAAACACAGCACAAGCATTTTGTTTTGTTGCTGCAAGCAGCACCCAGCAAATATTTCCTTGCCTGTTTAGGTGCTACTTACTACATGAAAGAATATGAGGATGGGATAGAAGTTTGGTGATGTTGTAGGGTTTTTTCTCCACGGGTTTCGCCTAAATTGCTTTTAGGGAGATCTGTATTGTTGTGTGTATTCAAATTTTTGAAATCAGGCCCTGGTCGGGATTCGAACGCGCGACCTGCCAATCACTTAGGGAATACACTACCATCGCACCATTGCGACAAGCAAATCGCTCTTTGTGCATTACTCGTGGATTTTTAGTGCATCAGAAAGTTGAAATGAGCCTCGTCACTCTTGATGATTTTTCATGCAAAATCGTCCACATCGTTGTTGCAATTCAAAAGGGCGTGAGCGCAGGTTAGACGTGATTCAAGGTCAACACCCAATAGCTGATGGACTGTCTGCACTTTGTAAGTGGACATCTTCATCTTTATGCATGGCACGTCGTCTGGTCGATGTCGGAGACGAATCTCCAAGACATTCTCAGCCATGGCAGTGAATTTCTCGCCCGAACAACAACACCGTGACGATTATTCCGCATTCTTCAAGAGTGAAGCGTTCCATTTATTATTCAAACAAATTCTAATTCTGTTCGCTTTAAAAATGTCAAAACCGAATTGACATTCGATGCCATTTGTAAAATCTATGACACTTTCCGATAGGGTCATACATTATGGCCTTCCTTGCATAAGCTCGGCTTCAATTTTATGGGAGAGGGCCTGTATCGGCAGTTGGAAAGACAAAAGTATTCTTTGACTGCTGATACGAACCAGGATATTCTACAACCTGGGACAACTTGGAACATAAAAAGATAGAGGCAGTATTGCGAACGACTTTATAACGACAAGTATTCCCGGCTATACTTATCTACCTACGAAGAAGTAAATTGAGAAGGCGGTCAAATACTCAAAAGCAGTTGGGCCCTCTGAGTTTTGGAATAAAAAGGGAAACATCGGTTCTAGGTGGCTCGTGATTAGTCATTTCGAAACATATGAGAGGTCTTCCAATACCTAGTTAGTAAAGGGAAAGTAAGAAAGTAAAGCTGCTTTCTGCAGAGGGTGATCCGCGAAACTTTATTAAAAACAATTCTATCAGGTGTTGTTTTGGTGACTTATTGCCCAGCAAAGCGAATTCACGTTCATGTTTTTTTACTTTGCGGCGTATAGCCTGAGTATTGTAACCGTGGCGCTGACCCAAGCACCCACAACTGAGCTCGAACTTTGCTAATATTTTTTTAATGATAAAACTATACTCAACATTTTACACCAGACTTCCTTAACATTTGTTAAGTGTGTCTAAGCTTAGATAAAAAAATAAATATATTTTATTTTCTACAAAAATACTGCGTTTTTAAAACTTTTTTACCAATTTATCCTTTTTATTTTTAGTATTTAATATGGAGTTTCATCTGGATTGGATGGAATTCGTTCTTAATATGTTTCTACTTGAATGTTGGAGAGCTGGACAGGGTAAGTTTTTGTTACATAAAAAAAGACTTCCATAAAAATGTAACTATGTTTTAGGACAGCGACATATTAAACCTTGGCACCGGTAGCGTTTCATGGTTCGAAGTAAACGGATATGGATGCAAGCCAACGTATCCAACAAATATAACCTCCGAAGATCCGTACCGTCCAATACGGCCAGAACGCGTGGATGATTGTCTAGTAGAATATCAATTAGTTGAAGTAATACATTCGAGTGTACAATGCTTTCTAGCGGTAAGTTTATTTGAACCTTATTTATGGCTTTGTTTTCTGGAGTTAAATTTTAATTTTTATTTGTAGACACTTGCCATTATAGGCTCTATTATGATAAGTTACATATTCCTAGATGAAGACGATCGATGTAAGTTAAAAGTTTCAATTGTATATACATACTCATATTATTTATTCTTGTAAAATGTAGTTTCTAGTGCGTGTTTTGTTTGTGTATATAGATTAGTTTATTTATCATTCTCATTGTGTATTTTGATTTTAAAGACGTTTCGTTCAAGGCGGTTGCCTCATTATGATGTGGGTGATATTGCTTTCTATTTTCATGCATCGACCAATTTATTTACAAGCAATCACTGCTCGTATATCAAAGTAGCAAACCTTGCAAAACTACGACTGTACTCGTTCATGCCAGCTAATCAACAAACGAACACATGTATAAGCGTTTCTTCGTTAACTTTGTTTTAGCTGTAGCTTTCTCATCGGTGCATGCAATAGTATCATTCAATAAATTATCCTTGGCCTAGTTTCATATCGAATACAGACATATAATAGCTATAGCCTACTTAAATAAACCAAGCACAAACATTTGAATGTGCTTCGTCCCTACTCCAAGTACGGAATTGTAAGAATCGCAAACTTAAATAAAAATCCAAATACACAAAAAGAAATACATGCAGATAGTAACGAACCTACTTCCTAACATCGCCCTTTTAACTGTGGTTAAAATTAAAACGTCTAGTACCATCTATCAAACCCTTTTCATCCTTTGCATGACATTTTTATATTCATATTTTTTTTTTAGATTTCTCACCCCCTATAAGGGTGAGAGTATGGCAGTTGTAGTAATAGAACCGCATAACATAACTTTTTTCTGTTTCGGGTAAGGATGAGGTTTCCTCTCTCTTTCATTAACAACTCAGGGATCTGTGTTCCTGTTCATCAGATTAATTTATTACAATTACAAAAAAAAGAATCATCAAGGACCATTCCATTAGTAAAAATAATTGTATTAATTCAAAAACCTTAAATTGAATGTAATTATTTATAAATTAATCGCCATCATTGTGTACATAAAATCATTTGGACGAAAACAATGAATTTTTGTTTGTTTTTATTAAAATAAATGTATCGATGTGTTTTTTTGTTTTGTTTATGTCATTGTCCCCTTATTATATGGTTTTTTGTTTAAATAAAATAAATAAAAAAAATATGTTATTAAAAATAAATATGTTGTTAAAATAAAAAAAGGTAGGAAGGGTCTTTATATGCCAGCAAATAAGAGACACAAAATTAATTGTACAATTAGAAAAGTCTAAAGTTCGAACGAGACTAAATTTTAGCCGCTCTCCAATTGTTTTCTCCAAATGTTAGCTAAAATCCTAGCAAAACTTTTACATAAAAAAGACATAACCCTTCAAGCAAGACACTCCGTTTTAGGTCCGCAAACGGAGTCAATGACATTTGGACGACTCCGCATGCGGCTCCGAAAACGACGCGGACGGATTCAATCCGAATTGAGTTCCATGTAAACGAAGATAAACACAAAATTTTCTGTGATTGGATTGAAAATTAGCATGTAATGGCGAATCGAAAGATCGAGATAGACAAGTGAGAGACTGTGTGAGCGCCCTCTTTTTTCGCCACTAACGCAAGGCTACACAAAACACGTATTTAGTGTAAAGCTGAAGTCTTAATTCAACCTACACATGTGTGCTTGAAACGCCTTATATATCGCGGATCCAAAAAAACGAGGTAAAAGTGGGTCAGCGATTTTGTTTGAGGGAACCAATACTCTTCCCTGTTTTAAAATATACAATAAATTTATTCTTTCGTTCTCTCTTTTATGTTTTCACCATTCTGCTTTCAGGTGTCATCAAAATCGAGAAACATTCCAAATTCGTCGACAAATGGTCGTGGCATTTTAAACCCGAAGAAATTGCTTCTATATAAAAAAAATGTCAGGGGGATATCGCTGTAGCCGACTTATAACTATTTTCCATGTCGGTTCCCCTTTTAGTTACGCTCTTAACAGAAACTGAAAATTAAGCCTAAGATAATCACCCTTATTCCACTTCAAATCAGCAAATGAGCCGTTAATGCCTAATATTTTTTTATATGTCAACTACTCCTTGGCTCTCGCTAATTATGGCTCCTTTATCAGCAATGAATAATTAATGTACTTTGGAGTCCAAAAACGATGGTTCTCCTGCATGGATTCACGGTTCTTCAATTGCTTGGGAGACCTAGCAGTGGCAACTCTAATGGATATCAATAGATTCATTAACAGATCCAAATGGTTTTGTTAGCTACGTATCCTATCATGTACTATAAAAGGGTACTAACAATGGGCCTTTTTATTTGGCCTCTGGGTGATACTTGCACAACTCGTCGCTTGAAAAGCAAACTGACATAAGTCAAAAATTGACGATTTTGAGTTAACTATAGGCGTTTTTCTTTTTTAGCCCCGAGCGGGGAACAGAGCGGGGCCCGAGCGAACACAGCTCGCTTCGAGCTGAACATAACCTGAGCGCTTCGAGCTAATTAAGAAACAGAATTGAGCACTGAACTGTCATTAGATAACTTTTTTTTTCTTCACTTCACCCCTGCAATAAAAAATATCAAAAATAATTATATTATTCTGCTCAAAACTTACATTTACCTTCACTGGGAGAGCAACCAGATTCGTCCGCCATTTCCGTTGTTTTGATTTTTGAATTTTGTTTGTTTTTTTTTTAGCTGTGGTTCACAAAAAATGAATGAAGTCAGCTGCGCTCAGCTTTTCGCTCGATGTGCTCGTTCATTTTTAATCGAGCTCATCGAGCGAGCCCTGAGCTAGCTCAGAGATAAAAAAGAAATGCAAATTTTGTGCTCAGAGCGCTCCGAGCTAAAAAAGTAACACAGTTCTTTTTTTGACAGCTCAGTGCCCCGCTCGGAGCTAAAAAAGAAAAACGCCTTATACAGAACGAATCGCAAAAAAATACAATTTTTCTATCAAACCGTCATAACTATAACTCTTAAACTGACAACATGAGTGTCGTTTTGTATTTAAGGGAACATCTCTGTTGTCTTCCCAGCTAAATGACTTTATTTCATTTGTAACACTTTGCTTCTAAAAAAATTATGAAATCGTGATAAATAAGTTTCTTGAAAAGTGACACTTTTCCTGTTGTGTCATTTTACCTTTGGAACAAAACTAATTGACGAACTTCAAAGTTCTTTTGATTACTTTAAGAAGTGTAGCTTTACCAATAAGCTAGGTTTTATTTTATATAATATTATTATAATCGAACAAAACAAAATGACACTTTTTCACACTTATTTTAAATTAGTAGCAATTTGGATGCAAAACGACATAAGTCAATTTTTTTTTTAAAACGGCTTTTTGTAGTATGTAACTTGAATATACCACTTGAAAGAAGAAAAATAAAATACTTTTTTACTATACAACTTTTTAGTGTGCATTGAAATTCAAAGCTAAAACGATTTTTTTAAGTTATGAAAAACTTCAAATTGCTTTTCTGAAAATGTATGAATTTTGACTTACGTCAGTTTGCTTTTCAAGCGACGAACTGTGCATAAAACCCTCCTAAACTAACATAACCATATTACGTTTACACAAAAATCAAATTCGTCATTTCAGCTAAATTCAACATTTCACCCGAAATGTTGATCATTCCGCAATACGTTTTCAAGCATTTCGAAATAGTGAATTTCAGCGAAATGAAATGCATACTTAAGTCAAGTGTAGAAGTATCTTTCAATTGATAGAGATCGACTAGGTGAAGAACGTTATAAAAATAGTGAAGAATATCGTATTTTCCTCGATGCCAGATGGCTATTGAACTATATTTCTTAAATACATTCTTACGACCCCCATTTTTAGTATATTATGAATGGCTGATTTTGATTGATGCTTGCCCACCCGCCAATTTATTGACCCGCAATAAGGGTGTACATATTTTACCCTGCTTTTGATGTCGCTCTCGTTGTACAACTCGTGCAGTTGGTCCTGGGTTGGATAAGTTTCAGTTTAATTCGAAAGCCCGTGGCCAAAAGCTTGTTATACAATATACCGTAAACGAAAAGCCTAACCGCCCAACACAGATCTATAAAAGCCTATATTTCCAAAGCCCGTAATTGTATTCAAAATATATTTTTTTTATGGATTTGCCCCTACAATCGAGTTCACCACACAATAGTGGATTTATATGCCCTACTTCTTGGACTCGTACTGTGATATTCTACTATCTTGTAAATAATTTTCTTAATATCGGTAAATTCTTTTAAGGTTACATGAAGTTTAATTGCTTGCAGGAAATCACGGTTTTTTCAATTTAGCGAATTAGGCATATAAATGTTGAGTAGCCTGGTCCCCTGCTTTCATTTTAATCGTCTATGGTTGCAAAGAAAACCAAACTTTTCTGTTAGGCGCCAGTTGTCCAACGTTTGCAACTAAAGCGGTTACTTTTCAAGTGCACATAACAGCACGGATAAGACTTTGAATTCAAATAGCCTCCAAAAATTTGATCCGTCATTCATGTTCGTTTTTATGCAGAAAACTAATTTACTTGGCACTTGTATATTTATTTTTGAACTTATTTAAAGTTTTTTTAATTCGCCAATTTTTTTTAAACGGTCGCCCTCTGAATTTGTTTAGGTGGTATCATTTGATTCCATAATAATATCAGTCCCTTGTGGTCGCCCTCTATATAAATATTTCTTCGTGCTAAGGATGAATTATTTTTAAGCGCTTTCCTAACCACGGTTCCTTCGTAATGTGTCTACTAGAAGACCCATTTGTCTTCTGGTTTGGTGATTGCATTACTTCCCATCCGAAAGAAAAACCTCTGCATATCGTCCAAAAAAACAGTTGGCAAGCTTTTAAAGAAAATATCGCCACCATTCGTAATCTACATTAAAATTCAAACATAAACGGCTCCATCTTTAGATTCTCTTAATATTTACTTGTTCCTTCTATAAGCAATTTATTTAAATTCAAAAATAAACTCTTTTTTGCTGGCATATCTACACAGAGACACTTTACGCAAAAAAAAACAAAACAAATAAAAATCATAAAAAATAAGATATAACGAAAAAATTCTAAAATGTTATTGTATGTCCTACTTTTTGTTGCAGTCGATTTCATGAATGGCGACGCCAAAAGTCCACAACATACCGTGGTACATCCAATGTACGTGAGCTATACAAGCATACCGACATCGGCTAACGCAACAATGCTATCAATTAACAAACACAAACAATATCTTCACAATAGCAATAACAACAAATCGCATAGTAATAGTATCCTAAGTAACTTGCATAACCATACAATAATCAATAAACAATATTATGACGATAGTACAGCTACCGCTGATCAGTTGTATACTAACAGCAACAACAACAGCAAAAATAATAATAAATTCAATGCACAACAACAATCGCAAATCAACCCCCAGACACACCCGCAACCGCCTGCACAACAACAGTTACCACCCACAACAATCACGACGCAATCATCGACATCCTATACCTCGCTGAATAAGTCGGCAACAGGATTGGCACCGCCTAACAATGTCCTATCGTCGACATCATCATCCTATGATCGTAACTTGAATAGTCTAAGCGAAAGAGGTGATAAGTCTGCTTCCAATGGCCAGAGCGCCACCAATAATAGTGGCGTTAAGAAATGCAAAAGTTCCAGTAGCTACAGCAGCTTCATAAATAGTCATCGTCCCGACATCAGGTACACTCAGATGTCAACGGAGCAACTAGTAAAGAATTCAAACTTTGATGAGTCCATCGAGGACATGATAGCGTTGCAGACGTTCAACACCGCCGATAAGCACGGTACGACATATGTTCCGTTTCAGAAACCTGTGCCAAGTGCCCTGTTTGTTGCCCCACCCACTCCTGGCTCCATATCGAATGAAAATAATAATTTCATTCCTTCAGCTAACATAAACTACGGGAATAATAGCCCCAATAACAACAACAGCATCCCGGAAGATGGCATTGGCCATTTCACCCGCGATAACTCTCAGTTCTTCAACAGCGGTCCCGCCAATAGCGCTTTTGAAAATCGAGGATACTCTAACGGAACACCGCCAAATGTTCCAGTGCAGCAAATACCACGACAATTTCAACGATCCGGCCAGTACCCATACCCAGATCTGTCACCCGACGTCACCGAGAAGTACTCAATGCCTTATCAGTACGTGCCGCGTTCGCCGATTGCTAGTCGAATTGCGGCGCGGCGCCGACAAGATAACAGATCTCACGTAACAATTTTTTGCGATCAAATTCGCGACGCACCACCTGGGTACGAGGACACGGGCTTCGTTATAAGTCGAGCAAAATCCTACGACCGACTGTCGAGTCGCGGTGGAATCGGTGGTAGTGGTGGTGTAGGTGGGGTGGGCTACTCTGGGGGTGTAAGTCAAATGCAACCACTACAGCAGCTACAGCAACAACACCAACTAAAACATATGCATTATGCTAATGACACTAATGGCAGCAATAATCGTCATTCGCGTAGAAGTAGTGGCGGCAGTGGCAGCAATAAGCCACGTCCTAGGTCCTATTGTAATCCCAGTAATGTTAGTTATGGCAGCAACAACGGAGGGGCTGAAAGCAGTGGTGGTCACATGTGCTGAGGGGGTTAAGTTTATTCTTTTCTTCTAATATAAGTATTTATTCTTGTTATTTTAATGTTGACCTTTCGGAAAAGATTTTTTAATTTGCAGGTAAATTAAGTTTGCAGTCCTTGACCTGATTAGGGATTATGTTTTTTTGGGTTTGGAATTAGACAGTGTCATATCAGACATAAAAGGCAAAAAGAGCATACCGACGTTAGCCACAATCTACAAGATTCGATGGTTAAATGGTTCTCATTTCATGTTACATTGTGTCTTGCAACAAACTCGTTTGAGAATGCGTTTACTCACACGTCACTAAAGTAAAGGAGCTAGTTGAAAGATACCTTCACTCACAGGTTTACAGAACTTCAAACAAACTTTTTCAAAATGTTGATAAAGCTGTAGAAATTCATAGTTCTGCCTCTGTATAACTTCAGGATTGTGAATTGTTTCTTAAATGTTCGACAAGTCCATGCTGCTCTGAAACTGCCTGCTACCAGTGCTTGTACCAGTAAAGGCATTGGCAATTCGTATTAGTTTTTGAAAAATGAATTATCTAACAAATATTTGTTGTTTTAAACAATACATTACGACGCTATCGTTTCTTATCATTTATTAAAAACCGTAGTAAAATTGTTAAATAGACCACAAAGTTGAAATTGTTTGCTATACTAGAGCGAAGTAAACGAGGGTTTTTGACGTTTTGCAGGCCTATTACGAACTCAAGCATGGTGCTAGCAATGCCATTTCAGTTGTATACATAAAAGATATCCAATCGCATTTTATGTTTCGCTAAGGTAGTTTGTTTGGTCCTGTCATTTGAACAATAAAAGTGCAAAGATAGTTGCATTTAAGATTTAGATGGTGACTATAATAATCTGAGTACGATTTGACTTTTGCAAAAAAAAAAAACTAAGAGGCATAGAATTATGGTGACTAACAGATTTAAGCTAGGCGCGCATACTTGTTTTTTCTCGCGCGACTTTTAATTCTCTAAAAGTAGAACAAATAACTTTAAATATATGTAAGCACAAAACACGGACAAATAGCAGTAATTATAACTATTGACGAAAAGTCATTTAGACTAGCTTGAGTTTTATATGGCAACCATGTGACCCAAATCACATTTTTAACTTTGTTATTCAATGTCTTTGAAAAGTAGTAACCTGACAGACAAAGCTGAAATCATGTTATGTGTAAGAAAGTTAAAGGTGTAGGCTCGTTCTTAGATCAGATGAATATATTAACCGCCGATAGAATCTTGATCTCCAGTAGGTTGTTGGTAAGAAATTGTATTCCGACGGAGCCGCAGTTTCCCTACCTAATCTTTCATTCGACCTGAATGCTTTTCTTCGTCTTCTTCATCAATAGCGAAGTTATGATCATGATTTAAGGGATCATAACCCTCCCACTTCACCGCGTCCAGGCAGGGAGTCTCCCGATCACTTTATAAAAAATGATGCCAATCAAATGCTTGTGCTGTTGCATATCAAGACGTTTTAAGGCCTGCCTCTTTTACGGCTTCAATACTTTTATACTCCTGTTATTGTTTATTGTTAAATCGTCATTTTAACATTTTCGAGTACCTTATTTCTTATCTCATACAAAATTGCGTTCCCTGAAATCAACCTTCCTTTTGTAGTAAACAAATCGTACAAATTCCAAAGTACGGGAACGTATCACCTTTTTGAATAAGTATGACCTAGTAAAGGATCACACAAATGCAACACCACCAGCATTATATTGGTCTCATTAAAGAAGTGATCCGAAACGGGGAAGCCTGCCAATATTCATTGACCAGTAGGAATGCGGTAAAGTGGGATTCTTATAATCCATTTAATCCTGATCATAGTTTAGCCGTGAAGGAAGAAAAAGATTACCTCTTCTTCTTCATCCCTAATTGCGGTGAGGCTATGATCAGGATAAAGGGATCATAACCCTCCCACTTAACTGCATACCTACTGGTCCGCCTTAGGGGTTCGCCGAAGAAGGGGATGACCTGTTAAGGATAAAGCTCTTAAAATAATTTAAAAATCGACATTGCGTTACAAATCACTAAAATTTACCGAATCGAGCTTTAAAATGTATACACAATAAACACACAGCTTTTTCGACTAACAATCAGTACACTTTCAATTCGCCATAACTTTTGCACCCAAGCAATACAAAACAAATTAAACCCATCATTCTTTTTTCTACTTCTGTTTGTACACCATCCATTAAAACGTACACATTTTGCCAAACCAACAGTTTTCCAACCCCTTTGGATTATTATAGCTTAATTTGACAGCTGTCAGCGTCAGCAACTTCTCTTGGTCAACATTAAAAAGAAAGCTTCGTTCAACTTTAATTTTTAAATCGATATGACATCAAATTAAAAGTTCCTGTTTTCATGTGCTTGGTAATAAAAAACTATCATTACCTTCAACACTCCTCATCCAGTTTATTAAACATAAAAAAATTATTTGAAATGTGTTCCAAGAAGCATAAAAATGTTTATTCTATTTCTGCGTTCTTACTAATATGTATTTAATATTTTTTTATTTTTAAATTTATTTGTAATGCAACTGACTTTTTTTATATATACTTTAAAATTTAACAAAACCAGCACTAATTAGTTATGTCCTTCCCGCCACTAGAACAAATATATTTTGTTTCAAATTTGTATTTAAATATTTATTTCTGTTTCATTAAAATAAAATAAAATATTTCATTATTAAGTTTTCTTGGTAAGTCGATTAAAATAAATTGACGTATTTAAAAAAAAAATGAAAAAGAAAAAAGAAAACTTAGATAGTAAAAAAAAATTATTTAGTTAAAAACAGAATAAAACAAAAACATAATGTTACCAAGGAGTAAAGAAAAATTAAAGTGCACGAGTTTTTCAACTGTGATAGAATTTTAATGAAAAGAAGAAAAAATCACTGAAAAAGATTGTAATTGCCTTTTTAGAATAAACAATGAAATATAAATAAATTATAGATAGAGATGACGTGTTACCCGTTAGTACATTTTTAATGTTGCCTTCGAAAAGAAATATATAATTATAAAAGTATATATAACTATTAATCTTTTAAAGCTTATAATAGAAAGAAATCCTTATTGTAATTTTATCACTTTAATGAAGTCTATATTTAAGTTATTTTTTAATTTACAAAAATATATGTGAATCGAAAAAAACTTGTTAAGCGCTTTGTTTTAATATTTTGTTGTTGTTGTTTTATTAACCATTTTTCGTGGTTTTCGATATTTTCATGCGCCATTTTGTGATTACTTATATTTTTTTCCTCTACTCCTAATTAATATTTTTTTTCTTGTTTCTATGCGGTGTACGGTTTTAACTGCTGTTTGTATTCTTCTTTTTTCTACTTTTGCTTTTAGTTTGATAATGTAGACTTTTTTGTTGGTGTATTTTGACTAAAATGCGAGGTAGAAACGATTTTCTTGTCACATTATTGCGTCGGCTTTAACCGGAGGCATATTGGTTTTTATGAATGTGCGCGCACAGCGCGTTGTTGCTGCAATGTTTTAATATCTGATTACGAACCGCGTTTTTACCATTCCAAGTTATGGATGCCCAAATCAATAGGCTTTAATTTGTCAAAGTTGAGTCACAATCCATAACATTTCGTCGCGTTTCATCTAATGACGAAAAAAAAATCCCTCGATCCGAGTATCTTGCTTGTCGTTTTTCATTTGAAATTCGCGGCCGTCCGCGGTCGTGTGAACTGTGAATAAAGTGTTGAACTTTAGGAATAATCGGTCGGACGAGGGTGATTGGTCGCTCTCATATGAATGGTCCTTTATCGTTGCACTTAAGATTCTATATTCCATTTTTTGATAAAGATCATGCAGTTGAAATTTTGTGTTTTAACCTTAATCTTTGCATTCTTGCATATCGGGCAAATAGCAAAGTAGCCTATCCACAATTGTAACAAAACGGAAGCTTTCTAGAGCCCTTACTTACATGAAGTACTTGTATAAGAAATGTTGTCCATAAATCTTTTGTGTCTGTATCAGGTATTCGCCTGAAATACAAATTTCTTTTGAGAGTTGATGTAGCAATTCAGCTACACTTAGGTCCTTGTGGTACTCTTTTGTGGGGCGTTATCCTCGTTTGATTTGGATTTTACTGCATCGTTACAGAGGAAGTGTTCCAAACCTACAGGTCCTTCCGACAATATTATCACACATATCGGGTCCTCTGTGAAAGAGTTAATTCCGTGACGCATTAAGCACAATGTATAATCTATTGCGTTATCAAAATGCTTGCACTTTTGCTTTGCTGCATTTAATTGCTGACAGTGATAATAAATTCAGCTATTATTGATCTTGATACTTTAAGTTATTGCTGTTAGTATTGCATCGATTTTGTGGAGAACTTGGAATATCACCCTTCCTATAAAATGTCGTTCTGTGTTACAATAATGTTGACCGAAGTTTGCTAGGGTAATTCTTCGTCGGATCTCTACTAGGGTGTAATTCGTGGAGGCAATGTTTACTGCGAGGTAGGCGATCTTCCTTATTACCTCAAAGTTGCCGCTATCAACAGTGACTTATTTGTTCCAGTCGGTGGAAAGATGTGTGTTTGTTGGTTGAAAGCAAGTTCTTGGTTTTGTACTAGTAGGCTTTCAGGCCAACCAATATCTCCTGTGCTTCAGTCGCCGCGAAAGCCTCTACCAAGGCACGCTGTTATCAGCCGATGATGTTGGACGGATCTTTTGAATATAGTGCCTTCCTTGTTGACACCTGGCGTGCGCACTATCTGCTGCAGAACAAGATTGATGCAGTCACGTCATGATAGCGCAGCTCCTTGCCGGAAACCCTAGCAGGTTTGGAATAGATATGCCACCGCTTGTTTTCCAGCGTCACGCGACATAAATGGATTAGTTATGCCAGGCCCTCGAAGTAGTTCTCCTGACGATGAGTACTACCATACGTGGCTTTAAAGTTGATGAAAATATGGTAGGTCTCGATTTGAAATTCATTGGTCTTTCCCAGCATATTCCTAGGTTAGTTTATGTTGAGCTACAGCCAACACACTTAGACCAATGCTATATTGTGATACCATGTAGATCTAGGGAGTTTCTTCCTCTACCTGTTAAACCCCTTAGAGCTTCTAATGAAGCGCGATATACTTCTTACGTCAGTGTTAGCCAAGTCGCTAAGATCATTAAGCTAGAAGTTATTTAGATACAGATTTCTGTTATCGGAGAGAGCAGGACATGTAAAAAGAAGGTGAGGTATAGTCTCCTCCTCCTCTTCGTCCATGCAGCTTCTACAGAAGTCGTTTGATTAAACGCCAAACTTTGATGTGTGCTTGCCTTTTAGACAGTGCCGTGTAATGACACCTATAGTAGAGCCATTGTGCAGTCGGTTTAGTGAGATAAGACACTTAGAGCGTCGCAAGTCCGGCTTAGGGCAGATCTGCTTAGTCGCTAGACATGTAGTACCACCAGTCCACCTAAGGTTTGTTCTCTCGATTGCTTAATCATAATTTTGTATGTAGCGATTGGTATACGTAGAGCACCTTTATCAGGTTTTTTGTCGAGTTCACTTGCCCTACAGTTCCCTGGTATGCCTCTTTGCCCCGGCACTCCACAGAGTAGAATGTTGAACTGCTCCGCCATTTCGCTACGAGAGCAAATCATTTTAGGGCTTACGTGTTTCATTGAAGAAAAAGAGCAAATCTCAAATGTTTGAGAGATTTGCTCTATAATTTACCAACATATACAAGTAGCCTTGCGTCAAACGTCAAAGTGACGAAAACGTACTTAATTAATTTAAATATGTAGGACAGGTACTGTATGTAATACCCCCACCCTCATCAATACTGGAATAGTCAACTGATCAGAAACAAAACATTGAAAAGAGCAGTTCTAGATTTTGAGAGAAATTCCTACAATTTTCAATGAAAAAGGATATAGGATAAGTCTTTCAGAGAAAACGCCTCCACCTAGCCCATCACTAGTTTTTGATCCATCGGTGTAGAAGTGGGTCAATTTATCTTCAGTAAATGCATCCACCTCCCAGAATGATATGGTGGGGATAGTGATTTGGAAGGTGCTTCCAAAATGTAATTGGGGTATGGTGTAGTCTATGTTTCTTGGTAGAGACCCAAATGAGTCCTCAATGATGAAGTGGCCAATATTCTTATTGATTCCCTGGAGATATCTATTAAGCGGACAGCGGAACAAGCAGCTGTTTGCCTACTAAGTACATCGAGGGGTGTCAGATGGAGTTGTTCGGAGTGCTCCGCTCATGCACACACAAGCTGTACAATGTACATAGAACTTTGCCCAGCTTATCACGATTTACCGCTTTATCTAAAGGGGCCCTTACATGGTCAATCGAATGACATCAATCACTAGCATGTGTTTGTGAAAATGTATCTGTATAAGTCACACACATTTGGTAAAGTCTGATTGACGCAAATCAAAGCAAGTTTGATTTTGCATGATGACCGTCATGCCGATTGATACGTGTAAGGGTTGGATTGACGTAATTATTTCATTGTGTTTTGTGTCGCGGAAGCGAAAATATGTGCGGAAAACTGAAGGACGATGAAGACCGAGCATTTATAGCGACCGAAACAAAAAAATGCAACAGTATTAAGTTTTACTGCAAAAGTATAAAGAAAAGTATCCTGATGCACAAAAAGCGGATGTCACCAGAAAAATAAATACGTTGAGAACGAATTTTCGGCACGAGCTAAAACGTTTAAATGAATTAAACAAAAGCGTATCCGGTGTTGATAATTTCACCGAACCAACTCTTTGGTATTTTAATGAAATTAGTTTCATTCCGTGTGTATCTCGCAGTACAATTCAAGAATATATTGCAAGAGGAATATTTTTTTTTTTTTTATAATTTGCTTACGCTAAAGGGATTTTTTCTGTTGTTACAGTACCCTTATAATGCTAAGAACACAGTGTAAGCTACTTGGTTTTAGAAAGAATAGAGAGATAGGAAAGAAGTGTTTGGGTGCAGTTGTAGAGGTTTTCTCCACGGGTGGTGTCTAAGTTACTTAGGGAGATTACGATTTCATGTATTCGGTATAAAGTAATTTACTTGGCCGGGATTCGAACGCACGACCTTCCATTCCGTAAGTGAATACACTACTACTGCGCCATTGCCACCCGCATATGCAATACAATCGTCCGTTTGCTTCATCGCACATCCGTAGGTAGGTAGGTAGGTAGAAGTGGCGGTTCGGCTTGAACCCAATTAGCACTTATTGTGCCTTTTTGTTACCACGACTCGTGTGACCTATGTTGTAGTGGTTGTAGAGCATTTGATGTGTGGCTATATCCAACCTGTGGAATTGAGAAAACGGATAAGATCTTGTATCCCTTTGCCCGCAATAGCGCTAAGGTCGTCGAAGAATGGTTGGTTCAGTGCCCGCAGTCTAGCTCTTGCTAGTGCCGGACATTCGCAGAGGAAATGGAAGAGAGTTTCTCTTTCGCTTACATTCCCGCAGCTCTCGCACATCCGTACACCACGAAAACTCACAAAAAATAAAAATTTGACGTCAATCGATTGAACTGTGTAAGGGGTAGCGTCAATCCACACATACACGATGCATGATGTCGAGCGATTGACCATGTAAGGGCCCCTTAAGGCAGTCCATCAGACAACCACCGTATGTAAGAATTGGTCTCACGCCCAATACATATAGCCAGCCTATGCCTAAATATGAAGAATTTAATCAGTTACCTAGAAACTTGCGTGGTACATCATAGCCTCCATGTACTGATTTTTTTGCATTTTGAAAAGAAAATGTTTAAATATAAATATTTTATTCAGATTGCTTAATTTATGCACACTTTCCAATTTGTTCAATTGTCCCATTAGGAATGTTGACGTACGCGTTTGTGCAAGTCTTCTAAATATTTCGGAGCTCTATCGAAATGTACCATCATCCTTTTTAGAACGATCCAAGCATTGTCGATACACGGCTCATGAGTTGACCATTTTATAGACAAGTACTTTTGTTTGATAACCAATCCAGTTTCACATAACTTTTGGCTTTGCCTCTTGTTGAAAAATGTCTGTTGGTTGGCATATTTATTTCTTAATAATTAAAAATCCTCTATAGGATGTTTCAAAAATGTTCTTTGTTCATAACTCGGCCAATTTTGATTTGCTCTCGATGCTTAAGAGGAAAACGGTCGCGAAGCGTAAAAATGCTCTCTCTATTCTTCACGGTACCCTTTTCTTTTTTTTATCTCCTCCGTCACTGTATATTTTGTTTTTATCTGGTGCCCTCACCAAGAACAATGTGTCTTTGAATTTATAAGACTTCCGGTAAAACACCGTATCGTAGGATTCCAAGTAAATTACCAGTTCAATCTGGGGTAGTATCAATAAACATATATCTGCTCCTGTTTTGTCTGCGATGATTGATTTTGTGTTAAGATTTATTCTCAACCACACTTTCTCAGGTGGTTAGACTCTGTTTCTGATTGTGCTCTAGAATTGTTAAAAGCGGAATTTTCCAACGCTTGTGCAAACGAAAACAGCCAGGTATATCTAATTTTTTCTGAAACCTCCTTTTTACAATTTAATAACCATTGAGTCACTGACCCTACCCACTACTGCCACTCTTTAACGATTCTTTTATTATATCAAGAAAACAGTGAATCATCCTAAGTTGTGGAAGTTTCGCAGGGTTCGATCCTTAAAGATATATGCAATACTAGCGAAGTAATCTTAAATAAATAGCAGACATATTTCTTAAGCTCTTCAGAAAAAATGTTACGGAAAATGCTTAAGTAAGCAACCAAAATCCTTGAAGGCTTAATGCCTTAGGCGAGTAAAGCATTATTTTTCGCCAATTCATTAGTTTTCAAACCCATTTTTGGTCGTTTAAAGGACATTACCATTTGGCATTTAAAAGGCAACGAAATCGTTAAGCTTCGTTAGTCATTCGATTAATTGAAAAATGTCTCTCTCTCTATCTCTCTCTCTCTCTCTCTTTCACTTGCTTTTCTAATCGTCCCATTGTAAAAAAGCTATATCCACCTTTGTAGGTTAGATAACTTGTGGTGAAACTTAGGTATGTTAAAAGTTCATATCTGCTTTGAAATCGTAGTTTTCAGAAGAGGCCATATCCCCCTCCTATTTTCTATATATGCAACTAGTTAAATAACAATAATAAAGAAACGAAATCGTATCCTTACATATCCTTATATTAAACATTGTCGAATGTACCGCATAACAAAACTAAAACAATTGCTAAGTAAAAGTCAACCATATTTTAGAGCTTGTTCTATGTCTCGTATTCTTCTCCTGTTCGGAGTGAGTGTTTTGCTCTTAACTTAAGCTAAACAATTTATATGGCCTTTATAACAAAACCCA
Source organism: Portevinia maculata (assembly GCA_949715645.1). Classification (NCBI taxonomy): domain Eukaryota; kingdom Metazoa; phylum Arthropoda; class Insecta; order Diptera; family Syrphidae; genus Portevinia; species Portevinia maculata. The sequence continues at coordinate 263,874,290 of OX454526.1, forward strand.
TTACATAGATAATCGTATAAGGTAACTTCTTAACCGTACACAGCTTTGCAATTTCTTTCAAACTTTTGTTAATACAATTTTCTCTAATTAAAATCCCATTATCCCATCTAGTGAAGAGTGGTAGTAAAAAAACCAAACACCGCCAATCGCTCTACTCAATTGAGTTTGGCCCATCAACCATGGATACGATACGCAATCGAGCTGATACGATTTTAGACTACGATGACCAAGTCGAAGACCGCAATGGACAACTGAGTCCCAAGCCCATGACACCACGACGAGTGAAGAGACGTTCTGTCATGACACGCGGATCGAACAGCCGTCACAGTACCACAAGTCGACGTAGTCATGCCAGCTCTAGCAATCGAAACAGCACGCGTAGTTCTCGTCGTAAATATCAACAAAATCCAGTCACAAAACTGATGGATCAACAGCAACAACAGCAGAATATCGAAGGCAAACCATTTGCCAGCTTCCAGCAAAAAAGAGAGAACCCAGCATTGACTGCTTCCAATCTTCAATCACTGAACAACGAAATTGTGAGTAGTCTCACGAAACCACCGAAGAAGTACAGTAGCTTTACCAAGAACATACCACCTGATCCGATTTATTACAATACCAGTGGAAGCACCACTCAGCTGCAACAGTCTTGGGGCTCTGGCAGTCCTCAAACTGGACTATATAATCCCACATATCAGCATTCGACACCGAATCTCAACGATGGAGAACATGTCGATGAGTTATATAACAACCGTCCACCGTCGGTTAGATCGAGTTATTCGAATTTCCATGGCACCCGTCCATTGAGCTCATATAACCCCACAACGGAAAATGTCTTTGCTGGCATTACGGGCGGTAGTCAACATCAACAACAAACTTTGCAACTACAGCATTCACATAATCATCACCACCAACAGCAGCAGCAACAGCAGCAGCAACAGCAGCAACAACAGCAGCAGCATTCGCCAAGCTATCCCAGCAGTCAACCGCAAAATATTCCTTTTTCGAAGAGGACCGCTTCAAGGGAGAGCATACGATCGATGGCATTCTTGAACAGTGGTCCACCGGCATATAATTTAAACTATCACACGCCTCCAGATTCGGAGACAACAATGTAAATACAATTTTGAACTTATGTGTCCAATATATGGATTTGGGGTTTTTCGGGGTATCTCTGCGGAAAGTTGGTGATTCCGTCCAACTATTTTGGTTGAATCAAACCAAGCCTAACTGTAATTTTACTAATTTAATTTAATCTTTTAATTTTAATAGTTTGTAAGTTTTTACAATTTTTTTGCACTTAAACTGTCATTCAGTTCAATACGATCATTTTACGAACTTCGTATCGAGGACGGTTGTTCGCAAACTTATTTTCATACGGGATTTAAAATAGTTACATATTCTTCACTCGCGACATTAGTCCGTGATCAAGGCAGTAAAGGCAAACATCACCTCAGAATACCTCGCGAAAGTCAACCTAAGATGTAGAAAGCTGACAACATGCGTCATTTTCAGAAAGATGTGCCCAAAACACAACAAGTCAAAACAATCGACCTCCTATGTTGAACGCGAAAAGATTTTGCTAGAATAACAACGATTATCACGTGACGCTGGATAAGCGACCACGCGGTCAAACTAGGCATCCCACACAACACCTAATGCCGCAGTTGCAATATTGCAAACGAATAAGAAACTCTAATCCATCATTTATGTTCCTGTCTGGCACTAGGTAGGACCAGAAAACGAGCATTATGAAAACCCATCATTCATACACTTGAGGAAGCCTTTGAGATAATTTTAAGGAACTAATAACTTTCTTAAACTCTGCGGGTTGGATCTAGAGAAATAATTAATTTATAACGTTCTGTCTCCTTTAAATGTTCAGTATGCTTATCCTGGAATGTTCTATATTGAAATACCAACATAACGAAAGATTTAACATAAATTCATTCTTATGATGCAGCAATTTCGCACTTACTAAGGGCGAAAGTATTGTTTATTTTTTCAAGTAGCGCAAATATTGCGTTTTATTAATTTTATCTCCGCCACTTTGCCACAACAAAATCTTGCTAAGAAGTAAATAGCACTACAGCCTAACTATCAGTAGCCTCTGCCACCCATTTACACAATATAAACAAATAACTCTTGGTTTGTCCAACCTCTACACCAAAAAGGTGTTTTCTTCCTGTAAGGGTACCATTACGGAGTCTGAGCTTTCTAGGATTAGGATTTCAGTTTTCAAAACAAAATATGTATAAGTAGTGGGAGAAAACACTTGAATTGGGTGACACACATATGAGGAGAACTTACGCGCACATAAACTCAGCTATATCCGTTATTCAATTAAATAATAAATGCGTTTGTAAGAAAGGCAAGCCAAAAAACGCTTGGGACACACAAATGCAACAACATGAAACCGCAACAGGCCGACCAGTAGGGGTGCATTAAAGTGGAGGGTGAAGTTGAAATAATCCGTTTACTAGTTGGCAAATTCTGAACTGACCAGAGAATTTCGACAGACCTTCTGCAGTCAAATCTCTCATACGCGGACAGCTGCGGTACGGACGTTTGACCCTTTTGCCACTTAACTAGTGATGACTTCGAAATGTCATTCGACAGAGTTAAAGAATTTATTTGATTTGCTGGTAGGTATAAGTTTCCTGTCTGATACCAGATAAAGTAATGGAATCCTTAGATGGGCTTTAGGCTGTCCAAAGAATTCTGCATTAAAATTTAGGTTAAAATCTGGCAGCATTCTGTCACCAATTTTTTTTTTACAGTTACATTTCTTTGTTTTGCTTTGACAACGGGAAATGGATGGTCTCGAAACTTAAACATCTTGAATATGTTGACGAGGTATTTTTACTCTTTAATAGAATAAATTAGGGTCCCACGAAGTGGCAGTAATTGCAATGGCGAAACCTAAACTTGTTATTATTGAGTTTCCAATATCTTGAAAGAAGGTTAAATTGCCAGACGAAACGATAGAGCTGACCTTTCTGCAAGCAAAAAAAAGTTCATGGTGTACATATTGCTGGGACAAAAGTAACTAATTCGAAAGAAACTTACTTGTTTGCAGAAAAAATAGTAACTACAAGTTACTTTTTAGTTACATCAAATATATGATATGAAGAAGGAATTAATATTTTACTTTAGTCAACTAACCGACCAAAATAGCATGACTATCATTAGGCAGGTGAGAAAGCCTTCACGTTAAATAACGTAGCTCAAAAAAATGGAGCGCGACCGGCTTAGTACTGTCATGTTCAAAGGAGAGATCTTACTAGGAGAGATCAACCAACGTTCCTATTCAATCGCAGAAAAGAGTCAGGCCTGAAAACTCCCGGATCACACAAATACAACAACACCAGCATTTGATTGGTCTCAGTGACAAACTGATTCGAAATCGGGAGGCCTGCCGATACTTTTTGAGGTCAAACCTCCGAACCACACAGGCGGATCAGTAGGGATGCAGTGAGAGGGTTACGATCCCTTAAGTCCAGATCTTAACCTCTTCGTTAAAGAAGAAAAAAGAAAGAGTCTATCCAAAAAATCCTTAATGAATTTATCCCAATTTAGAAGCAACAACTAACTACAGTTAGTGACTTCTAAAGTATCCAGAAACATGAAAGTAACTATTTTTCACAGCACTTATATGGCCCATTATGTCCGCTTAAGGGCGCAAATATGTCACTCCTTCAGCGGCAGAACTGTTAAGTCGAGTTGCTCATGTGCTGCAATTGAAATTCGACTCAGCAGTTTAGTTGTAAGGTATGCACACTATTCCCAGGTTGATTTACTGAGCAACAGTTACACAATTTTGTTGTCAAAAGTTTGTTGCTGCCGTTTTATACCTTTGTCGCGTCATCACAAAGAGTCGAGCTGATAGTACAAACATCGAGTACTCATTCGAAAAAAGCGAGCGAACAAATAGAGTCCACGCACCACTGCATGCATACTCATGGATAGTTTCGGCTCCAGAGTTTAATGAATCGTCAATCAAAACAAAAATCGAACGACCTGAATTGAGTATGAATGCTTACGAGTTTGAATATAATGGGTATGATGATTTCCAAACAATTAGCTTGTTTGGGAAAACTCGAACAAATCACTATGTGCTGGAAGGCTCATGAATCATTTTGGAACGAAGTATACGGATTCGGTCAGGTTTACGAGTTTGATCATGTAGGATAGCCATACTCGTGTATTGTTGTATATCGCAAGTCATTTTATTTATGACTGTAGAGGGGGAACGATGAATTTCAAACGAATACCCACAATGAAAATTGATGGATTGTCCGAACGGGCTCGAGCATACTCATTTAAATCTCTGTTGTGTTGCATTTTCGCGTGCTTCCTTTTAATCCGGTACACTCTGGGCCAAGCAGCAAAACAAAAAGTTGCGCAGCTTGAAATCACATGTACGAGTATGCGTGAACTCTATAGTAGATTATTTTAAAATGGGTTCGCAATCGCACGCAGCGCTTATACCCAAAACGGGCCCATCACAATCCCTATGAAATTAATTGAATCTAAACACTTTCCATCGAAAAACATGCAATCTCCCTGCAGAATTCGACTGGATTCCACTAGTCTGTCTAGCCCAATTCCTTTATTTCCTTGAAGAATTATTAAGAAAAGCAATGCCCATGTCCGCTTAACAGAGCTATCTTCTATAGCAAAATCCAGACGATTGAATTTAATTTGTCCGTTATTGAAAGGTGACGGCTTAAAAGGGTATCCGCTTATGATAGATTTCACTGTGAAATCTTGTTCGTTCGTTACCATTTTTTTTTTAGTTTTGAGAAAGTCAAATTTAAAACTTTGATTTAAAAAAACATTTACAACTTTTATGAAACGAGAAATAACAGCTCCACACAAACATGACAGTAAAAGTGCGAATATAGATTATAGACCATAATGCTTCCATGTGCTGCCAGCACATTATCTAATAAACAATAATTATTCATTTAAAAATAAACACAAATATTTTTCTACAAAATGTATAATTTTTTATATAAAAAATAATACATATAATATATATTTAAAAAATTATAAAATACCGACGTTGCCTTTTTAAACATAATTTTTCATAAACTATGTAAAACAATACCAAAGGTTATAAAATTATTTCGACATAAAATACATTTTTCGTAAATACCTTTAAATTAAAATAAATACATATTCTATTTTTTTTTTAAAAGCAAACAAAAATGTTATACATAACTGTGTTTCCTGAAAGCTTTACTATGTGTTTTTTTTTACATGAAATGCAAAAGGAGAAAAAACATTATTAACTTGAAGACTTTCTAGATTATAAACAAATTTAGTTTAAAATTTGGTAGAATTTACTCATTAGGATATATGTAATGTATTTTAATTTAATTAAATATTTAATGTATGTATTAGGAATTTTAATGATTTTAAGAAAATAAATTAAATTAATTCTGTGCGTTGATAAGTGTAATTTTCTTATATTTCCTATTGTAAAAATTGTGAAATACATACCTATATGAGAGACGGTAAGTACCTAAGTAAATTAAGTTGAAATTTCGGGGATTCAATATGTTCAAGCATTTTTCAATATAGGATGGGTGCGGGGGTCTAATTCCCTTGTTTAGGCGTGAAGGACAATTTTCTAAAAATTGACTTAAAATGAAAAAAATGCTGCTTCTTGTGGATGAAGAAAAAATACTACAGAGGTGCCAATAGTATTGTGAAGGGCTTCTTAATGAACAATTTCCTCGGATATATTTTCTGAAAGCCGTTCCTAACAAAGTACGCGATATTACTGTCGAAGAAGTAAGGAAGGCGGTCAAAGACTCCAAAAAAAGAAAAGTAGTTCGGCCGGCCGAGATACCCTGCGAGTTCTGAAAAAAGATGGGAGACATCGGGTCTAAATGGCTCATTATTCTCACCTCCAAACTGATGAGAGAAGTTCCAATGCTTAACCAGCGAAGGTAGCTTTTTCTTCTTCCTTTGTACAAAGGAAAATGCGATACGCGAGACGGACAATTACCGTTCAATCAAGCTGATGCCACACACCATGAAGATCGTTAAGCGGGTATTAAATAGCCGAAAGCGGAAAATAATACAATAACAGATGCAGTCCAAAGTAAAAGATCATGATGCAAAAACTTCGTGATTCCTTAATGGATTTCCATAGGGGTTTGGTTGATTTTAAAAGGCCTTTTCTAGAGAACCAAGAGATCTGTTATGGGTGGCGCTAAGACAGCGAGGAGTTCTAGATACCTTCGTTCAGATGATCGTGGATATGTATGAGGGAGTAAAGACAAGTGTAAGAAGCGCAGCTGGATTCACGAAAGAGTTTCCTTACTTTTAAAATCATTTTTATTGGTTTTTAAATGTCAACTTACATACTTACTTATTCTAGAATATCTTATAATTATTGCCTTTTGGCCTAAAAAACTATTTTACGAACTAATCTTACATATGTATTATGTTTTCATCGAGAAAATTGTTAAGAAAACTCGGCATCTATATCAAATTTTATTTTTTTATATAAAAACAACTTACAAACAAATCGGTTGTGGAACGCTTTGCCACTTAGCTTTTCTGTTTTATTTTTTCATTGTATTAGTCATATTTATTTTTAACTTTCTTATTACTCTCTTGGTATTATTCATTTTTATTTGTTAAATAATTATCAATTTTTATCCCCCATTCTTATGTTGCTCATGCAGCTTTCATTAATTGAATTTTTGTAATTTTGTTTCCCTCTTTTTCTATGCTTAATACTCTTTTATAAGATATGTATCTTACGGTATTTAAGCAACTCGTTGAAATAAATAAAATAAATAAATAAATAAATAAATAAACTATCTACTCTACTTACTTAAACGTGCACACGCGCCGACGTAAGCCGACTGAAACCTTACAGCGTCAGTCACCTCCCGGAAGCACCACCACAAGTTGGTGAGCCCGGCATATCCCAGAAACGCCCTAGCTAACTTAATCTAACTTATAAACTAAACACACCAATCAAAAGCCACTAAAAATCAGCAAATTGCTTTTCCGTTTCGAATTTATCCATCTCCGCTATTGCGGTACTAAGCTGGAGGAGCATTGGCGATGTCCCCGCCGCGGATGAGCCGGTTATCCCTCGCGCTGCGGAAGCGGTGGTATGATACCGGGATGCCATCCCTCGTCTGGATCAGCCCTTTAGCATCAATATGGACAAATGCCTCCGCGGGTAGCCAGATCGTAGTGTACTCTCTATGTACATTTCATTGGGGTAGTAAGCCCCAATCGTATAGGACCTTGTTGGGATAGTATTTTATATAGTTGGATTCAGGCGTTCGGAACAACCGGAGACAGGTCCTAAGACAGTGTCTCTCTATAACCCGAATCTTGTCCATATAACTAGGCGCTATATTAAACCACATAAGGCAACCATAAGCGATGATCGGCCTTACTCGGCCTTCACTCTGGAGTCATGTGGACTGCTATGAAATAGTCTCCTTGTCAATAATGGCCAATTTCTTCCAGTTTTTTCTGGTATACCTAGAGTCCCCAGCCACGAAAGAGTTGCCAGTGGAAAGTCGGTGTACACCAGTGAAGCGTATTTAGTACATTGATATTAATTACAGTCCTTGATTTTGTTGCAGGCGTTCTAGTTTTTGAGAAAATTAAAAATTACGAAAACTGCTTTTTCATTTGAAAACTTTTTTTTGATTATTATGTGGTCAAATAAATACTCCAAAAAGAGAGTTTTCGTAATTTTCAATTTTCCTAAAAACTAGAACGCATAAATTCATCTGGTCTTACTTTGAGGTTCATGGCTGAATTCAACTTAACCCTCTTTTATACCGCCAGGCAGGGCACCGAGTTACTGATCATTATCAATTAACATATACGCCTGCCCCCTTAGCGCAGCAACAAAGTTCTGTGAGCGTGGACTGACGTCAAAGTGGAAGGCAAAATCCCTTTATCACTCGAAGCGTTCCATCCGGGTACTGTTGATTAAGAAAACTGTTGAGATAGGCTTCTGTCCGTCAGGGGCAGTGAAACATAAAAATCAATTTCTTAATTTACTAAACTTCACGATTAAAAGAAAAACAGTAAACCTATACAGATTTCTGGCTTTAAAAAATTTATATTTTTTTTAAGTGTTGCCGTTGTTTTTAAATATTTTTTTTCCTGCATACGAATATAAGTTGCAGTTGTTGTATCATTATACGGCATTTAGTCATTTGTCACGAAAGGAAACTCTAAAATTTCATAAGAAATCTAAATAGTCCCGACATGCTTCTAGTCCTGGTTGTGCCAACAGTAATAATACTTAATAGAGTCCGGAATTACAGCATCCCGAAGAGCGGGTGGTGACGGTGTGGAGGTAAGTGTTTGTCTTGTGACCCGTGCGGTGCAGATTCAATCCCCATGGGGAACAACAACATACGCCACCCATTCTCCAGCCTCTACACCAAAAGGAGGATTTCTGCCTCGTAGTGCCAATGCCTTCGAAATCGAGGAATCGTCTGATTACTGAAAGTACTTAAACGCGTGTAAATTCTCCACATTTTTAGCAAATAAATACAATGGGCCTTACCAATAAAGAATTCAATGAGGAGCTTATTAGTAGTCCCGTTCAATTAAATTTTCTTTTGCATTGGAGTGAAAATGATTTAAAATCTACGCTTCACACTTAAGTTATTATTGGAATTAGTCTAAATCTATTTAATCTGTGAAATCAAAGGAGATTAATGTAATAATCTGGTTGATAGATAGAGGAAGATTCATATTTTTGGCTGCCGAATAGGAACACCGCTATTCTTGGTTTCCCCGCGAAAAGTCCGTGAGAAAAGAAATGATAAAAGAGCTTACATTAAAGTTTAGTAGGCTCTTAAGGGTATATATAAACAAACACATTCATGAGTTCATTCGAGGCTTCTTGAGTTGAAGCACAAATTGCATGTCAAATATAAAAAGTAGGTATCGTTAACCTCAGCGCTAATACAAGGTAAACAAATATTTAACTAATAGATAATGATGTTGATCATACTCGTAGCACCTATTCAGGGCTAGAAAAAATACTTACCTACCATGTCTGAGTGAAAATTTCCGCGTTCGATGCCCCGCAAGGCTTTCCAAAAGAAACTATTAAAAAATACACATACACAGCAGCTTGGAATTTAGTTTTGTACTTGATATATTTCCTAAATGTATCCGAAACGCTTACAAGCTTAAAAACGTTCAGTTTTGTTAAAACTATTGAAATACAAAATAAAATCACAAATGAATTGGGAACATACGATTTGTTACTGATACTGATTTAAACAGAAAATTACACGCACACATACGCAAATGTGTCTAGTTTTTTCTACTCTTCACTTCGACAAACTTCTGCAGTGTTGAGGTCAAACTGTTGATTGCATCGATCTTAATCCTTTCAATCTTTTCCTGCTGTATTAGGGACATTTTGTTGAAATGCATCAAGTCACGATGCATTTCACGTTGCAAATCAATTTTTTCCCTTTCCATGGACAATTTACGATCGAAGTATTCCTTCCACCAGGGGCCGTGTGATGCTGCATGCGATGCATATTCATCGTTACCATTCTCGTGTGTTATCTCAAGTGGAAGCTCTGAATGATCATTGTTGTACTCGTATTTGTGTTTCTTCCTTTCGGGACTGTCACTACTCTCCTCGAATTCGTCTGCTGACTTGCTGTCCATGTGGATTTGTGGTTGAAGCATTGCATTGTCGTGTCCATACTGGCTTTCGTCTTGAAACTGTGAGCCACTAACAATTGTGTCGCATTCGGCCTTCTTGCCCTGCAAATATTTGAACATTTCTTCGAAAAATTCCCAGTGTACGTAGCCGGCAAGGAACTTTTTATTGAGATTTTTATTGTAAGTTATTAATATGTTGTGCCATTTCTTTTGCACTTTTGCAGCACTGTAACGGAAACCAAGCTTTTGTAGTTGTCGGGTGACATTTAGCCAGAGGGCAGTGCGTTTTTGTCGACCTTCAGTGAACTTTTCCTCCATTGGTCCACGAATGTGGATGAGGGCACGAGTCGCCTCGGTGGTCCATGCACGTTCGTATGGGCCACGTCCACCGGCTGCTTCGGAATCTTCTATTACAGACTCTTCGCCATTCTCGTCATTGTCATCGATGTCGTCATCACTTATTTGATAGTAATCTGCAAAAGAAAAGTACACAATTAGGTAAATGTTTTTGCTGAATCGTTAGTTTATTAATAGTTCGTCGCACAACAGCTTCAGGTATGAGCAGATAAGCATGCTGCGCTCGTCAACACTCTGGTCAAATCGATTTCAATTGGCTTGCCTAAGTTTGCAATTTCATTCGGCGGGTAATAACGATGCGTTCACTCAAGGGAATGTCAGAAGACGATGTCCTTAGACCAAGAAATAAAACCAACGGTGTCTAGTGAAACGCAAAGTTAATTAACCAGAACGCGCTGCTGGAAGGCATCGGAAGGGCAGATAAATTCGCTTGGATATAAAATAATCAAAGCACGGCAAATCGGATAAGTAGAATGTTTTTTTAAACTCACGCATCATTATCGGGAGCAAAGGATAGTGGAAATCGAAATCGAAACGTCCCTCCGACTCACCGAGTTTTACAGACAGTAGAGAGATGTAGCTATGAACAGTGAAGTTCAAGGGAGATTTTGGAGGAATCAGAGTAGATCGACTCAGATAGAGTCCCACCTTCAAAATAAAAACAGCTGAAAATACTCATTACGCCTTGTGTATAGATGTACGGGAAACTCGCACACACGTTGGATGCTTAATGGGTTTTTCAAGGGCGCAGCCATTTTGAGAGTTAAAAGCAGCATGCAGAGACTTTTTTCTTATTTTATTTATTATTCTTTATTTTTATTTATGTAAAAAAGTAACAATGGTTTTCAATAAAGATTACATGGCGTAAAAAACGCCTGCCGATTTGACAATTAATGTTTAACTTATTAAAGAGAGACTTAATCAGTATAACTTGGACTTTTAGGTTAGTTAAATCCAAAATAATAACAATAGGAATGACTTAATTAAAAGCAATTAGAAAGGAAAAAAACTGCAATTAGCTGAGATGCAATATTAGATAAAAGGAGCTTTTAGTTTAGCTAAAATAAAAGAGAAAAGGATAGCCTTTCAATAATGAGAGAGCAGAGTAATCTACCTCATCTAATGTCAAAAAATGTCATTTCACATATGCGACAGGTAGTTTCGAGAGATGATTAGGCAACGCTCATTTACGGGCCTTAGCGGATGGGGGGAAGTTCTATCCAATGTACTGTGGGAACGTCCAAGGCCGTTCTGAAACACACTAATCGGCACGTATCAGTGTGGCTTCCGGCATGGCAGATCGACAATAGACCAAATCTTCACAATAAGGCAAATCCTGGAAAAGACCAATGAGTTGTAAGTCGAGGCCCAAAATCTTTTCATCGACTTTAAAACCGCATATGATAGCGTTCATCGTCAGGAGCTCTACTTGGCGATGACCGAATTCGGGATCTCGGCAAAACTGATCTAGTTGTGTCGCGTGACCCTGGAAAACATGCGGTGCAATGTGCAGTACAGTTCTACCGAACTAATCCATACCTGTATCGGATTCCGGCAAAGAGATGAACTGTCACGTGACTTCTTCAATCTTGTTCTGGAGCAGATAGTGCGTGGGGCAGGCGTCAATACGGAAATAACTATTTTCAACAACTCCGTCCAACTACTGGGCCATGCGGACGACATAGACATTATCGGAAAATTTATGTCAACCAGGACAAAACGGATAGCAATAACTTCGAGGTAAAAAGGGAGTTTACCTACATCGGAGTAAACATCAACTTCACAATTGACCACTTAATGGAGATCCGACGGAGAATTACCCTAGGAAACCGTTGCTACTTTGGATAGATAGATAGATGCATTTTATTTAGCTTTCGAGAAGCCATTTAGTTTAAACATTATTTACAATAAATTAATAAGCTTTTGTAATGAATGACAATAAATATATAAGGTTTAAGATTTAATTTTGGAATACAGTTTTTTATCTTTAACTTTCAAATTGTATTTTTAATTTATAGTATATTTAATGAAGTCAATAATGTTTCTTTTAAATACGTTGAAATCTGATTCGTTTTTTAAATAAGGTGGCAAATTGTTAAAGGTTTGGAACCCCATGTAGTACATTGTCCGCTGTCCTCTTGAGGTCCTCGCTCTTTGGATTCGTAGATCGCCTGCGGATCTTAGGCTATACGGTGAATGATGACTGTTTGTTGTAACACCTTTGGTTTGGCGAAACAAATGGGTTCAAAACTCCTATCCTATGAAGGTGAAGATATAACCGCGAACTCTATGTACCAAGGTGTGGAAGTAGTAGGAAGCAAAAAGACAGGACCTCCGTTTTTAAGACCAAGCCAACCAACCAACTAAGGTCTGGACAACTGGAAGCAGCGTGCCCGGGATCGTGGAGGATATAATAATAATAATAATATTTAGTTAGGGTATATTACACTGCGACCTATTGGTCTATTGTGTCCCCTGCCTGTGCCTCGGAGAGGTTCATGCCCTCTCTAGATACTTCTTTTTTGAAGCGTGTCGAAGTATCGTCGAAGATGGAAGGCTGCAGTGTCTCAGGCAGAAACTCCACGGGTCGTTACCGTTAAGTAAGTAAGTATGTCATCTGTGACCTCTCACATGTTGCCTCAATATTGATCATATATGCCAGATATCTTAACTTTTCACTGGAATCCGTGCCACTTTTCATTCAAGCAGATAATCAACTGCAATGAATAGCAAAGGACTCAGTGACCTGATTATGGAATTCAAAGCGAGACGTCGTTGGTGGCGGATTTGAAGTTTGGAAAGATTTTTTTGTCGAATTTGTTGCTTTGGACGCGCAGTTTCTGGCTGTCTCAGAATTGATGTTAACGGATTCTATTGCCTTAAGTGTTGCCTGACTGTCAATGTACATGGCGATATTCTTTCCGGACATTGATGCCATCTGCACTATCTCTGCCGCCCTTAGAACAGCCAGCACTTCCGATTGGAAGATGAATCGAAGCAAAAGTAAAGTATTCTTGCGAGGGATAGGGCTTAACACACTTAAAAAAAAAAAATAAAAAACAAATCTGGTCTACCCTCTTATATGGAGCGGAAGTCTGGATCCTACATTAAGCGTCGCAAGAGACTCGAAGCATTTGTAATGTGGTTGAATCAAATGGAAATACAGGGTATCCAAGGTGGAGCTCCTGACTAGGACAGAGAGGTAGGTAGTTAGGTAGTGGTGGCGGTTCGGCCTAAACCCAATTAGCACTATGTTGTGCCTTTTTGTTACCACGACTCGTGTGACCTATGTTGTAGTGGTTGTAGAGGATTTGATGTGTATCTATATTCAACCTGTGGAGTTGAGAAAACGGATACGAACTTGTATCCCTTTGCCCGATATAGCACTAAGGTCGTCGAAGAATGGTTGATTCAGTGCCCGCAGTCTGGGTCTTGCTAGTGCCGGACATTCGCAGAGGAAATGGAAGAGAGTTTCCCTTTCATTTCCATTCCCGCAACTTCGGCAGTGGAGGTTAAATGGTATACCTAGTTTGGCCGCATGGTCTCCAATTGGCCAATGCCCGGTGATTATCGCCGTAATTCTGGCGACATCGGGCAGGTTTGTTTAGAAGATCCTTTGTTCTTCTTTTGTCATAAGTAGGCCATATCTTCCTTGATATGATGCAGTTAGTTAACCTTCTCCATTGAAGATTGGCTTTCTGCAGGAAGTATGAGTGTATTTGTGTCTTAACCGCGCCTAGCGGAAACATGATATTGTATGGTTGCGGCCAAGTATTTGTTGAGCGACAAGCGACATCTCTCAGCGACAAAGTGATCTCCAATAAGAAAGACAGCACATTCATAGCTCCTGTTGTATGCTATGAAAAAAAAGTTCGGGATAGTTACTCCCACCATTACAAAGGCATTTATCCATAAGGGGCACCATACGTCTATATTGCCGAATGTAGCAAAAAGATGATAAGACCATTCATCCGTCTGCGGCTTGGACACACAAAATCACCCACGAGCACCTTGTCACCAAAACCAGTTGTTCTGTATTTCACCTCCGCAACTCCAACCACAGTGAGTGCACCACCATCAAAGTCAAACTACCTAGTTAGTCTCCCTCCACTTCCATATCCTACCTACTCTCAAACCCTTAGGTACCTATGCAATGTTAAAAAAGTACATAACCTTCTTTAGTCCCTTGAAGATTAAAGATAAACTTAAAAATGTATTTAATTATCCGAAACCGCATTAGTTTGTTTTTATTAGCATTATAATTTATTATAATGTTAATAAAGTTAAATATGTAATAATATTTTCGCTGAATCGTTATAAATCGGAATGAAGACTATGTACTTTCCAATTCTTCGTAGTGCAATTCCGAATACGGCGGACTCTGTAATAAAATGGATTACACAGATGCGAAATCTTTGACGCACAAAGTTTTCAGCATGGCTCCTTCACGAGAACTTACAGAAGGATGATATCCGACCTCCCAAAAAGATAGGCATACGAATGCATCTTGTTAATGGATTGTTATTGTCGTAATTGGTTCTAACTCTTTGTTCTTTGTCCCCTGTGAATGGTTTGTTCTTCACCTTAGCCGCATCAATAAAAGATGTCTTTATTGCTTATCAAATGAATTTTCATAACAAATAAATTAACACCATATGCAAATCTAGCCGCAAGTCCATGTTCAAATTTTGTGTGGAAATAAGATGAATGGCTGAAAGAATTAAAGCGTTGGGTTGGGAACAAATACAGAATTGATTATTCTTTCTCCTCAGTGATACATAGATAATACAGAAAATAAAATTCTTGCGAGGAAAGCATCAACATCAGTTGTTTCTCCCATGGACAATGGTATAAACATTCTGAAGTTTTCATGCAAATTTGGAATGGACCATCACTGTGCTGTAGTTCGAGGGCGTTCAATTTCAATGTTTCTAATCCATTTTCGATAAGATTTACTGAGACACAAATGTGTCTATTGATTATTTCCGCATCTTCTTCTTTGCAAACTCTGTTAAACAAGAATAAGAACTACTCTTGCACAGTAGCAGCTAGCATATCGCTCTTTTGGATATATCTTCTCGTGACAAGATAATCCCTTTGCAAACCAACCCTCCGAGTAGGAGGAAAAAAACTTTCAAGATTCCTAAAACTTTATACATACACAAAAAAATTTCTAGCCCTTAAGTTGTGACATTAACTTCAAACTGTTATAGATACAGCGCATTGCGCTAGCCACCCCAGCCTCCCACCCCTTCTTTAGCAGAAAACTCGGATATGATCTGCATATATGTGAGAAAAAACCTCCTAGCATCACTCGCGTTAGCATCGCTCAAATTGCACTGACAAGTTTAAATTTAGAACTTGTGTCCAAACAAATGACTTAATAACCTTATTTCCAACTATGTGCGTAGTTCCATCGCAGTCACACAGAAAACAAGTTCTCAATAATGTCATGAAAAAAACAACACACAACTTACTTGCACATCCTTCTATTTGTGGATTTGAAGACTTGTCCTCCATTTCGTTCACCTGAGTCAGCTTAAATTATTCCAATTCCAACGAGAAAACAATTAAAAAGGCGCTCCACTGCCACTGATGCTGCAAACACTCTGACCGCTCCAGAAAAATCAATTTAATCTCTATATCCTTCGATATATTTTGCTCCTTCTTAGAGCAGTAGCAGCGGCAGCAGAAAATTTTCTTCTTAGTTTGCTAGGGAGTGGGTAAAAGGCGCTGTCCACCCCTATTATTTGCCCATTAACCGGCGGCTGCTGCTGATGGTGGTGAGGGTGGGTGCTGGTCGTCACTCAAAGGTAATCGTTTATTTTTTTCCGTTCTACTTCTCCTTTCGTTAGATATCTGCTTTCTTTAAGCAAGACGCACAAAATTTCAGATCTGTGACGTATCGATAGTTTGGCAATACTAACACAAAAATCTTCCCGACAAGAAGACGTAGGCTGTAGCAAGCAGCTGTCTTTCTTTTCTGCTCCTGCTGCTGTACCCAGAAACGTTTTGATGTTGCGCGTTACAGACCTCGATATTCTCGCATCTAACACAAAACGAACCCTTGCAAGCATGCTCTCCTTAAACGTTTTTGCTGTGTGTTCTGCTGGACGAAAAAAACGCTGCAAGCAAAAAAATCGGTTTCTGCTAGTAACAATCGGCGACAGGCTAAGTAGGAAAATATAATTTTGTTTGTTCGTTTCCAGGAGTAAAAAGATGTTTCTGATCTAACAAATAAAAACCGGTTTTTATACTTTGTGCTCACGGATTTAAGAGTTCGGGGGTATAGGTAGTTTAGTTAGCAAAGTCCTTGGTTTCTTGTTCTTTGTCGTTGGTCCTTCAGCCCGGTTCTAGCATCTTGCTTTGTTATATCGGGGTTCGGGGATGCTTGCTTGATAATTTTGTTGTTGTTTACCTTGTTGTTATTTGGATTTTTTTTTTTAGTTGGTTTTGCTTTAAGAAAACTTCAAAAAACCATCTTAAGAGGGGAAGATTGTTTAGAATAGGACGTTGCCAGGGGTAGTTTTAGTTAAAGAAATTGTAATAGACTCAGTAACGGTAAAGTAAGCTATTTGTAGGTACTTTTGGGGAAGTTTTGAAATCCATTGAAAAGATACTGGGTCGTATGAATAAAAACTAGCATTTGCTTTGAGTAAAAGGTGGTTGCAAAGTAAAAGCACTTAGCAAATGCTTTAAATCGGTATGAATAAAATCTAACTTTGTTAAAGTAAGTTCGAAAATTTGAACAAAACATTTACTTCACTGCATGTGTCCTTCCCTTGCAGTTTCTGTCCAAATTTGCAAGTGACAACTGTCATGTGGTTTATTTTTTTAATTTTTTTTATTATGAATTCGAATTTAGAAAGTTATTTAATTTAGCTAAAGTAATTTAAAAAAAATCAATACAAAAATAAGTTAAAACTATGGCCTGTGAGATGAAGGATGAAGAAGAGTATTTGGAAGTGCTTAATGGTTTCTTTGACAAACAAAAATTATTTTAACTATGTATGTACATATTTATAATAAAAAAAACACTGCAACTCAAAAGGCTAGAATGTTTTTGTAAAAACGGCGCGCGCAAAATATTTAGCAAATGCTCTGAGTCAACAAAATAGCAGACTCGGAATTTTCGTAGCAATTGCTTTGACTTCCACGTTTTATTCATACCAATCTGAGTAAAAGGTTGGTGACGCCGCTTTTCGAAGATGTCAAAAGTTGGAGTTAACTCAAATCAGTTTTTATTCATACGTAGCTTAGCAATTGCTTCGGTTTTGACATTTAGTCTGAGTAAAAGCAATTGCTACGTTTTATTCATATGACCCACTGTCCTAACACGGTATCGGATTTTTTCAGCAAAGAAGGACATTATTGCTTGAAACAGATGTGCAGCAAGGACGCGCGCAGTAATGCATGCACTAAAGCACTTGAAACACATTTAGAAATTGCCACGATTCAGTATGCTTTTTGCCAGAACTTGATATCACTGAATCACCAAAGAGACTAAAATGCTAGGTTCTGTTGTAGAATTTCACAACCTGAAACGTCAAACCAGAAATACTGTACAATATTGTAGTGTTCTACTACTATTGATGCAGTAAGATTAGAAATAGAGACAGCAAGAATTGACATGCAGTAAGCAATCTGTCATTTTGTATACAAAATGAACTTGCCGCGCGGTTTTTGCTGCACATCTGTTTCAGACTTTAAGAAGACTTTTAATTTGTTTTTGTTATATTTATTTAAACTTTTTTTTCAATGTTCTTCGTGGATGGGACGATGCTCAATCACATGAACTATCAACCAGCTGCTTGGCCTTTTTTAAAACCTCCAGATGTTCGATCGTCTTGAGCTGGGACACTGTGAATGTCCTCTTCTTTGTACGCAGGATCTTCTGCTCCTCCCTTCTCCTGGCTCGATACTCTGCCTTGCTGCACTAGGTTTGCCTTGCAGTGCTTTTAGATGTGCACCGTCTGGTACCCTTTTCTGGTGAGCCATCATCATAACATGGGTTCTTTTTCTAAGAGCCTACGACTTTGAACGTCTACTCAAAATACACGTGTACACAAAATACGTACATTTTTATAAGACATAAAAATCCGCGTTCTTAAAATCGTGTTATCCGTGTACAAGTGCAGAGAATTTTAATTACACGCACTTTAGGTAGACGGATTTTGCTGCACATTTGGCTCCATTTTAAATATGTTCAAGATATGTGTTCGATTTTGTAGTTGTCTAGAACTGTTAACTGTTCATATATCTATGTTAAAAAAACCGACGAACAGCTTTATATTTTTATTATTATTTTTTTTTTTTGCTTTGACAAAACTAACAATTACGTTCAATTGTGTCTAGAACTTTTTTATCAGCCTGCTATTCAGTGCATTTAAAGCTTGAAAGGTGAAGTCTTGCTCTAAAGGACCATTCATATCATATGAGAGCGACCAATTACCTGCGTCCGAACGATTGTTCTTGAAGGTTGACACTTCATTCACAAGACGAGACAAGACGATTTTTTGGTCGCGGTCGGCAGCTTATTTCAACTGGAAAAACCTGATGTTATCTGGATTTCTGGGTTAAGTTTGAACGATTTATCTAAGTCGTCGGTAGGTGGAACGCGACGAAATGTTGTGAACTGTGACTGCGACTAAGCTTTGACAAATTACGGCAGGGGTGTTGTTGTTCACGGCAGCAACTACGGTGCTCTCGGCTTTACCGGCGCGATACCGATTCCACATAACGTTGGTGTCTGCGTGTGGTGAGCACATGGCGAAAAATCTCTCACTCAGGCGTTCCATAGACCCTGGCTACTCGATTTATTATAAACTTTTGAATAAATATTGGTGCAAAATTGGCGAATGACGAGTCAACCAAATGTTTTGGAATGTGAGTAAACTTTGAAAATTTGCGAGTGTGTTGTTCGCGGCAAAAATATTGTAATTTGAAATTTCGTTGTATAAACCCAGTGTTCACAACTCTACTACAATCTCGTTTGTCAATTCCTTTTCAAATTTTCGAAACAAATGACAATGCACACGGAAAATTTTCTTTGAATGACAATTCTTTCCTTCTGTTTATTTGTAAATTTTCTTTTATATTCGCGCGTTTTCGCCGGGAATATAATATAAGTTCAGAGCAACCGAATATCAGCATGTCTTCGAATGGAGAAATGTAAATAAAAAATTGTAATAATTGTTGTTTTCTATTGTGAATGTTTCTGTTCCTCCAAAAGCACCGATTGGAAGCGTCTTTGGCAACTGGTATCTGGCATTCACTACGAGACCCCCGAAGACACAGTAAAAGAAAAACTTCTGCAAGTGTCGAAAGAACTGCAGGATGGTCTGCTCCATTTTCAATCCATTAGCTCGTCCAATGCCGACTTGGAGGCGCTTCTTAAAGAGAAGAAACAGGAGAAGCTGCATCCGTTTACAAAGAAATTGCAGGAATTTTTGGTAAGTATACCACAATCGGAACTAGTGGTAGACTTGAATATTTCTTTATTTATTTTAGGACTTGGAATCGAGTCAATGTTGGCAAATTCTGTGCTATTACCTCTCGAATGAGTATCGCGGCTCGGCCAGCTCGTTGACTGCATTTATCTCTACTGAGGGAAACATGGCCAAACTGCTAGATGATATTTGGGGTTACTACTCCCTCGAACGAATGATTGTGCTAAAAGTGATGAAGAATCTTTTGATATTCTACAAAATTCCCGGTCATCCGTATCATAACGAATACAGACTGATCGTGGACAAGCTTTCAATGACTAAGTTGAGGGAATCGTACATCAAACAGTTTGAATGGCTGATCAGCGAGAATCCACCAACAAAGCTCACCAGTGGTGAGTTTTTGAACTATCACAACAAGTTGAATGCGTGGGCAGAGCGCAACTGCCGGGAGATCAACGAAACTTTGCATATTCTTATGCTAATCTTTGACCATGTTGGTGTGGAGCCTAAGCAACTACAGAAGCTGTTCAACTGCTTTAAGCAGCACTCTTTTGGTCGGCAACAACGTCACTTGGATCCACAGAATGAGCTGCATTCCCAGCTAATAAGAAAAATCGCCTTCAGCGAGGTGGCATTGTTTCTTAAGTGTATCGACTTTCAGAATCCGCAGCACACCCCGGGAGTTACTGAAGTCATAAGCCTTTTGGATAAGGATGTTACTGCCATGTACCACAACGAGGAAAACGGTCCCATGTTGCTGGCCTGGATGCTGCTGAACCTGAAGAGCAGCAACTTGGCTGAAGAAGACGACGTTATGACCAAGTACGGACAGTTCGGAGTGCGTGCGGTGCAGTTGAACGTATTTGGCTACCTCAAAGAGCTTGTCAGTCATCCAATGTTTAAGGTAAAAGCACTTGATGCCATGTAAACACGTTTAAGATTATATTTCAATCCAGGATGACAGTGTGGTATCAAATATCGTTCGAAAGACCATTTACAACCAGTTGACCTATTTGTGCGAGCTCTTTGATGCCGATGGAACCATCGCCAGGCATCCTCACATATACGAATTGCTCTGCGAGCTCATCTCTTGGCCCACCTTAGCGAAGGACTTTTGTTCGTTTGAAGGTTTGTATCACAAAATAACCTTAAAACCGAAGTGAAACCCTTCTCTCTTTGTTCTAGATGGCGGAGTTCGTTCTTTGTACAACACCGCACTTGAAAACTTTCCCATTAACCTCATTCACATCTCAATGATCGCCCGGGCCCTCACCAAAGGCGGCATGGGGAACTACATTAAAACCCAGCTGGAGTCGCTTCCCATCTACACGGAAATCTACGATGAATCTAAGTTTGGGCTGCAAGCCTCGCCAGACGTCGAGGATGAATACATTCTGAGCCGAGATTTCTCTCCCTTCGCTCGCATCGATTATACCATTAGCGCAGGCACATCAGCTGTGGTGATGGAGCGTCCGCGGGCGTGCTGTGTTCATTTCCGCACGAGTGTCAACTACTTCAACGTGCTCCACAATGAGATCAATTGCTTACTCGACGAAGCGATGCGGTACACCGAGTTCAACGAAGACCGCTTGGCTCGGGTGAACTGCGGTCTGAAGTATCTTCAGTCAGCGATCTGTCAGGTCAAGTCACTCAGTGAGATTTCCACTGAAATGGTCCATCCAACGGAGATGTGCATCGACGTTTTGAACAAATTGAAGATGACTCAGTGTCCGCCAATCGAGCTGCTATCTAATTGTTTAAATGTTTGTACGGCACTTTTGCCGCTGGTCGATAAAGAGATATTCGCGAGGGTTATCAACCTGAGCATATTTCCGGCAATGAGCAATGAGTCGCTGGACTACAAAAAGTACGCGCATGGGGTGTGCTTCGATTCAAATTTAGTTGGAACCTACTTGGTCGATGTGGAGAAGAAAATGGAGCGCTATAATTTTTTGTTGGCCTATTTGGCATTCCTGCGAACCTATGCTAAGGTAAGTTAGGAATGGCGTGGGTAGATATTTGCGAAAAAGGAAGCCATGGTTTTACAAATGCTGTATGAGATGACCACTTCATAATTCATTTCAGATGGGCCGCGATCGCCTCTTTCAAATGGAAATACCCGGGTTGATATTCCTGCTGCGAGAAGTTCTCCCGCATATGCATTCGTGGCGATTTGATTCGCAACACGTTAAAAATAAAATTTACTCCGAGATAATGGGTTTCATATGCGACATACTGGATATGGTGACCACGGAAAAAGGATCTCAAAATGCCTTAAAGCAACTACTCCGGAACATTTGCGTCTACAGTCTGCTGAACCTCGAGAATGGCCTAGTTCTTTTACGGTAACCAAACTGAACTCAGTCACAATAGTTTTTAAAGCATATTATTATTTCTAGTTTTATTGGGATTGGGAATCCCTATCTGCAGCTCTCCATGGAAGTGGAATCCAATTGGATGGCGCCGTCCAATGGACTTATACTTCTTGTCCGGCTTTCGATGCGCATTCTTATGCAACTTCTTCGTCTTAAAACATCTGTGTTCTCAACTTCAGAGCTATCGCCACTGGAGGCTCTTATTTACACTCAACCCAAGCAGAGAGATACCTTACGGATAATACCGGTGGTTACTAGTTATATGAACAATATTTTCGATCGTTGGCTACCGCTTTTGTCTTGCAGACTGCTAAAACGCATCGCCCTCGAGTTTAACATGTCGCTGCTGGCCTGTCTCGACATGGAACCCGATCAAATACGGCTGACTTTTCTCAGCAAGCTGCCTGACGACTTGGAGAGTGACAGTTTGAAAATAGCCATCCTAGAGCTGGTGGAAGCATGCATCGAAAAGCAACCGGGCGTTACTGAGGCCTTCTTCAATGTACACTTTGAGCGTGACAAGATGAAGGACAAACAACCCAATATCGGCGACAGCATTCTCACATTTATGGAGGACTATTTGGATGCCGTGAAGAGTGCGCCGAATACAGTGGAGAACCCACTACCTACTAGGATTATGACCCTATTCCACTCGCTTTGGAAGAACAACATGCAGAGTTTGGTAGAAGAACTTGCGCAGAAACCAACTTTTTGGACGTCGCTTTGCAATCCACTGTTTGGAGATTTGTCCCCGAATGTTAAGGCATATAGTCAGCTATTCAACATACTAAGCATCGAAGTCTTCTGCACTAGCAACAAGACAAACACAGAGCTGAAGAATGTGCTGAATCTGTTCTTTGAGAGTGAACAATTTGATGTGTGGCTGGAGTATGTTTTTGAACTGCCGAATGTAGCAAGGTCGTTGCAAGCGGTAGACGAGACCCCAGAGTGGCTGAGTCGGTTGCAGGCCTTTAAGGGCTTCATATTGATTTACTTGAAGAAATGTGCGACAGGCATTGAGATTCCACAAAAGAAGTTCAAGCTTCTTGCTGAGAAGTGCCTTCAGGTTCTTGTGGAGCGCTCCGAATATATCGAAGATCTGAGACCGTTTATAATCCTCTCCGAGTTGTATCTCTTTGTCATTCTGAGCTACAAACATTCGTACACTGAGAGCGCCCAGGAGGACCAGAAAATGCTGCAACAACTGATAAAACTGCTAAGCGGTGTGGCAAGTTGTTATGAAGATCTGCACGTTCGTGCCAAGGAGGCGTGTCTATCGATAACTATCAAGTGTGCGCAACTTCTCTCCGGCGAGCTGCTCAAAGACACGACAGTGGCACTAAGTTTTCTTCATTCCGTGGTCAGCATCATCTGCTTGGAGTTGAGTAACCTGGAAAATGAAGTCAAAGCTGAGATAAAGCTTCCAAAGACATCGAATACCTCTATCTCATCGAACTCATTAATCCTGAGTTTGAATCTGCTAAAAACTATCGCTGCCATCTTTCATAACGACGGTCCCGGCAACTGGGACCTGCCATTCATCACCAACAAAGTTTTCAATCGTCTTCTCAGTTGCACCGGTTGGATACTGCAACTATATTCCAAACAGAAGCTGACAGTGGAGCTGTTAGATGTTTTGATTGTCTTTGCCAAAGGGAACTGTTCGCAGGAGTTCCTCCATTGCGATGTTGGTGACTATTTGTGGCTGAAACTGCTGCCTCCAAAGGAGCTTCTGCAAGCCAACTATGCAATGAAGCAGCCGCAAGAAAATGACTGGGCCGTTCAAAAATGGTGGCCGATTTACTCGCGTGGCATTGAACTGGTTACGATTCTCTTTGAGCAGCACGAGTATCAATTCCTAAAGCACGTCCTGACATTTGTTGGAATTCACGAGGAGTATTTGATGGATTCGTTGCTTCTTGGGAAGCAATCTCTGGAGCCCAGTGCTATGGCCCTCATTAGGAATTCAGTGCTGCTTGTTGCCAAGTTAGTTGACTATGTAAAAGAATGGAGGCTGGAGCATGCGCACAGTTTGTTCAATTTAATGGTGAGTTCCAGAGAAAATCATTGGTATATTTGTTAGCCTGTATATTCTTTCATAGAGATGTGTTCAAATGCTGATGGGTCACTCTATATCGATGTTCAACCAGCCGAAGAATCTAAAGAGTCTGGTGTGCGGACGACGAACTCAGTTGGACATTATTAAGGACAGCGAAAGTGGTGGACTGGTGGATGAAGTTATTACTGCTTTTAATGAGTAAGCTTAATAGGAAATAACATTAACTTGTGTATTAATTTAAATTTTGTTTAGCTTAACAGAGATAATAACCTTCTGTGCAAAATCCTTGCTGCGATTTAGTCCGCCATTGCTTGATTTAATTTGCGAGCCCGAGCTACTGGCCTGCAAATGGGAGCCATTGTTCGAGATTCATTTCGGCGCACCAAAGCTAAACGACACCAATATGCAACTTACATTCGGTACCGTTCTCAGTGTGGTTGGAGTTTTTACAAAGGTTCTCAACTTGGTAAGCTTAAAGTGCGCTTTCAACGAACAATGTAATTGTATTCTCCTTTTCAATAGCAAAATTATGGTTTTCACGAAGTACCATTGAATGTACTACCCGAAAACACTGAATTAGAAGCTGAAGAAGGCTGCTTACCAACACGCAACGTCAGCAACAATCTGTCTACCTCCCCAACACAGCGTCGGTTCTCTAAATCAATGTCCGCGACATCAGTTTCATCATCTTCAGCACCGCCCAACGAGTTACTCTCCAATCTTGACGGGGAGCTTTGCCTCATGGCCTTGGAACACATACTCATGCTATCTGCGTCTCAAAGTCTCCTGGCGCTAAAGAACTGCCATATACCCTCGCGAGAAAAGCAACTTATACGTCGCGAAATCAGTACTGAGTTAATAACCTATCACGAGTTTGTACGTAAGAAGGTTCTGTTTGATTTCCGTGAGCACAAAGAGATTTGGCACCGTCGAAAACATGGCATTGCTCTTATGCTAAAGCCAGGCAGTGATACTGGAGAACCATCAACCAATGGAAGATCCGGAAAAGAAAAACCCGACAATGGCGCAAGACGGGGCTCTGATCATAAACATTCAATGCGCGTCAACGTAGTGCGACGACTTCACTTGCAGCAACAACAACAGCAGAAAACTCCCCAACTTGAGAGACGGTCGTTTGAAATGTCCCAAATGATCAGTCCGATTAATTCGAATGAAGAACAGCGATCAACAGATCAACCGGCGGCTGTTTCGTCAACTCCAAACTTAGCTCGTCCACCAATTCGAAGATCCAGTGATTTGTCTATCTCAGATGAAGGTACCAAAAAAGTTTGCTTTGAAGATGAAAACGACGAGGAATCCGAATTCATGTTACAACCTGAAGAACCACGATACAGTCCTCTGTCTTACATACAGTTGGTCGAGGAAGACTATTTGCATTTCATGTCCAACTTATTTACAGTTATTTGTCAAAGTGATTGAGTTTAAATGTTTTTGGTTGGTTTTATTTGATATTTTTTTAAATAAAGTAGTTTTGTTATTTAAATGCAGAAGTTTGACTTATTTCTTAGATAACTGATTGCGTAACAACTATCAGTGTGGTTCAAGGCCGGGCAACCACAACGAAAACGGCGGCGTCTCGGGCAAAATAATGGTTACTCCACTTCTTCCGCTGCACTGGACATTCTTGTTCACCTGCCACCCCTCGATATCTTTAGTAGACAAATGGCCAAGTAGAAAAATTGGCAATCTGCCATTCTGAAGAATTTCAGTGCCCTCCTTTCTTTGACGATGAATCGATCCACTTCTACACCGATGGATCAAAACCTAACGACGGGGTTGGTAGAAATGCTTTCTCAGACAGACTGCATCTTAGCCTGTCATTCCGTCTTCCTTGTCACTGCAGTGTGTTTCAGGCGGAAATTATGGCGCTAGAAGAAATCCTATCCTGCTTTCAATTCTGTTCTGATTTGAATACACCACTGGCGACAGGTAAATTTCACTATCCAATGAGGAGCTGGCCTGATGAGTTCACTATCTGCATCTATGGTTAAGTTTGCAGATAGTTTTTTTTAATATAATTAAAGAATATCGCAGGAACGGAATAGTGTTTGTTTGCTTGTAAATGAAGGCATCAGAGAATCGCTTGGTGCGGGACTCATAGTTTATCCCGGCGCAGAGTCTAAGCATTTTACGTTCCGGAATTTCTATTTCCATAGCTGCTGTGGGGGACATTGCGAACCAGATTCGAAATGCATAAGTCATAATTGGTCGGATGAAAGTTTTGTAGAACAGGAGCTTCGATTCCATCTGTAGCATCTAATGTCTAAGGAATAAGGCCTGCCCATACGGGAAAGTTAAAATAAATAAATATAAAACGCCATACATCAACATTCAAAAGCGTCAACAGTATAGTTATGGCTGTCTTTTAAACGTCGAAAGTCTTGGCTGTGATCTGATGCCTTATGCAAGGTTAGGTTTTTGGTTTGATGGAATAGAACACCTATGCTACACCGCACTTAGGTCCTTGTGGATTGTTTGTGATTAGCTATACCAGATAGTCAGCTTCGAGTCTCTCAATTTGCCCCTCAAACGAAAAATAAGCTGCAAGACCACCTTTTACTGTTTGTGTATTGGTTTTTGCATAGAAATCCATCGAGGCTAACGCACATATATTCAGTAAAAGAACACTTTTATGGGCGTTAGAAGCGAATTTTATTTAAGATTTCAAAGCAGAAATAGCAGATGCTATAAATGCATTTATTGTTCCGAAAAATGGTATTTCAACCATATATGGACAGGCATTTTCAGCAATGCATGCAGTGACGTACATGAAACACAGGTGCAGTAAGATATTGCCATCATTTAGCATACTTTTTACTTTACTTTTGGTGGCGCTTACAGTCCGGAGGGGACCACGGCCTCAACCAACAAGCCCCTCCAACCAGTTCGGTCCCTCGCTAGCTGCCTCCAGTTACGCACACCAAGTTCCTTCCTCTGCTGCGTTGACCCTCAAGGGTGAATTCGAAGACTCGTCGGGCTGGTGCGTTGTTGTCCATATGCTCCACATGTTCCAGCCATTTCAGCCGTTGTATTTTTAGCTTTTTTACCAGGTCAGCATCGCTGTATAGCCCGTATAGTTTGTCGTTGAATCTTTTTCTCCACACTAAATCGTCACAAACTGGACCGAATATCACTCGAAGAATCTTTCTCTCAAAGCATCCCAGAGGGTTTTCATCCGCTTTTGAAGGGGTCCGTGGTTCTGCACCATACAGCAGGATCGAGGTGATTAAGGTCTTATATAATATCTCCTTGGTTCTATGAGAGAGGGCTTTACTTCTTAGATGCCTTATTAGCCCGAAGATAAAGCGATTGGCAAGAGTGATTCTTCGCTTGATCTCTGCGCCGATGTCATTTTGCGAAGTGATAGTGGAGCCCAGGTAGACAAAGTCTTTAACTACTTCGAAGTTGTATCTGTCCATCTTGTTGTATCTGTCATTCCTGGCCTATAACCACACTGATATGGCCCGATCAGGTTGTTGGCGAAAGGTTTTAGGCATTCACACAATATCGCCGACAAGATTTATACGCGACATTCAGGAGACTTATTCCTCTGTAGTGGGCGCAGTTCAGAGTATCTCCTTTCTTGTGGATGGGGCACATGATGCTGAGGTTCCATTCGTCGGGCATGCTTTCATCCGACCAAATTTTACAAATGAGTTGGTGCATGCTCCTTACCGCCATCTCCCGCTGCTTTGAAAAGCTCGGCCGGAAGGCCATCTGATCCAGCAGCTTTGTTGGACTTAAGTTTGGATATCGCTATCCTCACTTCGTGTAGGTCGGGTGGACGGAAGTTTTGGCTATCATCGTCCGAGCTAAACAGATCATTCTGCCTGACAGCGGGTTGCTGGTCTGCAGAAGTGTTCTTTCCAAATCCTCAGCACCGACTGTGAATCTACTACTGTATTCCCATGCTCATATCTGCAGGCTTCTGTTCGAGCCTTGTATCCTTGGCAGTGGCGGACTTACACATTTCCCAAGTATTGGCTGTTGAGTTTTTGCCGCTTTTACCTCTACAATTGTGAATTGTCAGTTCCTAGATTATCTTTACAATCCAACAATTCGGTTCAAATTGCACAAAAAATAGTTTTTGAGTATATTTCTGAGGTAATCAAAGTTCAATGATGTACGACTAATAAGGCGGGTTATGCCACTCACAAAATAATGTACATTCGGTAAACGTAGTTAAATAATCTTTATTGCGCTTACGAACAGTTAAAAAATAATAATTTCAATTAACTTATTAAAGTTTCTTTCAATACCTTTTTTGCGCGATTTTTTGTTGGCAAAATTATCGAAAATGTCGTCATAAGTGATCTTGTTAGTTAATTCTGACTCTATACACAAAAGAGCTAAAGCGTTTAATTTTTCTTGACTTAAAGTCGATCTCGGATAATTTTTTAGCCTTTTTAGACAAGAAAAACTTCTCTCACCCGAACAATTTGTCGCTGGAGTACATAACCCTATACGAAGAGCTATGTCCAAGTTAGGATAAACGTTCTGCAAATTCTGTTTTTGCATGAAACGAAGATAGACTTTCCAGTGATTCAGAATTTGGTTTTACCGAAATTCTTTCTGAAGAAATGTGGCTTTGAAAACGAATGCATTCTTGAACTAATTCAGTCTCTAAATCATTAGAATATATTTCTTCCACGGCGAGAGCTTTTTTTGTAAGGGTAGATTATGGAAATTCACTCATTTTGGTCAAAAACGAAAACTCGTTGAACTTGTTGCAGGCCTTCTGTCTTTTTTCTAATTCAGATACGAGTCTATCAATGATGACGAGAAATGTGTTAACTCTAAAAGTATCACTCGCGGCCTCTTAGCGGGGTCAGTCACCTTGACGTGCGCACCATCACCGCAAACAAATTCGATGGTGCCGGTGCGGAGGCTTACGACGTAAAGAGTCATCGGGCTTGCAAGGGCCAGGCCGTCCGATGAGCGTCAACCAAGAACTGACCAGGACTTCACGTCCGCTCCTACCCCACCCTTACATACCCCATCTGCCCCTCTCCCTTTTTGCTTACCCCCCCCCCCCCCCCCCCCGCCCTCCTTACTTACAACTTTTCGGCAATGCCCGGGGAGACAACCCCGACAACAAATCCCCAAATCTAAGGTGGAACAGCTAGCGCCGAGAGATGAATGGCTAAGGGGTTCTTAGTCGATAGCAGCGAACTTCGGATACCAGGCGACCTCCGATTTCAAGATAGCCTTCCTGTGGTTATACGGGTAGACCACGGGCGACCTTCCGCTCCCGTTCACTCGTGGGAATCAAAATAGATCCGTTTAAAAAAAAACAAATAGAGAATGATGCCTCTACAACTGCATCATCAACTAGGGATGTTTCAGAACACCCTGCTTTAACAACTGGGGATGTTTTAGAACACCCTAGCGTAAATGACGTGACACCTGCCAATCGGGAAGGGTCACAAACCACGGATTCGGAGATGATGAGCTTAGAAGAGAACTTGTCCCTTCATAGTGACGATATCTCTGAGTCCAGTACGCTATGCAATGTTAGCGTACTCTCGGATGAAGTGCATCCCTTGAATACAGGCGCGCCGGAGACCTCTGGCATAACTGCACAGACTGAGTCTAAGCGCGTCAAATTCACACCATCCGAACAGCGCCGTTTTAAGCGCGCGCTGAAAAAGGGAAAAAACGTAGAGCAGGCCAGAGCACTTGCTCTGTCGACAGAGGTCGACACAGGCTCCGAGGTGAAACGTACAAGGTCCGAGGACAATACGCCGCCCCAATCCGAAGCGAAACGAGCTCGCACAGGAAATACAGCCGTCGACAAAGTCTCCTATAGAGACATAGCGAGCTTTGTAAGACTGGGTGTAGTACCTGTCGATCTGGATCGCAATCCTCTCAGTAATGAGCAAATGGCTCAGATTCAGGAGAGGATTATGGACATCACCATCGAACAACGTGATGAGGGGACCAAACCAGCCTTCCGCGGTACAACTTTCAAAGCCGGATGGCTAATGATAGTATGTGCGGATGCTACCACTGCAGAGTGGATGAGCACAAACTTCGCGAAGCTCAAAGAGAAATGCGGGATGGAAGTGACGCTTGTGGGGGAAGAACTTTTCCCGAAACCACATATCGTCAGAGCCTTCTTCCCACATAGTACCGGAGTAGCGAATGAAAGAATACTGGCAATTCTAGATGGCCAGAATAAAGAACTCAACACCAGAACGTGGAGAGTTCTGCAAAGATCTGACGACAGAGATGTCGCCCATATGGTCCTTGCTGTAAACGAAAGCACGATGAAGCGACTTGTTGAGCTAAAGGGGATGGTCTCGTTCAGATTTGGACAGATCAAAATAATCCTCAAGAGCGCGGACAAATCGACGAATCAGGCGTCAAGAGACAACCAACAAAAGGCTACAACACCAGGGGCTAGTATTAGTACTGCCACTGATGCTTCAGAAAAGCCTTCCACGGGTAACTCAGTTGCTAAAACAACTGTGGTGCTGGATGCTAAAGCAAAGGCTAAGAAAACGGACAGCACAAACGCGCACCGTAACCGCTTTAGGCCAAAACTGGCGGCCGAACAGGCACATATAAGCGGGAAAGATGCACAGAACACCAGAAGTCCAAGGGGGAGACAAAGTGGTCTCTCTCAACAGGGTTACGTGAGACGCAGGGGTGATACCAAACCTCATAGAGTGCGTAATCCCGAGTACGTGAAGAAGAAATGACGTCTCTAACTGTGCTGCAGGCAAACCTGCACCGCGCTATGGGTGCATCGGACACCTATAGCCAAAGATGTGCCGAAAGGAACGTCGCTCTTGGTTTAATCCAGGAACCATGGGCAACTACAGGTAAGCTCTTTGGTCTTAACAGAAGAAATAGAGAGCTAATTTTTGCTAAAGGTAATTTCAGACCTAGGGCAGCTCTTTCCATTGCGAAAGATATAAAATTCTCTCTCATTCCAGGTTTCAATACTAGGGACCTGGTGGCCGTTTTAATTGAACGCCACAATGGCCATGTGATACATAAGTTTGTATGCGCATCGGCGTATTTTGCTGGGGACATAGAGGAGGTACCACCTACACCAGTACAGGAACTTGTCCAGTACTGCCAAACTCAGCAAGTACATCTTGTTATCGGCTGCGACGCGAATGCACATCACCAGATTTGGGGCAGCCGAGACACAAACAAAATTGGTGAGTTACTTTTAGATTACTTATATAGTAAAGACCTAGTTATTCTAAATAAGGGTGATAAGCCCACTTTTAGGAACAGTATACGAGAAGAAGTTTTAGACCTTACTCTCTCGTCTCCTTTTATACAAAACATTGTAGAGGACTGGCACGTGTCTGATGAAGCTTCTCTGTCTGATCATATGCATATTATGCTCAGGCTGCGATGCAACACCGAGTGCGCGCCGGTCAAATACAATAATAAATTAACTAACTGGAGAACCTATAGTGAAAATCTGGCAATCAGAACTGATCTGCTACCAGATTCACCACTAACACCGAGTGATGCGGACGCTGCACAATGTCAGCTTAACGACATCATTATCTCATCCTTTAAGAATAGTTGTAAGGTAAAGCGCACCGTGATAAAAAGAAGCGTACCATGGTGGAATGAAAACCTGGAAACTATCCGCAAGAAGGTGAGAAAACAATTCAATAAATCGAAACGCACCGGTGTATGGGATCAATATCGATCCATGTTAACCAAATACAACCAAGAGTTGCGAAGATCTAAAAGGGCCTCATGGCGCGCAAACTGCGAAAAGCTGGAAAAACTCCCAGCAGTGGCGCGGCTCCAGAGAGCACTTTCAACAGATCCTTCAAACTGCATGGGATTGCTCATCAAACCTGATGGAACAATCACAAGCGACCGGGAAGAAACTCTCATAACCTTGCTGCAAGTTCACTTCCCTGGTTCCCTAATTGTCGATCACACAACTGATCACACTACTGAGGTTTCATATCCAACTAACCTCAGCAGAAATAATAGTTTATCTGGTAAATTATTTAGTCCAGATAAGGTAAAATGGGCCATAAACTCATTTAAACCATTCAAGGCACCAGGAAATGACGGAATTTTTCCAGCCCTCATTCAAAAGGGTATGGAATTCTTCCTACCTAACATGATTGCCTTATTTAGGTTCAGTTTCAACTGGGGCTACATACCACGCACTTGGCGGGAGGTCAATGTAGTATTTATCCCCAAACCAGGTAACAAACCTAGTGAACTACCTAAATCCTATCGTCGCATAAGCTTGACATCGTTTTTCCTGAAAACAATGGAAAGAATAATTGACGTTCATATCAGAGAATGCGTAACTTTTAGCATGCCTCTACACCCCTGTCAATACTCAATATGCGTATCAAAAAGGCAAATCAACGGAAGGCGCCCTGTTAAAACTAACAAATCACATAAACAACGCCTACCGTTGCAAAGAAATTGCACTATGCGCTTTTCTTGACATAGAGGGTGCTTTTGATAACACCGGTTATGATTCAATATCAAATGCTTAAATTCACCGAAAGGTAGACTTTCCCACCATAAACTGGATAAAAGCGATGCTCGAAAGTCGGAAAATCACTGCTTCGTCAGGACAGACTTCAGTATCAATTTCAGCTATAAAAGACTGTCCACAAGGAGGAGTTCTATCACCCCTCCTGTGGTCTTTGGTCATAGATGACCTACTTCAAAAATTAAGTAATTTAGGCTACGACATAATAGGGTATGCCGATGACTTGGTCATCATTATTAGGGGCAAAGAATCAAACGTAGTTACTTCACGTATGCAAAACGCCCTTAAGATAGCTATAGACTGGTGCGTCAAGGAAAATCTCTCCATAAACCCCAGTAAAGCTATCATAGTTCCTTTCACAAAAAGAAGAAATCTCAGCTTAGCTCAGATTTCACTAAATGGCACGACCATTGAGTATTCCGACGAAGTCAAATATCTTGGAGTAATCCTGGACAAAAGACTAAACTGGAACTCTCACATCAACAACAAAATCACTAAAGCTAACAGAGCTTTATGGGCCTATCGACGCACATATGGCAGAACCTGGGGAATCTCTCCAAAGATTGTCCACTGGATCTACACAGTGATGATAAGACCCATTATAACATACGCCTCCATTGTATGGTGGACAAAATCCACACAAAAGGTCGCAAAAGAGAAGCTCAAAAAGGTACAACGGCTTGCGTGCCTTGGTATCTCCGGAGCCATGCGAACCTGTCCAACGGCTGCCATAGAGGCAATAACAGGTATTACACCTCTCCACATATACATTCAAAAAGTGGCGATCCGCAGTGCAATAAGTCAAATACAGTTAAACGAGATAAGTCTTAACGATCATCCGGAACTTAAGACCCTTCTTGATGAACTGCCAGAACTCAACATGAACTGCGCGGTCACAGACCGCATCCATAAAACACTATGCTTCAATAAGCGGTTCTCCACGGAGATTCCACCGATAACTCCACGGATAACCCACCTAACAGCCACAACGGCATAAAGTGGTATACGGATGGTTCTAAAATGGAAGCGGGGGTAGGAGCGGAAATATACGGACCAAACAAACACTTTACGATACCCATGGGAAAAAGTCCCAGCGTATTTCAAGCAGAGCTCCACGCCATTCAAGAATGCGCTAGCCACATAAATTTATCTGGTATAAAAGGTGCAACCATCCATATATTCACGGATAGTCAAGCAGCTATAAACGCCCTTAGCTCGCATACGATTGACTCCAAATCAGTCATGTACTGCTTCAACACCCTACAGGCACTCGGAACAAGTAACAAGACCAAGCTATGGTGGGTTCCGGGTCATGTCGGGGTGGAAGGTAACGAAAAGGCCGACGAACTGGCCAGAAAAGGTTCGGAAACACCCTTCATAGGTCCCGAACCCTTCTGCTGCACTCCTAGATCAGCAGCAACGGCAGCAATAAAAAGCTGGGAATACAGAAAATGTATCCATCTATGGGAAAGCATCCCAGGTTTAAGACAGACCAAACAAGCCGTTCGGCCTTTCAATAAAAATGCCAGCAAATGCCTAAACCTAAGCAGGCATGATATCAAAAACTTAGTAGGTTACCTTACTGGCCACCATGGTTTAAGATATCATCTACACAAAATGAAAATAGTAGACTCTCCTGAGTGCCGACTCTGTCTTGAAGAGGACGAGTCAGCTGAACACATTTTATGTGAATGTCCGGCCCTAAACGGAATTAGAAAGAAGATATTTGTCAGGGAACAAATGTGCCCCGAGGACATAAACAATTCTTCTACTAGTAGAATTGTCCGCTTTACACGGAAAGTGGAAACTCTACTAGTCTAAATTTTTCTGGCCCACACGGCACAAAAGATCTTTTTAGGTCGAAGTGCCCCATATTTAATCGCCTTGGCGAGCCAGAACTTAAAAAAAAAAAAAAAAAAAAATCACTCGCGGCCATTTTCATTTCTTCCACGGGCGTTTCATCATATTTTTTCTTTTCTTTCCGTTGTCTTTTTCCAATATCTTTTGTGTACTGCTTCGACACGCATTTGCATCCTAAGCTCAAGCCTACTCAGCTGATCCTTGGGTGGATCGTTTTAACCTTTGGTAGAACTTTCGAACATTGCCTCTGCAGTAGCGTCCCTCAATTGATTCGATCGCTCGCTTCTCGTGCTCCTTCTTTTTCCTTCTGAGAAGTCGGTGTTCCTCCATTCTTTTTTGCGCGTAGAGCATACTTTTTGCATGACCTAAATATCACCGAACGACCAAACAGACTGAAATGCTTGGTAATCTCGCAGAATTTCATAGCCACAACGCCACAACGGAAAAATTGTGTCAAATTGTTCTGTTCTACTGCTAGTTCATTAGATATAAAGACACCATGCAGCCAAAATTGGCATGCAGTAAGCAATGTTTCATTTTTCATACAAAATCATCTTACTGCGCGGGTCTTGCTGCAAATCTGTGTCAGCTACTAGGCACCGTCCATTTGCGGGTATTAGGGGACGGGGGAAGTGAAAGCTGACTGTCTTGTATATGTAGGTAATCTGTGGTTCTGGCTTTGTTCCTCCATCCTTGGCATTTTCTTCAGTACACCACGTTGTCCAGACATCTTAATGTCCTTATAAACCTGTAAAGAATATATAGTCGGTCGTCTTTTGAATTGACTTTTCTTCCGTTAGCTACATGATACCTCTGGAACTTGTGATTGCCTTTATTTAGGCCCATAGAATCCAAACACCATCAACCCTTTGAATAAATTCCATACTAATTCTAATTCGTGTCAAATTCTTGAAATTATCATTTTCTTAAACACAAATTCGGACGTTAAAAAACAACAAAAAAACACACAAATTCGCAATAAAACATTTCACAAAGCATAATATTTATTTAACATTTTTTTGTATTGTTTTTTATTTTTGAGAAAAAAAACATTTAATTAAGTTTTTTAAGAATCTTAACAAGAATTACATACAAAAAGGAATTTAAAATCAAAAAAATTATATTTTACGTCAGAAAAATTGTTGTTTGTTAATACATACATACATATATTAATTATTGTTTAACGAAATAATATACATAAATTAATTACATTTATGTAGAAACCTTCAATGTCTCCGTCTAATTGCTAAGTCTGATTGATAGAGCAATCAATAAAAAATATCAAATCGTTTTTAAAATTGACATTTACTTTAATTTTTATATCCCCAAAGAGAACGAAATAAAATTAATTTCTAATTTCTAAATAAACAGTTTGATTTTGTTTTATAGTAATAAAATAAGTAAATCACAGTAAATTAAAAAAAGCAACATGTCCTTAATTCGAGAACGAAAGTGTGAGGACGAACGTACATAATTCAGCGTGCCTAAAATGATGACTTGCTTGCTACCTACTTAACTATTCTCCATTGCATTTCATAATTATAATTATTGTCATATTCGTAATGGGAGATTTTTGTAAATATTTTTGTTTTGTCTTTGAATGAATAATACTATTCCTCAGATTTTGTTCTAAGGAGTCGCAGGAGGTTCGCACACAAAATTTCTCACGGAACAAACAAACCTTAGTCAGAGTACACAGCACGTTTTGTTTTTGTAAATAATAAATACCATATCTGGCCAGCTAAGTACATATATTTGAGAGGGGAACGACTGGCTGGAGAGATTCCTGGAAAGTGTTTGTTAAACCACGGATCGGATTTAGAGACCTGGTTTTGTTTTGTCACTGGAATCGGAGGATAGTGGACTGAAAGATTCACTTCGGTTATATTCTGGAGTATCGCAGATGATTTCCTCATCCGCGTCGGTGTTCTTGATGCATAGCGTTGGTGTGACCTCTTCAGAGCCATTCTTCTCAGCATAGTCCTTCAAATAGTCGACGATGGTTTGATGTCCGAAATTTACAGCCTCATCAAGGGGTAAGTTACCCCAACGATCTTTGGAATTATGTGATACATTGCAATGTTCGAGAAGGAATTTCACGCAGTCCAAGTGTCCCTCTGATGCGGCTAAATGCAAGGCGGTACGTCCATCGTAATCGGCTAGAGTGATATCCATGCCAGACAGTCGATGA
This sequence comes from Portevinia maculata, assembly GCA_949715645.1. Lineage (NCBI taxonomy): Eukaryota > Metazoa > Arthropoda > Insecta > Diptera > Syrphidae > Portevinia > Portevinia maculata. The sequence continues at coordinate 263,910,795 of OX454526.1, forward strand.
CGACGCAAGGCAGTCACATCACCACTAGCTGCCGAGAATAGGAGATTTACGATTGAGAGTCCCTTGGTCTCATAGCGATGTTTGCGAGGATCTTTTTTGTTCGAAGCATGCTTCAGATTATCGTATCGATGGAAGTTGAACATACCGACCAGTTCCTAAAATTATAAGGTTATAGGTTACATGTATTTGCTGTTGGGGTAGACTCACTTCACAGAACTGCACACTGCGGCAACTGTTCCCAAGTTTATCCAATGGTGGAGACCATGTGAAAATGCCCATAACATTTGGAATTACCAACATCATGCCGCCACATACGCCGGATTTAGCTGGTAGGCCAACTTTAAAGGCAAATTGACCAGAGTAATCATAGGTTCCACAGGAATGCATAATTGACAAGACATCACGCACGACTTCGGGCTTGAAAACTTTCTCCTCGGTAGTTGGGCATATTCCACCGTTGGCAAGTGTAGCTGCAATCACGGACATTGTTTCACAAGTAGCTTCCATGGAACAGCACTAGAAAGGGGGAAAAAAGAAAATTAGTTGGTGCCCTAAAGGGTAAAAGAATACTAGGCACTACTTGCTGCTGGCGCAGGGGTAATGCATTTAACTGCTGAGTGCGGGGTCTCAGGTTCAAGTCACGTCAGGGCATATTTACACCTTACGTTCATTTTCCACTGCCCCACCTCTTGCAAAAGTCAGACAAACATACATGCTCTCAGAGTAAGGCTAGGAGCGCATATCCGATTTTTTGTCGCAGCGATACAAAAATCGTAGTCGCAAAAAAAATTACCATGCACACACTTGTGGTCTTCTGTCGCACGATTATTTAGAAGCAAAAAAAAAGAACATACTGCTTTTAATGTCAATACACACACATGCGCCCAAATATCCACTACGGCTAACAAACGGCAGATTATTGACGATTATTCTGTCGCAAAATAAACTGTATCCTATGGGTGATCATGAACTCGCGCGCACTTGCGACTTGCGACCAGTTTGTTGTTTGTTACAGAGCTACAATGCAACACTTCGCCGTGAAATCCATTTTTATACTAACAAGACTTCTATTCAAAGTCGCAAATGTGATAAGATTCATGTCAATCCATATGTGCCATTTTAATTTGCGGCAAAAAAATCGTTTCTAAAAATGGAGCTTGCTGCATTTTTTTAATCGCTGCGATTATTTAGTTGCATATGTGTGCATTCATGTATAAAACCAAGGGGGTCATATTTTGCGACTAAATTATGATGCAATAGAAAACCGCAAGTGCGTGCATACCAACATCTTGTTGCGACAACGATTTTTTAATCCCAACGATTTAAATCGCAATGCTTGAAGTTGATATGAGGCATTTATTTTGGCGACAATCGCGTCGCGCTTAAAATGGAACAAATCGCGGGATAATAAACGCTGCGATTTGTAGATGTTATGTGCGCGCATTCACATTGAAATGTGTGTGTTACATTTTTGGCGACTAAGCAGTTGTGCGATTGAAATCGCATATGCGCCCCTACTCTAACTCAGATAAAATATCTATCAGGTATCTTAGGGCCTGTAGTAAATTGATCAACTTTGCGTTTATAAAACATATAAAGAGGTTTGTGGCCGGTGAATCAACCGCAGATGCAATCTGAAGATCATAATAAAAAAATCATCGTGGTTCCTTAAAGGAATTGATGGTGTTGATCGATTTTGAAAAGGCCTTTGATAGACAACCTAGAGACACATATCTATTTAGCGGAATAAATCATCGAAGGGTGGATGAAGTGCCGAGAAAAATCGGACTTTTCTGTGACTGGAAAATGGCACCAATAAAATGAAAGAAAGGCTCTACAGCGCTGTGCGCCCGTAATTCACATTGTTGAGAAGCAAAGAAAAAGCAGGAGGGCAAATTAACGGCAGCTGAGATGAAGAGATGAAGACGCTTCGCATGACAGCAGGAGTATCCTTATCGTTAATGAAATACTCTTTAAGTTGAAAAACAGAGGATTCAAAGCAATCGCATACGTAGATGACGTAGTATTGCTTGCGACGGGATAATTCCTATCAACTCTGAGCGAATTGTTAGAAAACTTCCTACGGACATTTAGTTCGTTGGCAAAACGATGTGGTATTGAGATCAATCCATAAAAGGCTGAACTGGGGCTGTTCACTAACAAGAGAAGCATACCGGAGTTCAAGACACCAGCGATTGCGAGAATACCCCTGAAGGTGGCGGAGAGTGCGAAATATCTAGGAATTATCCTTGACAGGAAGCTGAGTTGGAAGCCGAATGTCGATGACAGAGTTTGGAAAGCAGCTAATGCTTTCTACGCATGCAACCGTATCCTCGGCAAAAAATTGGGACCAAACCCCAAAATAATCCTATATACGGCAATCGTGCGACCAATACTCACATGCGGCAGATTAGTCTGGTGGCAAGGCACGGACAAGGTAACCAATCTCAAGGTGATGACAAAAATACAAATACGGCATGTATAGGGACAACTAGTGCAATGAGAACAACAGCAACCACTGGCTTGGAAGCCATTCTCAATCTGCCACCCCTGGATCTATACAGGCTGGAAACGGCTGCAGAAAGTGCCTTGAGGATCAGTCAAACAATTGGTGGTGTTTTTATTCTTATTAAATCAATCGACAAGGAATTATCCGATTACATTCACAGATGGAAACAATTTCAAATTTTCACCGGAATCAAAAGAGAATCTGTGGATCGCAGCCAACGCTTAGTGGTGCTTGTAGTTCCTGTGGTGTCTTATCTTTCCGTAGTTAATAGCATAGAAGAAAATCATAGTAGCAGTTGTCAACTGGAAAAATGGTGCGATGCCAGCCCTTTTAGGTTGCACATACTTGTGCTGCCAACGCCACCAGGCGCGGCTGACGGCTCCAATAACAGCCGAGGGAGTCTTGTTGCGGCGACTGATCCAGGAACCGATTTCTCCAACTTTCACTTGGGCCAACGGGACATCAGCTTTGCCATAAAATCGTGCTGGATCGTATGGTCCATGGATTTTTGGGTTGTACTCAGCTGGATAATCACCGAAAGCCATTTTCAACACGCGAGAAGTTCTACGGATCGAAATGATATTCCTTGGCTAAGAAAAATAGCAAATCGAAACAGTTGGAACCAGAATCATTTTGGACATGCACTGATTCTGAACATGTACGTGAGGAACAATGTCAACTCTGACTACATGGCTCCTTACCTAGCCTTTGAAAGATCATTCCCTTATTCAATTCCGAGCGGGAAGGAATTGAACGTGAATGAACCCATGTTAAGAAAATCGATATCCATCGTCACAGACAGACCAAAGATGGAATGTGGAACTGGTGCTGGATTATTCTCAGAGGAAGTAAACCTAAACAGATCAATAGAAAGCATACACTAATGCATGCTGCCATTATCTCAAGTGGAGACCATTCTTGCAACTATATTTCGATAGATTGCGCGAGAAAGCATGCTGTACTAAAAACAAGAGAGGGGATGCTCGTTGCTGTTAGTGATGCCATCCATGACAATCGTTGCCCCTGTCTCTCACAAACAAACCAAGTATGCGATAAAATGCCCAGCTTTTGGCTTCTGCTTCTGCTGTCCGCTGGAAATTTATAGTAAGTGAAGGCGGCGTTTGAGAATACACCTCACTTTCTCTGTCACTGCTAAAGCCTTTATCAACTGATTCACAGAACACTTGGAGGATACTTCTTTCATGACATTCAAGAACTATCTGATAGAATCTTTACAGGTTTATAAGGATATGTTAATGGCTGGACAACCTGGATTAAGAAAAGAAAACAAAGGACGGAGGACCAAGGTCAAAATTACCAACGAGGGGTATTAAAATGGGTCTACAGGGACCCAAGTGCTGTGTTACAGATTCCCTCTGTTCCATCAACTCGAAACCTAACCTAACCATGACAGCAGGAGTATCGAAGCTTGAACAAATATGAAATCCAAAGATCAGAAGAAGCCTTGACAAAAAAGAACCTTTCTAAAATAAAATGAAGCGCGATAGGCAGGCCAAAACTTCACGATGGACAGATACAACTTCGAAGTAGTTAACGACTTTGTCTACCTGGGCTCCACTATCACTTCGCTAAATGACATCGGCGGAGAGATCAAGCTAAGCTTCACTCTTCCCAATCGCTGTTTCTTCGGGCTTAATAATAATAATAATATTGGTTAGGGTATGTTACACTGCGACCTATTGGTCTATTGTGTCCCCTGCTTGTACCTCGGAGAGGTTCGTGACCTCTTTCAGAGGTCATTCTTCGGGCTTAGAAGGCATCTAAGAAGTAAAGCCCTCTCTAATAGAACCAAGGAGATATTGTATAAGACCTTAATCATCCCGGTCCTGCTGTATGGTGCAGAACCATGGACCCTGTCAAAAGCGGATGAAAACCTTCAAAAGGCCTATCAATATTCATTCAGGTCGAACTGGCGAAGGTGGACGAGTAGAATTGCAGTCAAGTGGGATGGTTATGATCCATTCAATCCAGCGGTTTTTTTTGCACTTCGCCGCAAAGCGCATTTTCAGGAAAAATCGCTTTTTTTACTATGCAATTCACTGCCGAACATTATCGCACTTCGCTCTAATACATTTGTGCAACTATGTAAATGCAAGATATGTGGAAATATGACGGAACAATGGAAATCTTTTTAAAAGTCGATATTCCAAACGATCGTTGTGGATAGTCACTAAGCGGGCTGAATGAATTGGAAATTATTCGATTAGCGGCGAAGTGCATAGTTAGCCCCTGATCAGAGCTTCGCCGTGAAGAAAGAAAAAGATGAAACGTGACGTCAACGCGAACGTGAAAAAGCTTCTTGCAAGGGAAAGAAGAAGCTATAGGTTCTTGGTCTTGTGTAACTGCAACGCCATCAGACGCAGAAAAGTTGTTTCATGCATCAATTAAAAACAACCTAAAAAGAACAATTTCGCGACCTTCTTTAAGATCCTGATTTTCACATTCAAATTTCACAGTCTTGTCTAAAATTACCTGGAAATAATAGTCCATAACTTCCTTTAAGTTCGCCGTTTTGGGGAAACAACCATTTTCTCTCATATAGAATCCAAGGGCGTAATTCCTGTCTGCCGCCTCACGTTCAGAAAGGAAAATGGCATTGTTAAAACTGATGTTTTCACCTCCAGACATTTTCTGAAAATAAAAAAAATCAAATTATCAAACAGGGCCCAAAATAACAACGAAATAAATTAACTGATATTACCTTGAAACAGTCAAGAGTATAGTCGAATTTCTCCGCCAAAGTCATCTCCGGCTTAACAAGCGTCTGCATTAAAGAACAAAGAATAATCGCGCCGGCATTAATCATTGGATTGTGAGGTTTATCTAAATATATAAAACAAGTTAGCACACTTTAACTATTTTTAATAACTTTTTGAAACTTACTATTATGATCTAAAATAATTTCATTGAAATTTCTTCCACTCGGCTCTTGTCCCACGTAATTGTGCACAATTGTTGGGCCAAGCTTTTCAAGTGCAATGGCATATGTAAGTGGTTTACTAAAATCAAAACAAATCTGCTGTAGCCCAAGAACTAATGGGAATATTTTGTATAATTTTTACCTGCAACTCTGCAAACTGAAGGGGACATCAACATCTCCAATGGAATATCGTTGCCCATCTATTGTGCACAGGCTGACGCCCCAAGATTCTTTGCTATATCTAGATAACTGTGGTATGTAATTGGCTACATTGCCATCAGTATTACTTTTGCATCGCCAATAAATATCCTCGACATCCTTGACAAAACCGGAAAAATCTGGAATAATGAATTGCTGCCGGAACGCCCTAGCGATGAGGACTATATTTTGGGCAATGACACTAAAAATACAAGCATTTTGAGATGAGTTTTTGGTTCCACTATCCATTCGAATGGTTGATGTCTTGACTCACCCTTTAAAAGTTTCACGATTAAGGTTCTGTGTCTCAGCTGACGATCCAGACTCGTAGTTTGAAAGCTTATGAACTTTTTTGAGATTATCCATAAGTTCCTTTATGCGTGGATCTGTCTTACGAATGCCAGTTGTTTTGAGAGCCTAAGTTGTTTAACAAATATTTCATCATTTCTTCTTTCTTCAAATTTACGTTTCTAATAAAAACTTACCGCCAGAAACTTGCCCATCGACAGCAAACCGGTTCCCTCATTGTAGAACATATCAAAGAGCACATCTTCAGCGTTTCTCTGTTCTTGTTCGCGTTGGCTAGGGAATCAGAAAGGAAAACAAATTAGTATGCGATGTGTAATATGAACTTGGTGTCAACATTGTTGATGCATGCTAATAAGAAATTCACATTCAAATTTTAGATTGAATTTCGATAGGATTTTGTAATACAAACTAATTAGCATATTTTATAGCAAAATGTTGGGATTGTTACAATTTCTGATACTGAGGGCCAACTTCATGTATACTGCCAATTTGTGTGTAGTGTGTGTTCTTATGTACATAATGTTAAATTTTCCAGTGATAAAGGTACCAATATGAGTGCTTAGGTATATAAAAAAATGTTCTAATAAACAATTAAAGAAAACACTTAGATCAAAATTGAAGCATGACAAATGGACAGGAAAGGAACTGTGGTATTCATTTACTCACGGTCGCATTGACATGAACCTCCTCTGTATGCTGAGAGAGAAAATGTCATTTATAAAACAAATTGTATTTGTGTTAAAAGTGAACATGCGAGAGGAAATACTTTAAACTGGGTTACAGAGTTAAAAAATAAATAAAATTGTGGAACAGAATTCAAAATGTATTGTGTCATACATATTGTCTGTTCCGTTACTTTTCAAGTAACTTCAAGTAAATTCTTAAATTTTGAGAAATGGGGATAAATTCTCTCAGAGACTGAAGAAGTTATGAAAAAGTAAAGGAACGCCTTTGTAAATAGTAAGATGTGGTAAATTAACTACTTCTGGAAACTGTCTTTCACCTATATTTATATTCAGGTCCAAAATTCACTTTGAGTATAATACAAACAAAAAAAAACTGTCTTATGACGATACTCGACTAACGAAAAGACTTGCAAGACATAGCATTCGCGGGTGGCAATGGTGCAGTAGTAGTGTATTCGCTTGCGGAATGGAAGGTCGTGCGTTCAAATCCCGGCCAAGTCCATTACTTTATACCGAATACATGAAATCGTAATCTCCCTAAGTAACTTAGACACCACCCGTGGAGAAAAACCCTACAACTGCACCCAAACACTTCTTTCCTATCTCTCTATTCTTTCTAATACCAAGTAGCTTACACTGTGTTCTTAGCATTATAAGGGTACTGTAACAACAGAAAAAAAAAATCCCTTTAGCGTAAGAAAATTATATAAAAAAAAAAAAAAAAACGAATTTCAGTTGGTTAAGAAGATGGGAGGGCATGTCTCTGTTGTGTGGGGCACTGTCCATTGATGATGTCCAATCAGATGTCAAGTTAAGGTCAGATCTCATAGAAGAAGCTACAGGCTTTTCTCGCAGATCTTTATATGAAGCTTAAGTACAACACGAACGAACTCTTCTTCAGTGGATTATCAATTACCTTTCGGACCGTTCAATTCAAGTTGTTTTGGACGGCTTTAAGTCTGCAACCCACCAAAGAAATGCTGGTGTTCCCCAAGGCTGTGTTTTGTCTCCGACTCTCTTTCTCATTTGATCTCCTGCTTTTTATATGCATTTCCAGATTCACGTCCCTCATCTTTGGGCGCGGAACTGGAACGGCAACGTATGCTAAGCTTGATAGCATATTTAAGTAGAATACAAGTAATAGAGTGGAATTCAATTGTCTCCAAAACGCAATGCTGTTTCCTGTTACTAAAGCGAAGACTACCATTATCCATGAATGGTACTTGCATCGCTGAAACCGAAGACTTTCCATTCTTGGTATGTGCGTTAAGGTAAGATTAGACTGTATGCCACGTTGGCATTTAATGACCATTTTTGACAGTTCTCGCTGTCAAAATAGGGTCATGCAGTGTAATCGGCATATCTCAAATGACCTAATGACCAAATGACCACAAATGACCATGCTGATTTTGACAGATACAAATGACAAAATTGCATGCAGTGTAATCGGACAATAAGCACGAATGCCAGTTTAATGACCTAATGACCATATGCAATTTATTGAAATTTGGTTATGGCATTGCTGTCATTTTTGTCATCTGAAAATTGTCATCTTTTCCAAGCGTGCAGTTATTTAATACTTCAATAATAACATTTTTGCATGATATGTAATAATAATATTTTTGGATAACATTTGCCGTAAATTGTTTTAATAATTACATTTTTATTGTACTTTTGTTCAGTGTTAATTAGTAGTTTTCTTGTTATTTTTATGTGCATGGTTTAGTATTTGTTGTGTAATACCTAGGTATTACTTTAATGTTTCCGATTATCTGTTTTATTTATTTTGTTGAAAAATTAAGTTTCGCTTTAACATGTATGGCGTTACCACAACTCAATCTGAAAATATAACAACAAATGCCTTTAATGACCAGCAGGGCAAAAATGACCAAAATGGCAATTGTGGTCACGTAGTCTAATATACTACTTTGACAGCGCGGAACTTTTAGTCATTTGACAGATAATCTTGTCATTTGGCTGTGGTCATTTGAATGCCAACTCGGCATACAGTATAATCTTACCTTTAGTTACAATCTTCCTTGGAATGACCATATATTCGATATCGCCAAGAACGCTGCGAAATGTCTGGGCTTCCTTAAGCGAAGTAAGAAATATTTCGCCTCTTCTGATCTGGCTTCAATTTATAGGGCGTTAACCCGACCAAAGCTTGAGTACAACGTACATATCTGGTCCGGTGCACCGATTACATTACAAAGCTACTCCATCGAATTCAAAAACGCGCGATTAAACTCATTGGTGATCGAGACATCGCGAAATCACTTGACGCTCTTAATCATAGTCGCAATGTCTCCTACCTTTTTTTGTTGTTGTTTCAGTTTCAGTTCCAGTTGTATTCATCCCTTAGAATGTTTCAACCGCAATATCCGCCATGCTAGGAATGCACATCAGTTCACCATTAAGCCTGTATTCGGAACTGGGAAAGTCCCCATATTGTAAGTAAGCTCTAAAGTACAGACAAGAATTTATAGCAACAGATTTCCATCCAACCTTCAACTAATGAGGAAAAAAAAATATTTAGACATAAATAAATTAATCCCAATAGCTTTCTGGAGGAATTCAATAATTCAATACCTAGTGAGCGGCAGCAACACCTACAACTGTAAGCGATACTTATCAAATTAACTCTGTTCAACGTCTTTTAGTATCGCCTCGTCTATATATATACACTATACATCGAATGTGCCCACATTACATATATGTACATAGAATTAGCATTGACGCAAAGATATCTATGTTGTTATCAGAAAATGTTTGCTTGTATCACTCAAGTTGGATAATTAAATTGCACATCCAGTCCAATTCATTTCGGCACTAAAGGACTGTCAATTTACACATGTTACAAATATAAATAACAATAAGGTACACTTTCATTTTGTCATTGGTTTCCCTTAATCTATTATTCTATTAAATATTCGTAGGAGTATCTTTAAATTTATCTGTGTTGTTATTTGTTAACTAGATTGTTGTTTTAATTAGCAAGTAGTTAATACATACGAGTACAATTATCAGACGGATATTCGAATATGCGAGCGATCAATATTGTTTGGAATAAAACTCCTTACAGAAGATACAATAAAAAGCACACCTATTCAGCATTAAAACTTGTAATAGGAAAGTGCAGGTGCTATTTGAATTTTAATGGAACATAGACAAGGCATCATTGCGCTCCGAATCCCGTCCGTCGTCGGTTCGTCTGTCGCCGAGACAGCCACAATGAGTGGGCGGATTTACTTCAAACCTCGTATTTCGGAATTTGTAGGCCTATATCTCGTGGCCATTTTTTTTTTTTTTATTTATTTTTATTTTTATTTATTTAGTGATTTACCTATACACAGTAAGATACCATATCTTATAAACTAGTGAAAGGCATACAATAGTTGAAGCGAGTATAAAAAGCTACATGAGTTACAAAATATAGAATTTATGTTGATGAGAAAACAAAAATAATGAAAAGTAAAGCATAAGCAATTTTTACACGAAAATATACAAAAAATCAATACAAAATTTTAAGAATTCAAGGAGAGATACGATTTTAATTCATTTTTAAGTTTAGTTGTGTTATTTGAACTTCGGATAGAGTAGGGTAAGGAGTTCCACAACCGTGTGGAGTGAATAAAAAACTGACGCTCAGAAGTTAAGCAAGAGTACCGAGGAGGGATCAATTGAGCAGATCTGCTTGAGGTGGGATATCTTATTTTTTCATGTATATAAGTCGGTTGATGTGTTAAAAGTATGTCCGAAAACAGGGAAAGAGTTCGAAATTTGAGAAGATTGTCGAAAGTCATATTGTAAAGTTGGCTGGAGTAGAGTGATATTCGATCAAATTTACGCAATACGAACACATATCGCACAATACAATTAAATGCCACATTAAGTTTCCTCTTGGATGCATAACTACAGCTCGCAAAAATTTCACAAGCATATGTTAAGACTGGCATGGCTAGAATTTTAGCAAGTAAGACTCGTGTTTTAAAGGGTGTAAAGGATTGGGTCGCCCACAACGTTCGGATAACTCCATAAGTCTTGCCGACTACAAGATTAATGTGGTTGTCCCAAGTTAAGAATCGATTAAAGGTCACCCCAAGGTTCTTGACGGATTCTACATACTCAATAGGAGCATCTTTAAGTGTGAGGATGGGAAAATAAGCCAGATCTAGGGGCTTTCACGAAATCACGATGCACTTAGTTTTATCTCGATTTAATATCAGTCCATTTTGTTGAGACCACTGCACTATATCGGCAAGATCATTATTTATCAATTGCGCGGCGTGCTCTATTAAACCCAGAGGACAGCTTAATACGAGCTGAGCATCATCAGCATACAAATGAATTGAGCTGTTTTTGATGACATTAGGAAGATCGTTGACATAAAGGGAGAAAAACAAAGGCCATAGTATGGATCCCTGAGGGACACCACTTATGATAGGCAGGGGGTTGGAAAGGGATTTGTTAACTTCTACGGCTTGAAATCTGTGAGTTAAGTATGACGATACTAACTTTATAGCACAAGGCTCGAAATTATATATATGAGACAACTTGCGGCACAAAAAAGAGTGGTCAACCAAATCAAACGCCTTAGAAAAATCAAGAAGGACTAAGAAGGACACTTTGTCTTCGTCAAGAGCTTGCCTAATATCTTCAGACACACCTATCACAGCAGTGATACAACTGTGTTTTTGTCGAAAATCAGATTGCTTAGATGATAAAAGGTTGAACATGGCGAGATGACGGCTAATTTGTTTTTGGAGGATCCTTTCAAAGGCTTTTGACAGAAAAGGGAGTATTGAAATCGGCCTGTACTCATCACACTTGGAAGATTTTGGGATGGGGATAATTTTTGCTGATTTCCATTGCCTTGGAAAGATCCCTGTAGTCACCACAGTGTTAAAGATATGGGTAATAAAAGGTAATAAAATGGGTAATACGATTTTTAGAAAAGATGGATGAATGTCATAAAGGCCAACAGCATTCGATTTGATAGATAGAATGCTTTCAACAACATCAGCGCTATTGAAAGCTGTGAAGCAGAAACTAGGACAGCAAGCGTAGGGAGATGGGTTGCCACTTTGTTGAAATGACTGCAAACTATTTAACAATTTCTGCGACGAAATAAATTTTGAGTTGAGTTCATTAGGATCAGGAGCATCAACGTTATCCACAAGTGCTTACTTCCTAATGAGGCGTTTAGTTTACTTGAATAAAAGTTAGATTTTGCGGCTCGTATTGCAGTAACAACTTTATTGCGAAGTACACAGTAGGCTTTTCGATACCCTACCAAGCGGAAACGTTTCCAACGAGTGTAAGCAAGGTCACGCTGTTGCATTAGTGAGCGGATTTGTGGGGAAAACCAAGGAACCTTACGAGGCAACACGATTTTAGTCTTTAGCGGAACGTGCCGATTGTATAGGGTTTTAATATTGCAATTAAAAAACTCAACTTGTTCGTTTGGAGAAGGAAAATAGTAGATTGAATTCCAATCGATACTTCTGGTATGTTCCTCTAGCAGCGCATAGTCAATATTCTTAAAATCTCTATATTCCATAGTTCTTACAACACTCACAGTTTCAAAGTCAAAGGCAAGATATATTAAATCATGCCTAGAGAAAGCAGGTGCCTCGAGCTGGTCATAGAAAACGATTTTGTTTCTATTACTGACTAAGAATAAATCCAGCAACGTAGAAGACTGATCAGAGAAGCGAATAGGAGTTGTAGTATTGACTGAGACTAAATTAAGAGAAGACATCTCATCTGTAAAATGGCTGTCAGACAGGAGATTGCTGTTGAATTCTCCACATAAAACAACATTAGGACACGTAATAGAGATTTCTTTCAAGGTCGTGATGAATTGTGAAACGTTAACATTTCTATTAGGCCGATAAGCAGCACCAATCAAGAGTTTTGATTCGTCATTCACAAGTTCAACAAACACATGCTCAATCTCACAACCATCAGAGGAAATGCTGCGAAGTCTGCATTTGATATTGTCCCTGACGTAGATTGCAACGCCACCACCCAAGCGATCAGTACGATCAGAATGAAAAACCCTATAACCACCTAGACAACACATTTCATCACTAAAATAACGGTACCTGCCATGGATGGTTGGTTGGTTGCAAAGGCCCTCGATGAGGATGCACTTAGACAACAAATAGGTCCTTCGTGCTGCCGATGTGTAAGGTGGGTGCGTCACTCTTTTAGTCAGAGAACCATTTGCTCTTTTGACACCGCATTTGTGTCGATTAGGTATTTAACGTAAGACGTTGGGGTCTCGATGTCGGTGACGCTTATGCTGTTTGAACCAGTATGGTATCCATACAAATGTTTTTTTTCAACACCGATTTTCTCAAAAAATGGCTCCAACAACTTTTTCCATTTTTGAAATTAAGGTGAGCGTTAGAAAGTGGCGTACTGAATTTTTGCGAAAATTATAAAATAACGGTACTTTACATAAATGCTAATCTCAAAAACGAGTTATCTCGAAGAAAATAGACACACCGACTCATATTGGAACAAATTTGAATATAAAAAGTTTTGAAATATTTTTTTAAAAACTTATCATAGGTATAGGTAATTTAAATTTTTTTTAAATTTTTGAAAATTTCACTTTTTCAAAAGCAGCTCTTACTTTTTTGAGTGATTTAAATATCTTGAATACTTTGGTTGAAAAAAACAGAATAAAGTCTATGTGTGTTGATAATAACTTGTCTGTTATCAACGATCAACCAACGAGGATAACTGACAGTTCTTCTACACTCATAGACTATGTAATATCAAATTCTAGACAAATTAATGCAAAAACTGACACTAAATTGAAAATAAGTGATCACGAGACCATTCTATTTAATGTTCATTTGAAAAACAAGGCGCAACCACCTTGTGACACAAAATATAAAGTACTTAACTATTATAAAGAAACATTTTTCTCAAAACTCTTAGAAAGTAAACTTGTTGGAGTGGATGTGGTTAATAACAGTGTAGATGAACTTGCCGATTTGTTATGCGATGAATTGAATGAAATTGAATGTATGGTTATTGATAGGAGCGTGGAGCGTGAAATTAAATAAGTGTGAGTGGTTTAATAGAAAACTTGCAAAGTTAAGAAACACACAAATTTTAAAGTATGAACAATATAAATTTGGTACCCTGAGATCAGAGTGGAATGAGTATATTGCAGCTAGAAATGTATATAAAAAAGAACTTCGATCAGCAAAAGATAATTTCGTACAAAAAAAAATTGACTTATCATCAAACCACCAAAAATTATGGAAAAATATTAAAAAATTTGTCTTAAATACTCAACACAGTGAAATAAAACACGTGTCATTCAACGGAGATATGATATCTTGCAGTAAAGAAATAGCAAGTGGATTTAATAAGTACTTTATAAGAAGTGTGGAAGATATTATCGCAGATATCCCTAAAATAAGTTATTATGACAGAATACATAATAATAGCACGGTGTTCACTTTTACAGCTATTTGCTCTAAGGATATAATTGAAGTTTTAAAATCGATGGGTAAAAAGAAAGACTACAAATTTTTGAGTGCGGATATGTTCTTGGACGGTTTTGAGATTCTTGGTCTGTTAAAGGCAATTTTTAATAAATCGATGTTAACGGGTTGTTTTCCAAGCAAATGGAAAGAGTCAATGGTTGTACCAATTCAAAAAGTTCAAAATACTAAATTATGTGAAGAGTACAGACCAGTCAATATGCTTCCTACGTATGAAAAGGTGTTCGAAAAACTTATAGAAAAACAATTTAGGTGTTATATGGAAGAAAACAATTTGATAATGGAACAACAATTTGGTTTCCGAAAGGGATACTCGTGTGAAACCGCGTTGAATTGGGTGATTGAAGGATGGAAAAATGAAATGGACGATAAAAATATAACTATTGCGGTTTTTCTGGATTTCAAAAGGGCGTTTGAAACTGTTGATCGAGAAATACTTTTAGAAAAGCTTTCAAAATATGGAATACAAAATAATGAATTGAAGTGGTTTAAATCATACTTAAATTCTCGTACTGAGCGTACCTCAGTGAACAATGAAGTTACAGATCAACAGGAAGTTAACACCGGCGTCCCACAAGGGTCGGTGTTGGGTGTGTTTTTGTTTTTGTTGTACATTAATGCTATTAATTTGTCTGTTAAGTACTGCAAACTGTGTATGTTTGCTTATGATGCCCTCCTCTTTATATCGGGAAAGGATATTAAAGATTGTAATGCGAAAATAAATGTGGACCTACAATCAATAAGTGAGTGGCTGGTAGTTAATAAACTAAAGTTAAATATAAAGAAAACCAAGTATATGTGTATCAATGGTATGGATGATAATGTGGTGCAAATTGATGGAGAGAGTATTGAGCATGTCAATGAGTTTAGGTATTTGGGTGTTGTGATTGATAATAAAATAAGCTTAAAAGCTAATACAGATTTTGTGTGTAAGAAAGTGTCAAAAAAAATATGGACGAATTAGGAAAAAATTATCGGTTGCTGTAGCTATCAAAGTGTATAACGCGATTATATTAAGATATGATCGCTTAACTCATATAAAGACATGTTAAATAGACTTAGTTGGCTTAACATATCGCAGCAAATTAAACTGAACGTTCTGTTATTCGTCTTTAAAATGAAAAATAAAATGCTTACAGAATATCTACACAAAAACTTAAAATATATCAGTGATTCTCAACCCTAAGAAGTGGTCAAAACTTTAGGTTAGACTATAAATCAACGACGCGAGCACAAAATTCAATAATGTACAGAGGTCTTGCACTGTATAATAATCTTCCTAACGAAATTAAAAACTTAAACAATCTTTGTAAATTAAAAAAAGAAGTTATAAAGTATTTAAAATCGGATAATAATTAATATAAAACAAAGAAGAAAAAAACTTTGTTTACAAAATGGCTTTTTAGCCAAGTAACCAGCTCCCAAATTCTTAAACCTCTTAAATTTATTTTTCGCTTTCTGCCTAATTTATTTTTTCTCTTAATAATCAAATATATAAATAAATAGAAAATATTAAAGGTACTCCCCGCGCGCCGGTTGGGAGGGGTAAGGAGGCGGGGCATAATAATAATAATAATAAATAATACTTTGGTTGAGCGTCAGAAGATGGTTTTCTAATTTTTTTTTTAAAAAGACCCTATAAAAATACTTTAGGAAACCAACAATTTCTCAAAAACGGGAGATGGGTTTTCAAAAAAAATTCATAAATTAATAGATACAAACATGTAGGGGATATCTGCATACTTAGATTTTAGAAATAAATTTTTTTAACTTTTTTATTATTTTTCTTTATAACAGTTGATATTCTTATATTTTTTATTTTGAAAACGGTTCTAATGATTTTGATGATTTTTGGATTTTTTAATACTTTTCGCAAAAGATCGAATAACGGCACAATTGAAAAAAGGCTCTATCTCAAAAACCGGCTTGGAATCTATAATTTGGAGATAAAGCGAGAAAGTTATCTAGTCGTGAACTTTACTTTTTTTTAATATGCGAATATTTGTTACATTAAACTAAGAAATACATTGACATCAGAACAATTTGAATTTTCAAATTTGACACTTTTCATCCAATTGTCCCTTTTTCAAAGCTAGGTGACACTTTATGGAACAGAAAGTGACAGAATGTAGAACACTTCGGGGCAATATTTTTACTTATGGAACACCAAATTCTTTTGTAATTTCCTGTGCAGATGAAGTTCATTAAACACACCTTTTAAATGCCTTACAAAATTCATATATGACTTCTGATTAATTCTTCTGTTAACAAATTAATCACTCACTACAATGATTGCGTTTAGTTTGAATTTAAGCCACAAATCAGGTCAAAATGTTAAATTTGAACTTCATTAAAAAAAACGTGTTTTTGTTTTGGCAATGCAGTTACCTAATTATTGATGAAATTGTTCTTACAATTGTTCCTCTTCTTTTCAATGCGATCCCTTGGATAATTTCCTCAATAATTAGAGCGGTTTCCGTTCCATAAGATCCAGAGTCTTTTCGTTCGTCAACTACAGATACAGTATTCATGGCGTATGTGGAATATTTATTTTCTCTATAAAGCTCGATCCCAAGTTAACACTCTTGAATTTATCAACTTAATGAGACACCTGACTACCTTACTGAGGTCTTTATAGGTGATTTTCAGATATTTCTGATGTTATCAAGTTCTGCTTCCCAACCCGTAAATGAGTAAACCGATATATATAATTAATATTATTTAGAAGGTGCTAATGGTTCAATCACGGTTAATAGAAGCAAATAAAAGGTATTTTGATGCGTATAACACAGGTTTTAGTATCCGCGTAATGGTGTTACTATCTGTTAGTGATACATATTCCGTTTTTCAATTAGTGGAGACTAGAACAAACAAGGATGCTTAAGGGTGGACAGGACAAGTTTAAATATAGATTTGATTTAAATGAAATAATTGTGCAAATTAGTTCTAAATAAAGATAGGCTTAGAACGAAGACAAAGTTCTGAAATTGTAACTGGTCAGAATACATACACGTATATATATATTCACAATTGGTTTGAGTGGTACCTGCAATGAATAGCTTTGTAGCTCGACTAAAATAACGCGAAAATATGTTCTCTGTGGCGATACAAATTTAATACAGGAGCAGGTTAGCCATGCCTATGAAAACCCAGAGATCTCACTATGTTTACTGACTCCGCCGAAACAGTTCAATGTATAGAAACAGAAAAAAAAAAGGAAAGAGACAGATGTGTAGGCAGGTGAGGTGAGGTTGTTTTTTAAACTCTAAGTTAGTTATCGGTAACATCAAGAAAATAATACATAATGTATACAATGCTTACACAAGCACAACGAATACAAACAATTATCTAAGTCATCAACACATTCTTCTTTATATTAGTGATAGTGATAATGATACGTAATAATGCCACCAAAACATAGTTAAGTATACAAAATTTTAACTAAATTCTGCTAGCATGCAAGGCAATTCCACGATTATATCAATTATAAAATCTACCCATGTGACCTCTTTCCTGAAAAAATCGTTCTATAATTAGTGTTTAACAATAGGTTCACACTCCATATGTAATTTATAGGCTCCTCCACAAACTATGACTAGATATAAGCGTTATACAGAAAACAATATCACTATTAGGGCTTCGTTGAGAGAGGGGGAACCACTTCAGAACAAAGTTCAACGTATTTTTAACAGGAGATTTTTGAATAGCTCGCCCAAGCAGTATTTCTTCGATTCCTTATCAATTTAAGCTCTATAATACATTGGGCGTAGGACTTATGTACATTCCTTTGTGATTTGACTGAAATAGTATAAAAAGTATAAAAATATCTTTCCGTATCATCGACGTTACCGAAAACAGTAATATTGAAATTGAAACTTATTTTAGTAGTTTCTGATACAATATGTTGAGCTTGGTGGACGGCAGTGACTCAGCGGTTGGTTCTTGTCCCGGAAAACACCTTAAAGTTTTATCACGGCCTCACCTCTTGTGAAAGCCTGACAAACATTTAAGAGTATAAACTGTTATGTCACCACTCCTGATACAAATTCAGATTCACATTTTGCAAATAAACTGCGATTTGTTTAATTTACAATGAAAATTTCTCTCATACAAAAAACGTTTAAAGGAAGAGGGATAACAAACTATTAAACAACATAACTATTTATTGGTACATCACCCGGACCCTATTCCACCGAAAGAGTTTGCAACTTAACACCTTCCAAAAATGTTCGAAGCAAACGCACAACTGTAACTACAAGGTAATAATATAGGTACCATTACTTAGTTATGAAAGATACGTCATTACAAAACGAAAATAATAGGCTCAAGTATTAACGAAACAAATAAAATTACTTACCTTGTTTCGAAAAGATATTTTGATGTTTAATTTTTACATGTTGCAGCATGTTTGTCGTGCCTCCTCCTGTTTTAAGCTTTTTAGGCAAGTTTAGCACTAAACTTTGTAAAATATTTTCACACTGATAATTGCTGATATGGCAAACTTCGAAAAATTAATTTTAATTAAAGAAGTCGAACAAATCAGCTCAGCAAACGTCGAAAACGAAAACAGCAACGAAAATAAAACAATAGAAAAAAAGTAACAAAAGAACAAGAAGGCAATAATTAGTGAAAGAAAGTGGAAGCCGCCAAAAATGTTGCGAATAAATGTGACACGAGCGAGAATAAAATGAGAGAGCAACACGACCTTGTCTGCATTTTTTGCTGGCAGCAAATAACTGGTTTTTTTCTTTTCACCCGGCTATTGAAAAAAAACGGTTTCAGCCGAGATAAAAAAAAATAACCGAAAAGGTTGACCGAAACAAAATATCAGGTTTCGGGGTTAGCCGGCCGGTTTTTCCCATCCCTCCTAAGGCACCAGGCACCAATTGACCAATTAGCTTCTCAAAATCAATTTTCAGTAAAAAATGTTCATAAAATGCTGCCGAGTTGTCTAATCGCAACATAATTGCAAATGTTGCACTTAATCTTTTGGACTCCAATCCACTGACAAGGTGATGTGCTAAGAATAAGAATATCACTACAAGAATTTCTTCCCCTGCAAGGGTATATGCAAATCTATGAGTCACGTTAATGCATATACATATATATATACATATATGTATACGTACATGGCATAGAGTGCGCAGGCCGAAGGTACATAATGCAAGCGCTTGGCAGCATACCTTAATTTCCCTCACCAGAAATGGAAACTTCCACCCAAACACTGTTGGATTCGAAAAAGTAATCCATTTCTTGGATAAAAAAATATATATTTTTGTTTTATAAGCCATTGAAGGACACATGGAAGGCATGGCTCAAAAATTCAAATTTTTTCATAATTTTTGGTGTCTCCTTTCATTTGTTTTAGGGGCCTTATTTCATTTTGACTTTTGAGGTGCCATTTCCTGCAACCCACTTCTGTCTTAAGGGCATTGTTCCGAAGCAAAACTGGCGGATTTGGGAAGAGGAAAATCCCAACGTGATCCATGTTTGGTGCTGTTTATGAGCTGGCGGCATCATCAGGCCGCACTTCTTCAAAAATGAAGAAAATAAAAATGGCACCGTCAATAGAGCAGGATTTTTTGTTTCCAAAAAACCGTGAACATGGCCTGCAAACATTTAATTTTAAGAGGATGGTGCCACATAACTTATTGCCTGCGAAACTATCGAGTTATTAAACCTAACGTCTGGCCTCCAAGGTAGTATGATTCGCAGGCTATAGACTATTTTCTGCGTGGGTATTGGAAGTCGTTGGTCAAATGCTCGAAAATTGGGGCTCCTGGATGATGTTCCTGCCACGCTCTCGTGTTGGCCAAATGACCGAAATTTGTTCTCCATTCGCATCTCTCAACTCATCAATATTAAGCATATTCATCTTTTTTATTTCTTAAGAATGTTGTTTCCTACCCTGCCGTCTTTTCACGTAAGACGATGATCGTCTGACGATATCGGTTTCGTGTAATCTTTCAAATGCCTGTCGTCAGAACGTTATCGTTTCTGAGCTGTACAGAAAGGTACAGAAAAAATCAGAAAGCACAGGATTTTGTGTTCCATGAGTAAAAATTGTGCCCCAAATTGTTCTATATACTGTCACTTTGTGTTCCAGCTGGGCAGATCTGTTAGCAGAAGATTTTCTGCACCTAGCTTTGAGGTAGGGCAAGGGAGTGAAAAACTTCAAGTTTGAAAATTCAAATTGTACTGATGTTAACTGATTTATTTGTTTGGCAAGATGTCGTATTGCTAAGTTTAATGTTACAAATATTCGCATAAAAAAAAATCCAAAGCATTACATGGAATAACCTCAAATTGTGATCAAATCGCTATCAGGCCAAACATTGACGGTACAAATCTCACTCAAAACTATAAGTTTACTAAGAAACACTGAGGATTATCTATTTCAAATTGCAGCTGAGTGGAGAACATATGACTCTCAGTTGTACTTTTCTGTTCTTTTCTGTTCTGATTTTATGTGACAGTTTTCACTTACTTGGTCTGGTCTGTTCTGTTCTAGTCTCGTTTTCGTTCATTAAATACAAGTATTCTCTGCTTCACATAACTCACGAAACGTCCAAATACCATCGTCAAGTCGATAGCATTTCCACTATAGCTAATGAGGTATTCGGCCCGAGCGAGGTATCCGTCGGAACGGAAAATTCTCCGATCTGATTAGAATCGGAGGATTTGGGCTTCGAATACCTGTTCGAAAAAATACCTCGAAGCAAAAATCATCCGTTTCTTATAAGATCGGAGAATTTTCCGTTCTGACGGATACCTCGCTAGGGCCGATTGTCTCGCATCAATTTACATATTTTGCATACAACTAAAGCAGTTTTCATGGTTTTAAAAAGACAAAATATAGTCCAGTACAGATAGCTCTTGCGGAGCAGAGCGAATGATAAAACAAAATGAGAATCGTCGTCAAAAAGCATCCATCCGATATGTGAGGTTAAAATCCCGAGTAATAAAATAGTGCTGCCACAGTAATATCTAACTTACTTAAAAGTAAAATATAGAACATCCTGACGTTCTTGTTCGAAAAGCTGCAGGCCGAAGATATAATTTAGCCCCTTAGGCTGAAAACGTACCGGATCAAACAAAACGTTTTTGATTCGATAGTCAAAAAAACGTTGTTTATTTCACACACCAAGTGAAACAGAATGTAACAAAACAAAACGTTTTGTTTTCTTGTTTCATTTGGTGTGCGTTGAAATAAAACAAAATGGAATTTTCGACTTGTTTTAGTGTTGTTTAACATGTGGTCGGACTCAGACAATGAAGTTGTGCCAATCTTACAAACAACTTTTGAAGCAATTGAGGCAACGGACGCAAATAGCAGAGAGTGGTGGCTGCAACTATATAATCTAAAACGATATGCTATTTCTTTCTTTAATAAACTTAATAGCAGAGCATAGAACTTTTAAAAATTTAATAATTTCACCAGAATGCGGATTGAAACTTTTGATTATTTGCCGGGATTAATCGAAAATGCTATCAGAAAACAAAATACGAACTATTGTATGTAAAAGAATAACTAAGGCTGAAAGATTATTTATAACTCTACGGTAAGTAAAAACAAATAAAAGAGTAAACATAGAAGCAAATAAAGCTGTAAAGTGCAACGAAAGAAGAAAATAAAAACAACGGAATCAAAATTTTGCTTTGCAAAAAACAAGAGGTCAACTATCGGTCACGAAACCGGTTTTTCTGTTTTGCTTTTGTTTTTATGTTTCGTTTCATTCGGGGTGTATTATGAAAAGAAATTAGGCAATTACCGTCAACGACGCTGGTTCCAAACAGTTTTCTTGCATTCGGTGTATGTTGCTAGTATACAAGAAACACTTCAAAACAAAAACGTGTGTTTTGTTTCGTTTTCTTTGGTGTGTGTAGTCTCATAAGAAACAATGTTCTCTTGTTTCACAAAACAAAAAAAAGTTTTGCTTTATCCGGTGTGTTTTCAGCCTTAGATTAGGTTACAATTTACTTGTGTATACAATTTTCTTCTTCATTCAAAATGTAGGAAAAACCAAATAAATGTACTTCTTTCTTTAATCAAGTTTCGCTCCACCACAGTGCTATCACCTCTCAACAAAAAGCACAACGTTGCACTTTTGTACATTATGCTCAATCGCGAATGAAAATCACATGGAATACATAAATGAAAACGTGAAATAAATACCTTAAACAAAGGCCAATTTACAAAAATCAGCATATTGCAGCGTATATATTTTAGGGTATTTTTATAAGCGAAAGTGTTAGAAAACAGAAAAGTGGTAGTACGGTAGTACGTTATGCCAGAGATATTTTTCTATAACGTAGGGCAAGTGTGCTCCGATTTTTTTGTTTTTGTTTAAAATTCGCAGACATTTTTTTCCTAAAAGGACTTATAGCAAATTAATCATTGATTTTATTCTGTAATAAAGTTATTCAGAAACTAAATAATCGTCTTCTTCTTTTTAACATTGCAAACATTAACTTTTTGGTGTCAAATTTTGCACACTAATTCATAATAAAGGCAGTCTAAAACATTTAAGAGATAAATAGAATAAATACTGAATCTAGTATAATTCATAGATAATTGTGTTTCTACATATTTACAAGTAAGAGGCAATAAACAATAATTGACATTATTTATTAACTGCAGAATAATATACCACAATGAAGTGATAATTTGATGGAATCTTGCGGCAGTCAATAAATGAAGTAGGTTTGTATATTTTATTTCAAAACCAGTATTTGTACCTACAGTTAGATTAGAACTAATTGATGTTATGTAGTAACTGTCTTCGAAATAGACGACTGCATGGTTTGAAAAAGTTGGATGCCATCAAGAGGGTAGGTACTAAATTCATGTTTGTTTTTCATTTTATAAGTTTGCAAAGCTGATGGTATGTTTACTTTACGCACGTGTATCCCAGCTACTGGGGTATGCGGATGATAACAACATCATCAGCCTTTAACAGCGTGCCGTGGTAGAGGCTTTTACGGCGATTGAAGAACAGACGAAATTGATTGGTATTGAAGTAAGTGAGAGCAAGACCAAGTGCATGCTATCAGAAAATAAACACACATCTGTTTATCGCCTAGGACATAACCTCCTTTTTGATAGTAATAACTTTGAGGTAGTTCAAGAAGTCATCTACCTTGGAGTAAACATCAACTCCACGAATGACACTGTAGTAGAGAAGATAAGAGAAATAAATAATAAACAAATAGAAAATGTGAGTCACATAAAATATCTGGGAATAATTATCGATAAGGAGATGAAATTTGCTGAACACATCCATTACATGTGCAAAAAGATTGGTAAAAAGATCGGTTTTTTAAGAGGATACGAAGAAAGATGGATTGCCTAACTGCGACAACATATTTATAACACTATTATAAAGCCGCATTTCGAATATTGTTCTACATTAACATATTCATGCTGCAATCAAGGTCAGGTAGAGAGACTCCAAAAACTCCAAAATAAAGCAATGAGAAGTATTCTTGGATGCAATAGATTCACATCAATAAGATACATGTTGGACGCGCTCAAGTGTTTAGACGTAAAAGAAAATTTGGAACTAGACACACGCTAATAGCAGTTTTTGAAATGAAGCAGGGCGCTGCACCAAGCTACCTAATAATTGGAATGACAAGGGTTGGAGAAGCACAACCGTATCAATTGAGAAGCTTCAATGATATCAGGGTAAATCGCCGGATTTCAGCATCCGCTGGCAACACGCTTTTGTACAAGGGAATACTTTTATTTAACAACTTGCCAAATGCAATAAAAAACGAAACAAATTTCAGAGTATTTCAATCTACAATCCCTGGCCAAATTATTAGACGCACTGTAGTTTTTTAATATTTTTATGTGTTGCATGAGTTTATATGCAATATTTTTATATTTAAACGTACATATAATGTGTTTTATTTAGGAGATTTTGTAAAAGATTCCATTTTGTATTTATTTTTGACGTGTTGCAGTACAGTGTTAGACAATTGATACGCGAACGTAAACAAGTACAAACAAAGTACAGAGAACTTACAGTGCGTCTAATAATTTGGCCAGGGACTGTGGATGCATAAATTTTGTAAAACATAATAGGTGACTTACTTAAAAATTTAAATGCAAACAAGGGATTAGTCTATTCAATAATAATATTTTTGATATTTAAACTTAAAATTTTGATTTTTTTAAAGTATTTTTATACTAATAATTATTTATATATAAATTGCTATTTCTACTACCAGTACTACTAATTGAGCCTAGTTCCCGCCAAGGGCAGGTGAAAAGTATCCTACTTATGTAGAGATAGTGCGTAGTTAAATCAATAAAAAAAAAATCCGATGAAGAGTTACTCGAGGAAACTGCTGGTGCTTTGGCTTGGCCCTCCTTACTCAAAGGCCAAAATGCATGCTCTTTCGAATCTTAATGTTGTTAGTTCTAGACGGGTAAGTAGAAAGGAGAAGCTAATATTCTTTCGAAAGAAAAATGCTCCAACGGTTCTGTGTGCGTGAAGGGACGAATGTAGGAGAAGGTACAACCGCAAACTGTATGAGCTGTACCAATAAGTGGATGTACTCGCAGTTCAAAAAGTGAAATTAAGTCGACTACATTGGCTCGGTCGCATTGAGCGAGTGGACAATAATGTTCCAAACAAGAGGATCTTCGACTCCCAGCGCCTAGGTTCGGGAAGTCAAGGACTACCGAACCTCCGTTTTAAAGACCAAAATATCGCAGATGCCAGAGCGCTTGGTCTGGACAAATGGAAGGAGCGTGCCCGGGATCGCAGAGGCAGAGAAAGGCAGCTGTGTCTCAGGCAGAGACTTCACGGGTCGGAATGATTTTAACCTCATTGTGTGATGACTACAGCTTGTTGATGCAGTATTAATACTAATAATCTAATAGTTTTACATAAAAACACACTTATAAATTATACTCATAACCCGAAATCTATATTTATTTGTTGAACAAATATGTGCCTGAAATTAATCTCATTTGAATACGTTTTTCGCATACCACTATTAAAAATGTCTCTGACGTATGTGAAGATTCCTTTTCAAAGTATATTTAGTGGTTTTATTGATTGATGGATGAAAATTGCTAAGCAATATGAAAATATATGGAACACAGAAATAGCTCATGTGACCTTTATTCATGCTACAAATTTTGTTGGTAATGCCACCTGCGGGGCAGCAGAGTTTTAAAAGTACGTAAGCCATCACGTTGTCGTTTTATATTATTTATACATGTCAAAGAAGTCATCTTCTGAAAAGCAAGCTTTTGAAAAAAAACGATAGTTGAATCTGATTCATGCAACAAGAGGTTGTACTTCTAAACAGAATAATGATAAATTTAGAAATTTTATTTTCAATAATTTAAGGCTATGCTTATATCCCTTATGTTCATTACTAATAAGTTGTAAATAATATATTGGATGATGAAACAAAAGCGATTTATGAATGCTACCACTTGGGCAGGGGGGGGCTTGAATTACAGCGCTGTTTAAAGGCTTGCTAAAGCCGATTCATCAGATCAGGGTAAAATTCGGACCCAGAGTAAATCACCTGTGAATAGGTACAATGTTGTCATACGGGCTGAAGCTAATTAATCCAGGCCGCACTCTTAAATTCGAAGTTATCCAAAAGGAAAATCGGAAAACAAGTCAAGTGCTACCTCCCGATGCACATTCATATGCCATTAAGACGAGCTCTGAATCTAGTAAACCTGAAAAATTTGCCCATATTAATCTACCGTTCAAGTACCGCACACATTTTTTCTTTTTTAGATTTTTCGTAGGATAGGGACTTTCTGTGAATAGTTATGTTTGCGTACTTTAATGTTTAGAATAATGTCAAATCTTTAAAATGGAGAGGGAATCCTCTCAATTCAAAGAAAAGTACGAGAATGTTTTCGCGGAGAAAAATGAAAAACGTCAAAGTTTGCCTTGAAAAGAAGCAACAGCTGTTTTTTTAGCTGGCAAAAGGATCATCACTTGACAGTTTTCATTTTCTTACTAGCCAAAATTCTGTGTGAAGAACAATGAACGAAAGCACATTCGATTTTCATTCATCTTTTTACCATTTTCTCAGTACCCGAACGCTTTTTACGTTTGCATATTAGTTCGTGAACGCACTTAATGTTGCATTACCCTAAGAGCTGGTGCACACTAAAGTTTTGTAACAAAATTATCTTTTACAAAAGAAACGACGTAATTGGATATATCCGTTTGCCGATCATCGACTCACAAAAGGCACACTTTCTTCTTCTTTCTTTTCACTAACGACGAGGTTATGACCTAGCCTAAAACTGAAAGGAACATTACCCTCCCACTTCACTGCATCCTACTCCTCCCTACCGGTTTGACACCAAAAAGCATCGATAGGAATCCCGATCTTGAATCACTTCATTACTGAGGCTAATCAAACGCTGGTGCTGTTGCATTTTTGTGATCCAATTTAGTGCCGATGCACTGCACATGTGCGTCTTTTAAACGGGCGGCAACGCAACGGTACCGTGTTTGTGAGCACCACCCAATCTGGTTGTGAGTTCAAAAGCTGTGGCGCGGTCAATTCGCAAGGCAACTACGAGTCCCTGCTAATGAAATCACTGTGATAAATATCACATCTGATTATCAGCTATTCACTGAAAATTTCCCTTTGAGCAAGTGAAAGAAATCCACCCTAATTTCTCAGTGAGTTACAGATGTCAAAAGATGTACACGAGCGTCACGTCGTCCTTGAGACGCACTGGATGCAATGTACGGAAGGCATACTTTAAAAAACAAAGGTAGATATTTATGAATACATTACAAGAATACTCCAGAAGAGTTTCGGTTGTGGATTATTAGCCGGAGAGCAATCTTCGATATAGGACGAATCTTGTATGCGTCTGATGAGCCGATCCGTGTGCAGAAGGCATAAGTCTTAGCTACATCTGTGAACTTGACAGCAATAACAGATGGTGGGCAACGCATTCAAACAATTTGTCCTAAGAACTTGCCCTTTGCATTTTTGATGGGTTCGTAAGATCTCTCCTTAAACGGTCACTCTCCAATTTTTTCAATATAGGTTCTTTGACGGAAAGGCTTCCTCGGATAACTGCTTATTTGATCAAGTTTTGTTACTCCTGCAGTCATGCGAAGCATCTTTATTCCAGCTGCCGTTAATTTACACTCATACTTTTTTCTACGCTGCCCAACATTTTGAACCGTATGTGAGCGCCACGCACAACACCCTGCACTTACGTGAAAATTGAGATGTCGTCACCACAGGTTGCTTCGCTATTGAAAAAAAGAGAGATGGGATAGATTTTTGGCCCATTTGTAGGGGCTTTTCCTCCACGAATGGCGTCTGAAGAACTAATAAATGTAGGTAGCTTAAAGGACTTATATTAAGGTCTGTTTATGTTTGCTTCGACCACCAAATGGCCAGAATGAACGAAATATTTTAGAAACATTTAAGAGAGAAAGAAATATTTATGAAATTCATCTGTAATATTTTTAAATGTTTCCTTCCTTGTGGACACCGATGCAAAATTTCATTTTTAATAGAAACCGTTTTTGACACATTTTTTTAAGCAATTTTTCCTTCCATCGGACAGCAAAAGTGAACGCAACTGGAGAAATTCACTATTATTATTATTATACTATTGCGAAGTCCTTACATTTGTTTAGTTTTGTACGGCGCTATACGCACCGTTCCAACGTTTAAAGTTTTACATGTAGCTATGGTTTTAGATTCCTGTACATATTCATAATAATGAATTTAAACAATTTGGGAACAATTCGGCCGAATAATCTAAGGATAAGGTTCTAGCCTTTATATTTTCCGCAAAAGCAAGTTTGGTGTTCAAGACAATTTCCAAATACTTACTTGAATGTGCTAAACGATTACATATATTTGATACAGCGGGTAGCAAGTAGTTGTCTGCCATCTCGGTACCCCCGTACTTTCCCCACCCACAAAATGTGTTGTCGAATATAAATAAAATTATCTGTTGACATACGAAAACAAATTAAGTCTCACTAATAACTAAATAATTTCACTTTAGTGGGATCACAACCAGTAAAAGCCTGAACGGAAAAGTATTAAACTGAAAGGTTATAGTTTAACGTCCTTATTTGTTCAACTACATATACGAGTCAGGCTAAAAATACTCCACAACACTAAACTTTATAACACGCGCTCCGTGCTTATCAAACTGGCTTAGCAATACTTTGATACTCTTACAAATTGTTAACAATAAAAGCATGCCACAAGCTGTTTATTAATCCAATAAGCCTCAACAACAAACAAACTGATAACAAAGTGTGTCTGCTTTGATTATTTTCGGTACTAGCAACAACAATTTTTTCATTGTAAACTTGTTTGCAATAGAGACCATGTGCGATATTTTTAATCAATTGTTTTTAGAAAGACTCTCGTGATGTCTAAAAAAAACTAAAAATACTCATTATCAAAAATACTTTAGTCTGACACAAAATTATCAAAACATCGATTCACCTTCCGACTTTATTTGTTCAACATTGACACTTGAAAGAGTAGATAATGACGGCGACAATAACAGTCTGGACACCACACTTTACTCAAATTTTGAATAATAAAATAAATTATATCACCATACCTTAAAAATCGGGCGATAACTTTCACAAACACATCCTTTTGCTTTAATGATATTCCATGAACAATTTCCTTAATCGCCATTTCACTTTGATCCTCCTCATTAACGTAACATTGATTTTTGCAATTTTCGTTAATAATATAACTAAGATTGCATTCTGAAGAAGGATCATTCATTTTGTAATAAACCGACAAAACAACCGTATCAAACAAATTGGAAACGAACTCACGAAGTTAAGTTGATAGTAGCTGGTACGAAAGTGTGGTAAACCACACAATTAATGCAATATTTATAAAGATGTACAAAGTTTTTTTATTATGGGATGAATTTGCTAATTAAATGCTAAACAAGAATAAACAGCCCAATTCAGAACCAAATTTTGAATAACACCTTTGTGTGCATTGTGAAAAAATAGCTTAGCAGAAGAAACACATTTTTTTAGCTGAATTTTTGAAATACACAAATACCTTCAGTTCGTAGACAACAAATTTGTATGTATGCAATGTGCTAATTAAGTTAAGTGAATAACAACCATATAAATCGGAGAGATATCACGTGTGATGGCTCTGAGATCGTTGAAAACAACACGCCCACTTTTATATCCAATAGAGTTGTTTGAAGACGCGCGCGTGTGGCGTGTTGTTGGTAAAAAAGTTGTTTTTGAACTTCAGAGTCATTGGACTTTTACATGTTGACAAGTCTTGGAAAACACCGTTTGCCTATGAATTATTATACTAAATATCATGTGACTAGCCTCTTTGTCGTGAATGATGGTGAAATCCAAAATGCATCAGATACTTTAAAGATGCAATCTTCTAAACGCATCCGAGACGTTATTGATGCGCATCAACTGAGCAAACTAAGAATCGATCATTTTTTCGATGCTTTCATTTGACATTTGCAACAAATCGTATCAAAAAAATATTTCTAGCGCATCGAAACTTTGACTAAGTTCCGAAATGTAAAAAAAGGTTTCGATTCGGTAGCAATACTTTTTGATACACATCTGCAGTACAACCATGATGCGTAGTTTGCTCAGTTGATGCGCATCAATAACGTTTGGGATGTGTTTTGAAAGAAACTTGCGACTTTGTAAAAATTTTCTCTTCTCCTAGATGAATTCCAAAATGCATCAGAAACTTTAAAGATGCATTTATTAGTTCCGAAACTCTAACGAGACAATTACGACAAAGTTGCAATTTTCTAAATGCATCCGAAATGTTATTGATGCGCATCAACTGAGCAAACTAAGCATCGATCATTTTTTCGATGCTTTCATTTGACATTTGCAACAAATCGTATCAAACAAGTATTTTTACCGCATCGAAACTTTGACTAAGTTCCGAAATGTAAAAAAAGGTTTCGATTCCGCAAGAATACTTTTTGATACACATCTGCAGTACAACCATGATGCGTAGTTTGCTTTGTTCCTCTCTTGGGTGAATTTCAAAATGCATCAGATACTTCAAAGATGCATTTATTAGTTCCGAAACTCTAACAAGGCAATTACGACAAAGTCGCAATCTTCTAAACGCATCCGAAACGTTATTGATGCGCATCAACTGAGCAAACTAACTGACTAAGTTCCGAAATGTAAAAAAAAGGTTTCGATTAGCAAGAATACAAAGCTAGTTTGCTCAGTTGATGCGCATCAATAACGTTTGGGATGTGTTTAGAAAGAAACTTGCGACATTGTAATAATGTTCTATTCTCCTCTCTCGAAACGTATGACTTTGGATCTAAAACGTATCTAATGTATTTTGGAACTAACCATTTTTTTACGTTTTGAAACTTTGCCTGACTTTAGAAAAACATCAAATCGTTTATGAATCTATTCGTTTTTCTATATATTTCAGGAGAATCCTTTACATAAGTTTTAAAACTCAAAAACTAATGACAGAAGGTTAACTTTAAATTAAAGTCCTTTGTTTCAGATTTATTTTAGTCACACCTGCTGCGAAGGCTCAATAAAAAAAGAGGCAAATAACGATAATAACTTCAGCATCACCCCGGAATAAAACAGAAAAACACGTTTTAAAGTTGCTTCTTGTTTCTAGGTCAATGGATATACATACATATTTAGAAAATGATTAAATTAATTTGTTTTTACACAGCTAAACCACTAAAAAAATTAAATGAGTATAAGGCATTAACGGTCCATACAAGGCCTAAAACAAGCTGCAACCATTTGCTTGTGCAAAGTGGAAGGGATCTACAATTTTAAGCAATTTTCAGAAGCTTATCAGGACAATTGATACTCTTGGATGTTTGTCACACGTTCCAAGATGCAGGGCAGAGGGAAAAAACGTTGCTGGTTTTACTTGGCCTCGAAGGGATTTGAACGCGAGACCTTAAGATTAGTAGTCCAACACTCTAACCTTGGCTCCAGTGCTCCGACAGTTGCGTGTGATTTAGCTACGTGCAATTCAGCTACAAAAAATTAGCATTAGTTATCAAATTCTAACAGCATGACTCATGAATCATGATAATTTATTATTTACGAACTTTAGTACAAACAATACAAATTGCACCGGTAGCTAACCTGGGCTTTCAGCTGACGGTGAATGGAAAATAATCATATCTGCCATCCTTTCACACACGCCTTACAGCTATCACATGATTATATTATTTACAATATCAATTATCCATAAATGTGTTATAAAATAATATTATTTAGAGCTGATAGATACATATAGAAAAAACGGATGATTTTTAATTGCTTTCCATCGCCTGGTACTAACCGCTCCATTATTGCTCTAAGATATTAATTTAAATACAGTAGAAGCTCGAAAATGAGAAAAAAAACTTTTGGCAAATTCTTCCAATTTTCAAGCGTTTTTATTTTAACAGTAGAGACCACTATATTAACCCATACCTATTCTTTTGTCCATAGTGTATAAAACTCAGTAAAATCAAAAAAGAAAAAGCGTATACAACTGATTTGTTTAAAAAAGAGGATTGCCTCTCTTATTGTAGTTTTCTTTAAATCGCTGCATTCCTTCGTTTCTCTTAGCAACCACCATCGATAATAAGCTTTGTCTGTAGTAAAGCTTAGTCAACCTTATGGCATTTTGGTCCATGGGTTGTAAATGGGTGTCACATTTGGTGGAAGAAACATAACTACAATTTTTCCATCATCGCTTTGCATTATGTTCATGGCTTGTTGCATTGTCGAGCAGAAGTAATGCTATGTTCATCCATGTAAACAAATTAAAAATCATGCATTTCCACTTCAAATTTTACAAACCTGTCACACGAATGAATTAAACCACTTCCGAAAAATAAATGCTGTCATCCAAGCGGATTTGGATGAGTCGTACTCAAGTGGGGTTTCAAAATGTTCGAAACGTCTCGGATTTTTAGACTTGCCAATAACAAGTGGCTTAATTTTGTGTGTCCCGGAAGCATTGCAGCACAACATAAAAGTTATTCTTCCCTTGGAAGTTTTAAGCCCAGGAGCATTTTTTTTCGCTGCTGGAGTTTTGTCAGGCAGTAATCTATAAAATATACCAGACTCATCTGCTTTATAGATTTGATCCTGTGTCAAACACATTTTCCTGATTTTTTCGTCAAATTTTCGCTGAAATGGCACAACAGAGCTTACATTGCAAGGTAACCATTCCCCACACACTTTGAGATGGCGTAATCCAAAACGCCGTTTGAAATTTTGTAGCTGTACATCAATTGCATTGAAACCAGCATTACAATCCAAGGGTGCTACAATTGCAATAGCTTTTTGTTTAATAATGGGATGGTTTAACACACAGTTTCTTTCGCGCTGCTGTAGATCCAAGTACACAGTTTATTTTCCATTATTGGAAATTCAGCAATATGAAGCGTTTTCTTTTTCTCTGGCAAAAAACGAAATTGTTACTTTGTCCATTATTAACAGTTCCTTTTTTTCAAAAAAGTAGTAAATGACGGTGCATCCGCATACTACTAAGCTAAAGCTTTATTTGGAACACCCTTTTTAATCTGCTCAATGATCTTGGACTTCACTTCTAATGAGAGTGTTTGTTTTTTTTGCTTATTGCAATTGGAGGTATTTTCACTCACTTGGACACAATGATAATAAAACTGCCTTCACACCTTTAACCTTTCGGAGGTAATGACAATGAACAATCCTGTAGCATATTGAAACATAACACAAAATATAGCAACCAGAAACAAGGAAAGGTGCCATAATATTCGTTAGCTAGACACCAGTCTAGACACATCCACCAATCCACTTTCGCACTCGTACAGTGGGCAGAGTACTTCAAGATCTTGATGTTCATAAATAGGCTGGTTCAGCCCTATCGTTCTGGAAAGGTGTTCTTTCTCGCTGGCAAAACCATTGCGCTAGCTTTTCTATCTATCCTTTTCTTCAGGGCTCTTCCCGAGAAGATGGAAAACAGAATTTGTCCAGCCTGTCCCCAAAAAAGCGAATCTTCATCTCCCTCCTCCTACCGACCAATTGAAATAACTTCCCTTCTTTCCAAGGTCATGGAAACGCTGATAAACCGTTAGCTCATGAAATATCTTGAATCCCGAAAACTTCTTAATGACCGGCAGTACGGTTTTCGCAGCAACAGGTCCACTAGTGATTGGATGACTTATCTAAGATCTTATGTAAGATCGTTGCGCTTGATATTTCAAAGGCATTTGATAGAGTTTTGTACCAAGGTCTCTTGTCGAAAATGCGTGCATTTGGAATCGATGATACCTTTCTTCAATGGATTAGAAATCACCTTTCGGATCACCTTCAATTCAAGTTGTTTTGAACGGTTTCAAGTCTGCAACTTACCAAATAAATGCTAGTGTTCCCCAAGGCTCTGTTTTGTCTCTGACTCTCTTTCTCATTTTTATAGATGATCTCCTGTCTATTTCCTCTAATCCAATCCACTCCTTTGCCGATGACAGTACCCTCGGCAATTCATATTCGGTTCTCGGTTCACGACCCTCATATTTGGGTGTGAAACTGGAACGGTAACGTATGTTAAGCTCATTGAATTCAGATTTCGACAGCATAACTCAGTGGGGTTTAACTAATAGAGTGGAATTTAATGCTTCCAAAACGCAATGCTGTCTTCTGCCATTAAAGCAAAACCCTAACACCGTGCCATTGTCCATGAATGACACTTGCATCGTTGAAAACGAACGGCTTTCCATTCTCGGTATGTGTTTTAATGACAACTTTCGTTGGAATGACCACATATTCGATGTCGCCAAGAATGCTGCGAAATACCTAGGCTTCCTTAAGCGCCGCAAGAAATATTTCACTCCCTCTGATCTGGCTACTATTTATACGGCTTTTATACGCCCAAATTTGAGTGCAATGAGCATATCTGTTCTGAAGCACCAATTACTTATT
Organism: Portevinia maculata; assembly: GCA_949715645.1. Lineage (NCBI taxonomy): Eukaryota > Metazoa > Arthropoda > Insecta > Diptera > Syrphidae > Portevinia > Portevinia maculata. The sequence continues at coordinate 263,944,931 of OX454526.1, forward strand.
TGGAGCCACTTGACAGGATCCAAAAACGCGCGATAAAACTCATTGGTGACTGTAACATAGCGAGATCGCTTGACTCTCTTAGTTATCGTCGCAATGACTATTGTCTCTCATTATTTTATCGTTGTTTCCACCATAAGTGCTCAAACGAAATGGGCAGTTGCATTTCACCCCTAAAACATTTCAACCTTAATACCCGCTGTGCAAGGAATGCGCATCAGTTTACCCTTAAGCCTGTATTCGGACGTACAGCGAAATACAAGGAATATTTCCTTAGCCGTACAATTCGAATGTGGAATGCTCTTCCCCGCTCCATTTTTCCATTACAGTATAATCTACAAACATTTAAAACCAACTTGTATCGGCATCTCTCCCTATCTTCTAACCCTAATTTGCTTAACGCCCGCGCTGTGTAGCTACTACATTATAAGGGTATTCAAAAATCCCTTTAGTGCGAGTACATTTAAACAAAAAAATTGTCGACTTAGAACTCTAAACAATTCCAAGCACATAAATTGAGTTGAACAAAATACATGCGTAAATGCAACTGGAGAAGCATTAGCTTGAAAATATTATTTTTTAATTTCCAAGCTGTTCACACAAAATAAAATTGTATTCTAATTTTCACGAGTTGTAATTATCGTGCTTTACCAGCATTTACATATTTGTATTTTCGAAATTTTGTAAGTAGTGGCTTTAATTCGAAAACAAAAACGCCGGTGAACAATGTTGTTTTGCAGGTTTTGTTTAAGGGTATAAGTGACAATAATAAGTTAATATATAGTTTACACAGTAAATAATGATAACATCTCTTTCTAACAGAATTTAAATAAAAGGTGACTTACAGATTATCTTCAATGTTGTTATCTACACTTGTATGCGTATCGTAAAAGGATAACTTCCGATTGGCAAATACCAGATTAAAAAATGGTTCAGATCTTCCATAACGATTCTGAAAAAAAGAAAGGAATTTTGTGAAAGAGCTAATTGAAAATAATTTATGTTTCTGATTTGTTTAGGAAATTTTCTGGTAATTTCAAGAAGTGAAACGTCCCTACACCTATATTAAATTTAAAAATCACAACCAAGAATTTAAAAGTAAACATATGGAAAAGCTACATTCCGCTTGTTGGATACTCTATCTATGTTCCTATTCCCAAAGTAGGTGTTTCATTATGGCGAGTCTTCGTCCATTTTGGAAGATTTTTTTTGTATTGGTATTCTAACAAAATGACACAAAAGTTATTAATTTGGTCAAAAAGCTCCCAAAAGACGAACAAAACTGTTTGGTCATTTTGAACATAAATATTTTGTATACCCTATTCTAAGGGTATATTAATGTTGACTCATAGTTTGTAACATACCTTAATATTGCACGTAGACAACTAAAAGTTACTATGTATATTTATGATCAGCATCGGTAGTAATGTCGATCTAGCCATGTCCGTTCGTCCGTCCGTCCGTCTGTCGGCAAAAATTAGGCCTTTAAACTGGGCCTAGAAAGCTGAAATTTTAACCATATACTCTCTATGGGCCCGAAATAATCAAGTTTAAGAATTTTTGAAATCCGACCAGAGACGCCCACAAATTCAAAAAAAAACGAATTTATCGAAAAAATCGAATTTTGAGCTGGAAAGCTGAAATTTTTTATATATGATTTTTGACTCCTAAAACTGGTCGGGAGATAAAATTTCTAAAATCCGCCTACTGACACGCCCACATTTAAATGAAACAAATTTATTGAAAAGTCAAAGTTTGAGCTAGGAAACTGAAATGCATAATATAGACCAGCGTTGCCAGACGTCCCGATTTTTAAATCAAAATTAAATATCCCGCGCGGGACAGGCTCAGTCCCGCTTTTCGGGGATAACTCGACCGCGCACGCAGCGTGCTGAGGAAGCGTGGGTATGTGGCACAGACAAGTGTGTACTGGCCGCCCGCCGGGCGCGTAATGAAGATAAGAAAGCGGCAGAGAGAGTAGGGTTGCCAGCCGTTGAGAGAGTAATCAAGGTTTGGCCTGCTTTGAGAAGCTACTAGCAAAGCTATAAGCCAGAATCATGTGCGAAAGCCGTTAAAAAGTTTTTTTACTCTGAAGCCGAGGAAAGAAAAACTCTAGCCTACACGGTTAAAAATCTGGGGGTGTTTTTTAATACTGCCTCAATATTACAGGTGTATGCAATACAAGAAAAATTTGTTTTTAATATTTTCAATTTATTGAATTTTGTTCGTAATAATTTTGTATTAAAGTTCAATATTTTTGTCATTAAATTGCTCATTTTAATACAGGTTTTCAAACTTTAACCTGAAATGATTAAAATCTATTTTTTTAGGCCTACAATCTAATCCTATCTTTATTAAAACTATATTTCAACCAACTTATTATATTAAAATTATAAACTGTAACACCCAGTCTAATTACATTTTAATACGTGGTTATTACAATGCCTTCCATTTTAAAACTTTTGTATTAGGTTTTAATACAAGATCTTGGCCGAAGTGAAGGTAATAAAAAGTTATATTTAAATTCAATGTTTAGTATACTATAAATTAATACATTATGCACTTAGTTCCTAACTCTCGGCTATATTATACACTGAAATATATAACAGTATTATTATTTAATACATCAGTATTAAATTTAAATATTGAATAAAATATTTTGAACCCTTTGATACTATAATGTTTTATCCTTTAGTATTACTTCGTAACGAAAGAGAATTACTTTTTAGCAATTCAGTATTACTTTTTAACCCTTCAGCAATAGTTTTAAATATTTCACTATTACTTTTTAGATTATAGTATAGAATTACTTTATAACCCTTCAGTACTAGAATTAAATATTTCAGTATGTATTACATTTTAATACTCTAGAATTAGTTTTTAACCCTTCAGTATTAGATTTTAATATTTCGGTATTACATTTTAGCCCAAAGGATATTATTTTGTCGGTTGGTTTCGTTGATGAAAAATGCTGAAAAAAACGCTATAAAATGTATAAAAGTGAAAAAACAATCTAACGATATTGAAGAACCAATAACTAACGAGGATATATTTTTATCAAGTAAGTAACTACATAAGATCAAAGCTTTTTTGAGAGATAATAACTTTTAGTGTCAAAGTTTTCTGATTTTAACTTGTATTTACCAATGCAATTTCGTGTTTTTATTTAGTTTAGAAGGCGAAGAAGTTAAAGGTGGATTCATTGTAAAAGATCGGGACGGTGTAGAGATTCCGGTTGATTGTCTCACAAATATAGTGAGAAAATCCGGTTGAACTTGTCGGAGAAAATCTACAAAAGCAAGATGCAGCTATCGGAAGTAGTCTTCATATATACAAAGACGTAAGAAACTTGTTTCATAATAAATATAATATAGGTATACATGAGTATTTTCTTCTTCTAGAAGCATTCATTTAAGCCAGCCCAGCGGCATATATTTGAAAGGAATACTCCAGCACAAATGCTCTGAAGGATTCTTCTCGAAGGGCATTAGTGACAACAGTGTTTATTTTTAATAAAATGTATTTACATACATACTTGAAAAAGTACCGTACCATTTTTTACTTTGGAAAATTTAGCTTTTGAATAGATAAAGGCATCATGAAAGGATATAAACTCAGTAGTATGTTGGTAAGTTATTTTGCCTTAACAAATACATAACAAAACATTTCGAATATAAATAGATGGAATTATTTAATTCAAAATAATATTGTTTTGAATCAATATAAACCTATCATTTAATAAGCTTTTTATACTCAAATTTAATAAAACTTTATATTTAAATGTGCCACGTTGTGTATTTAATATTACATTTTAATACTTAAAACTAATCCAATTTTGTGTTTAAATGTAATACAATTTGTGTTATATAGATAATAACCCCGCTTTACTTAAAAGTAATACAATTTTGTATTAAAACATAGTATTTTTGGAGTTAAATTCAAATCAAATCTGCATTAGTATTAAAATATAATAGTGTTGTATTCTATTCTAATATTTTTTGGGTTAATAACAAGTCAAAGAAATATTGAACTTAAAGTAAAAACATTAGAATTCAATACTTAACTTTGGTTTGGTTTCAATACTTTAGGTGTAGAAAACAATCTTAAGCTAGGTTAAAATGTAATATAATGGATATATTTTTTTAATAGCAGATATTATTTGATTTCAATAAATCTTTTATTAATTTTTCGAATTAAATATATTCCAAATATTAAATTTCAATATTTTTCCAGCGTTGTCATATATATGTACAACCCTAAAAACATTAAATTTAACGCCAGGATTTTTAACCGTATACTTGCATTTTGTTTATAATGTGATGAGTGCTTTTGGTACATTAATAAAAGAGTCTCAGGGAAATGATATTGCCATAACAGAAATACATGAGTCATTGTGCATCTTCCGCTCAAGGTTGACTGAAAGGCTAAGGGATTGGTTTTTCGGCTACCAGACGAAAACAGATTTTAAATAAATTGGTTGAATCTGAACGGACCAAAGCCATCGAAGACTTCAAAATTTTTTAAACAAATTGCCAACTATATATAGACAAACGTTATAATTTTTCAGATGAAAATATTTTTTCTATAGATTTAAATTCATAAACCTGGAAAGTGAAATTAGTTTTGACATGATTGAAAATGCGTATCTTTAATAAAATTGACAGGAGATATTTCGGTAGATAACTTAAATGAAGAATTTAACTTGTTAAAATCATCCTTGAACGTATTAATAGGAAATTGCAAAGAGCCCCCTGCCACCACCGCACAGAAATGGCACCAGCTCTTTCAACAGTTTCCTAAAAAAGATAACAGGAATATGTTTAAACTAGTGTCTTTCATATTAAGTATCCCAACATCAAACTGAACGCGTTTTTTCCCAGATGAATTTAAAATGGTCGGATGCCAGAAATAAATGCTCCGTAAATTTAATGAAAGCAGAATTACTCATCCAGTTTAATCTACAGCTATCCTGTGAAGAGTTCTTCATCTTTATTAAAGAGAAAAAGGAAACTTTAAAAGAAGTTAAATCTTCACAGAAATATTATGAATAAGGAATTCTTATAAATAATTATTCTCTTATTGTAAGTTGCAATTTGTAACACTCACTCCACAGACTATTGTTTAAAACGCCATATTTTTCTAATGAATAAAACTTTTTTGATATCGATTTCATTTTTGTTCCTGAAGACGAATAACATCTATTTAACGATAGAGTGCATCTGATTTAAAATAGTATATTTTTATTAAAATACATTTTCTATGGCTATTTTTGCTATCTATTGTCACGTAAACGTAATTTCAATTCAAATAAAAAGATAAATATTTGAAAACTTCTGATTATGTACGTTTTTTTACTGTCCTGCTTTCGACGAAAGAATCCCGCTGTTTTCACTCAAAAAGTTCCAAAATCCCGACTTGGCAAAAAAAAATGGCAACGCTGATATAGACTCTCTAGGTGCCCTAACAATTCAACCATGCTTAGAGTTTTGTCACACCCACTTATGAGGGATAGGAATAAGAAAAGGGTATCCAACAGTTCGCCCAAGCGGACTGTAGCCCCTCCCTATGTTTTGTTACTGTATTTTTCTAATTGTTTAAGGAATTATTAAAACAAACAACGGTTTTGTCACAAACATAAAGTGGCAAAAAGCTTTGTACCTGTAAATTTACTAATAAACATGTTGTGAGTATGCAACATTTTTTTTCCCAAATTTTTAAGACACTTAGGGAGTAAATATTCTAAGTTTCAAATCCAATTTAAAGGTCTTATAATTGGTGATGGATAGACGGGCGGACATGTAGTAACGTTTATGGGTCTAAGACCAATAATAAGGCATATTACAAACTATCAGTAAAAATTAATAAAGTTTCCCTAAATAGGATAGCGTATAAAAACTTTCAAGTGTAAAATACGTATCCTTAACAAAATTTTTAAACGATTCTGGAGCATAATGGATCCAATCAAATTCATTAAGCGATTTTTTGAATTATGTTTCTTAAACAATCGGAAAACCTGCGACTTTGATTGTTAAGAAATTGTTTTATGATTTTTTCCTGTTTACTGGAAAACCGCTCGCATTAAACCGATTTCCAAAAAAAGGGCGAATAATATGTATAATATCTGCCCAATTACTTTAGGGACCATGTATGACCCTATCAGAAATTTTAGTAGATTTTACAAATGACGTGGAATGTCAATTCGGTTTTGACATTTATGAAGAAAACAAAATTAGAATTGGTGTAAATAAGCAATGAAGAGATATTCTCCTGAGGAGTGCGGAATCATAGCGGAATATCGTGAAGCTCTGAAGAAAACCATTGAAAATATAAAAAGAGCAAAAATATGTAGTAATAAACTAGTGTGGTAAGTGAACCGGGTGGTCCACACAATAAACTTCCCAGTGTAATATGAATATAATAATAAAAAATAGGAGTAAGGGGATAAATAAGGTTTAGAATAGAAAATAAGCATGATTTTTGTCAGCGAGTTTGAAAGTAATAATTTAAATAAAAGAACAATAAATAGAGCAACGAAAACTTAATAAAATCAATACTTTTCGTTTCATTTCTTCTTTCATTATAAGTATTGATTTTTGTTCACTATTTATATTTAAAAAAAAATATGAGTTGCTCTTTGATTAGATTAGATTCGAATTATCGTTTTTTTTACGGACCATGACCAGTTAAAATAACATCCCTGCGATGTTAACCAGTCTTTTTGTTATAACAAAAAAAACCGGCTCCATGGAATTCAAAATAACTTCTATTAGACCATATTTCCATCAATACGCGCGTCGATTGGGACTATAACCAAGTCGATATCATTTTCGCTACGTGAGAAAACACACACACATATTTCTTCACCTCGCGGAGTAACGGTAATTGGGTTCGCCGATGACATTGCGGCTAAACATATCCGTGCTGTAGAATCAGCTACAAATGAAGCCATTTCCCAGATAAAGGACTGGCTTTAATCCGCCGGACTAGAATTGGCCGACCATAAAACAGAATCCGGCCTTATATCAAGTAGAAAAATGGCAGAGTTCGCTAGCTTTCAGGTGGTTAGCCAAATCATCAGATCAAAAGAGGCGGTTAAATATCTTGAAGTAATGTTGGACACTAGGCTGCAGTTTTAAACTCAAGTTAACTACCAACCCAAAAAGGCAGCGCAACTACAGGGAGCTCTTTCGCGCATGCTGCCTAAAATCGTTGGACCTGGTTACGCTATAAGGATACTCCTCTCCAGAGTAATAACCTTCGTTTTGTTATATGCCGCCTTAATAAGGACAAAGGAGACTAAGAACAAAGGGAGGGGCTACAGTCCGCTTGGGCGAACTGTTGGATACCCTATTTTTATTCCTATCCCTCATAAGTGGGCGTGACAAAAGTCCAAGTTTAGTTGAATTGTTAAGAACGCTTTTTATATTTTGTTATATAACATTTAAAGGATTTAATCGAAAAAAAACGCTCCCTAGCTCAAACTTTGGGTTTTCAATAAAATTGTTTTATTAAATTGTGGGCGTGTCAGTAGGCGGATTTAAAAAAATATTTCAACATAAGTATAAAGGGCACCTAGAGAGTCTATATTATAAATTTCAGTTTCCTAGCTCAAACTTTGGCTTTTCAACAAAATTGTTTTAATTAATTGTGGGCGTGTTTTATAAATTTTATCTCCCGACCAGTTTTAGGAGTCAAAAATCATACATACAAATTTTCAGCTTTCTAGCTCATAATTCGATTTTTTCGAAAAATTTGTTTTTTTGAGTTTGTGGGCGTGTCTGTGGGCGGATTTCAAAAATTCTTAAACTCGATTATTTCAGCTTTCTAGGCCCAGTTTAAAGGCCTAATTTTTGCCGACGGACGGACGGACGGTCATGGCTAGATCGACATTACTCTCGATGCTGATCATAAATATAGTAACTTTTAGGGGTCTACGGTATGTTACAAACTATGAGTCAAAATTAATATACCCTTAAAATAAGGTACAAAAAGGCTACACTTTTTTTCGAGTTACCAATACGACGCTAACGTGCCTCACTTTTTTTCAATTCGTCTCTTTTATAATAAGTTGCTTGACCTAATTAAATGGGATTGTGTTGAATATCTTGACTCATGGTCTTCGTTCTGGTTCGCATAACCTTCCTATTAGCAAGTGAATGCACTACCATCGCACCATTGACAATTCAAATTGTTATATCTGGACTGTAGCGCCGAAAGTTTCTGTCAAGGAGAGGATATTCTACGAAATCACGCCATAAAGCTTATGGGAGATGAAACCATTGCAAACCCTGGCATCACCAGCTTCCTAATGCCTTCATTAGAAAAAACATTAACAACAGTATTAATAGCCTAAATAAGGGTGGCCCATTAAGGGTGGCGACGGTGTAGAGGTTAGTGTGTTGGCTTGTGACCCGTGCGGTGCAGGTTCAATCCCCATGGGGAACAACAACATACGCCACCCAATCACATGCCTCTACACCAAAAGGAGGATTTCTGTAGTACAATGGAACGTTACCGAGTCTGAGTGCTCTGGGATTTGGATTTCCTTTCTTTATAAAAAAAAAAAGAAAGAAGAAGAAAAAGAATAGCCTAAATTGAAAAATAAATAATATAACCACAACTCAATAATGGTACTTGTGACTTTCTCCCCACTGTAGTTTTTTAGTCCACGTGTTTTTTGGTTTGAACATTTCACCAACACAATGTATATTTTGCTTGTCACATATTTTTTTTAATAAACAAACATTTATTTTATAAAAATGAGAATGAAACTCAAGCTCAAGGCCACATTCTAATTTGATTATTCGATTTCCCATGTGCGTCTCCATCTATACATCTAAATCACCACAAATCTGTCAAAATGTATTTCTTCGGGACTTTGATCTCGTATAGGAGTAGAAAAAAAAGAACAAGAAGAGCAAACGAATAACTATAATGTTATGCGGCTATGCCTATCTAATCTATACATAGGCAAGACAAATATCAGCAAAATACCCAAAATAAGTAAATTCACCACGACTCAATAGTGGTACTTGCGTCTTTCTTGTCCACGTGTTTTTTGTTGTGAACATTTCACCTACACAACGTATTTTCCTTGTCAAATAAACTCAAGTTCAAGGGCACATATTAATTTGATTATTCGATTTTTCATGTGCGTCTTCATCTACACATCACCATAATTCTGTCCAAGAATTATTTCTTCAGGACTTTAATCTCTTAGAGGTGTAGAAAAAGAGAACAAGAAGAGCAAACAAATAACTATGTATAGTATATGTTATGCCAGCAAAATACACAAAATAGAGGAACAATTTTTTTTGAGGATCTAGGTACAGCGAAAGATTTAGCTGTTGCTAAGTGAATGCGACGGAATAATCACGACTTTGGGCTTTCTGGTATTGGTAGGTACTGCAAAGTGAAAGCTCAAAATTAGATTTTTTTAGTTTCGATAATTGTAAACAAACTCGTACATTGGTATTGCAATATAGAAAAGAGAAGTTGTGTGTTTTGAAAAGGAAAAAACTTGCAAATAGCTGCGATTTTGACACCTCATAGTTTGAAAATTTGCAGCTGTTAAATAAATAAAAACTTTTCAGAATAATACGTTCGAAATACATTATAATGTACCGGCAAGGAATACCGACTATAGGCGCTTACGTTTATGTATGTATTATAAATGTATTTATTATCACTTTTGAAATTTATCTATGCATAATCTGTTAGTAAAAATAAGATAGCCATTATTGTCTCTTGACGCACATTTAAACTCGTAAGCACACGTTGAAAAAAACGTCTAGACACTTTATTTGAAGAACACACACACGTGATTTTTATTATGTACATCTTGCGCTGTTATTCGAATATGTTCGGAGAACCATAGAAAGATACTGGTATCTTAATAATAACATTTTATAAACAAACATTAAAAGCTGGTAGCAAAATATATAAAGAGTTCGCTGGTACTATAAAATTAAAGCACTATAAAGTTTATTGAGGTATTTATCAGTGATACTATTTGTCCCGTTCAGTAGGTTAATTGTATAACATGTTATCAGCCATTCATAAAGATTTATCAAACAAGTTTGAATCAGTTTTACTTTTTTATAAATAGACGTCATTGTTAAATCAAAGTAGGAAAGGACAAATAATTGAAGCTTTAAAGACGCATTACCTAATTAGCATCAGCATTCTCTATAAATATCTTGATATATGTATATTTTATCGCTTTTTAGGTTAATATCTTGGATTTTGATTCTTCTTCTTTTCTAACATTTTTATGATTCTAGTTTGTATTTTTTTTACGGTGAGGTTGTGATCAAAATGAAAAAGGATCGTAACTCTTCCTCTTTATGGAATCCCAACTGGCCCGCCTTTGGGGTTCGGTGGTTCGACCTCAATAAACATCGGCAGCGTGGCCGTTTTAAGATCACTTCTTTACTGCCAATCCTGGGCCACTTATTATTCACACTTTATATAAATGAGCTTCCTTCGAAAGCGATCCATTCTTCCATACATAAGTACGCGGATGACGTTAAACTGTATAAAAGTTGTCCATTAGGTCTTACAAAGAATATTGCATGTCAAATAAATCACCATCTAGGAAACGTTTCTCAGTGGTCAAACAATAATGGATTGCGCCTAAATCCAACCAACTCAAAATGTACTATAATTTCCAAGAAAAATATTGAAATATACAGCAATACAACCGTCGATTTTGTTGACGCGGCTTAGGACCTAAGAATCACTTGAAATTCTGACCTTGTAAAATTATATCAGGCTAATGCTAGGTACAGGCTATGACTTCATATGCCACGGACAACCCCACATATCACTCCCATTCTTCTTCTTCACCATTAATTACGGTGAGGCTATGATCAGGATTAAAGAGTTCATAGCCCTCCCACTTAACTGCATCCTAACTGGTTCGCCTGTAGGTTTCGCCGGTTCAACCTCAGAAAATAACGACAGGCCTGCCGATTTCGAAATGCTGGTTTTGCTGCATTTGTGCGATCTAGGTGTTTTTGGGCCTGCCTCTCATTTGCGTTTGTATGTACGTTGATTGATATTACCTTTTTGACAGGGTTCGTAGGATGGCGCAGTGGGCGCAGTAGCGCAGAGGTTAGTGTGTTGGACTACTAACCTAAGGGTGTTAGGTACAAATGCCGCTGGGGCCAAGTAACAAAGTTTTTTCACTACCCCACCTATTGTGAACGTCTGACAAACATCGAAGAGTATCAATTGTCATCAGAAGCTTCTCAAATTTGCCGAATTCGGCTTAAAATTGTCGGTTCCTTCCACTTCGCACAAGCAAGTGGTTAGAGAAGCTAGGTTTTAGGCCCTGTATAGGTCGTTAATGCCTAATATTTATTTATTTCGTAGGATCTCTCCTTTGAATATGACAGTACCAACTGAACCGGTCGTGCTCCATTTTCTTCGAGATAGGTTTCTTTGACGTAAAGTCTTCCTCGGATCTTGGAACTTGTTATTCGATCAATCCTTGTTACTCCTGCTGTCATGCGAAGCACCTTCTTCCCATTTGCCGTTAATTTGCGCTTATACTTTTTGTACGCTGTCCAACATTGTGAACCATATGTGAGCGCCGGGCGCACAACTGCGGTGTAGAGCCTTCTTTTCAGCTAATGGGACACTTTTCGATCAAAGAAGATGGCTCTACGCTTACGCGATATTTAATGTCGTCATCACAGCGTGCATCGCTGTTGATCCCAGATACTTTAACTTTTCGAACTTGGGAATAGGTCGGATTGGAACAGAAAACGAGTAGCACAAGTATTTAGTCTTTTTCGGAATAATACGATAATGATGGGTCTATCGTCATCAAAGAATAACTGATGCACTTTGGAGTCCTACACTTTATATCAAGCAGATAAACAAGGAATGTAATAAATATCAAGGAACTTAAGACGCTTCCCTGGTGTATACAGACTTTGATTGCGAACTCCTCGGTGACGGTAGCGGAGCATCTTACTCTTGTCTTTAGTCCCTCATATATCTCCATGATCATCTGTACGTTGGTTTCTGGAGCTCCTCGTTGTCTTAGTGGCACCCATAGCAGATACCTTGGTTGTCTATCAAAGGCCTTTTCAAAATCAATCGCAACACTATACGCAAATCCCCTTAGGCGGTTCAGTCACTGGATTCCTGACGGGGCACTGTAGGTCAAAAAACACCTTCTGGCCATAGGACTTGCGGAACACAATATCTGTAGAATGTTCAATGAAGAAGAAGAAGTTACAAAAGCACGTCTGCGCATCCTAGGTAAACCCTACCTTGAAACAGTTAGCATAACTGTCAGCTCAGCCAAAGACTTTAATTTATCAGACAAAGCCTAATAATTTATTAACTAATACGGCCTATGAGCTTTAAACCAAAACGAGGACATTACAATAGGCTCAGCGTGTCGGCGGAGATAAGGGTACTAAGTCCCACCTCTCTTACCCATCTAATCTAATGTGGGGCATGCTGTCCCCCTGCAACCACCCTGCTTGGAGTCACTGTTGGATTTCGAGTAGGTGCGAGGTCGGGGTGGTGCTATGTTGGGTTTGTGAGTGATAGTCATTAAAAAATAAAATAAAACACCTGCATAACGCGAAGGCCCGGCATGTACACACGCTGCCTGCTTCCTCTTCACAATTTCAACGCGTATATGCTCCTGCGATTTTGATCTTAGATCGCATTAATTGATTAAATATAATTTAAAATGTTCGAGATAAATAAAACCCATGCCTGATAGACTATCTTTATATACTTTTTACAAACATAGGAATCACTTCAATTTTCAAAAGCTTTCACTTATTCTTTCTATACGTAGTTAAATATTCCTATCTCCAGAAGTGAGAGTGGCAATGAATTGAGAGCTTAATCCATTTTCTAAGAATTTTGTTTGATTCACTTACAAATTACTTAAATGTAAGTGAAATGCGAAGAACACAGCCGTCATTTCTATCAACTTTTTCGATAAAGTCTTAAGGACCATTCATATGAGATATGAGAGCGGCCAATTACCCTGAACCGAACGATTATTCTCAAATTTGACACCTCATTCACATGACATAATTATTTTCCAATTCGAAAACTACAAGCAAATCCTAATGATATTTGGATTTCTAGGTTAGGTTCGAACGATTTTTTAAGTCGTCGGTAGGTGGAACGCAACGAAATGTTGTGTATTGTGACTAAACTTTGACAAATCGCGGCAAGGGTGTTGTTGTTCGCGGAAAATAGTTTCGAATTTGACATTTGGTTAATTCAACCGTGCTGAACTCTGTTTTTAAAAAAAATATATTTTCTGAACAAATCACATATCCCGCTCTTGCAATAGTGATATTTGCCGATTCGTTGGCGAAAGTCGCGCTCATGTTAGATAAGTCCTTTAACGCCGTGCATAGCATAAATGCATTTTTTCCCGCAGCTTGTATAATGGTTGGCAGAAGTGTATATTTAGGATTAAACGGGCATACTTGCAACACAAGAACTGTAAACTCAAAAACTCCCGCAAGTGTGCGTGCAATTCCGTGGGCTGACACGGCTGGACGTTACCGGGATCGTAAAAGACAGATCAAACAATATTTTATAAAAGTAGCATTCACCGGTTAAATCGGTAAAAGAGAAGAAAAAAGATTTTAAACAAAGTACCGACAGATACACTTGTTAAAAAAAGTGCTACAAAAAATGTGTTACATTTTATGACTGTTTTGACCAACAATATCATAAAACTAAATCTTTCAACATAAGATCCGTTCGCGTACTAATTTGCAAAAGTAAATTTATATAAAGTTTCGTGCGAAACTCCAAAAACGCTTTCGCGTACTGAGCAAATGGTAAAAAGATGAACGAAGTTATGGTTTCGTTCATATTTGTTTTCACATAATTTCAGCTGGTAAAAAAAAATAAAACAGTCAAATAATGAAATCCTATGAGTTTGCTAGCAAAAAAAAAACAGCGGTTGCCTCTTTTCAAGCCAAAGTTTGGCATCTTTTTACGCAAAAGCGTTCGCGTACTTTTCTTTGAAATGCGAGGATTCTCTCTCGATTTTGGAGATTTAACAGTTTTCATTTTTCTACACATAAAGTACGCGAACTCTGCAAAAACGAAACGAAAAGCGCTTTAACATTTCAAGAAACGAAAGAACTACGCGAAAGCGAAAGTTTGCTCGATGTAACTCTTTCGTTCGTTCTCTACTTCACGTTGGTTGACATTTTAGAAGCCGAATGACATCAAAATTAAAGCTTGAGAACCTACAACTAAAGCTCAGCAATAAGGAGAACTGGAGCAACGAATCCATAACTTATGGACTGAGTAACCACACAACAAAGTGGTATACGGACGGCTCGAGGACTGAGGAGGGAACTGGTGCAGGAGTGTTTGGGCCGGGAACTAAGCACTACGAATCCATGGGAAAATGTACCAGCATCTTCCAGGCAGAGATATGTGCCATAGACAGCTGCGTTCGAATCAACCTCGAGAAAAACTATAGGAATTGCAACATAGCAATAATGTCTGACAGCCAAGCAGCTATAAAGGCTCTTGACGCCTACGTTATCAAGTCAAAACTCGTGTGGGAATGCCTACAAGGACTGAATAGACTAGGCAAGAATAACAGAATCTCCATCTGCTGGGTGCCTGGCCATGTTGGCATTACGGGCAATGAGGCAGCGGACTCTCTGGTAAGAAAAGGGGCAGTGGAACCCTTCATAGGACCTGAACCATTCTGCGGGATAGGAGAACACACTATACGCGAAGAGTTCAGGAGACTGGAGGAAGAAACAAAGGCCAAAACCTTTATCAACCTCCAAGGTCTGAGGCAAGCAAAGAAACTCTTAGGAAATTACAACCAAAAGAGATTCAAAGTTTGTATCGGCCTTAACAAAAACAACCTAAGAATCCTAACAGGTCTCCTCACGGGGCACTGCAGACTCAAGGAGCTCCTGAGGAAAATGGGCATAGCGGAGGACGGGCTCTGCAGATTCTGCAGTGAAACCGCCGAAACTCCAGACCATATACTGGAATCCTGTGGGGCACTGACCCACAAAAGGATGAAACATTTGGGCAGGCACCAAATAACAGACAAGGACATACAAACCATGGACCCACAGCTCATTCTCAGATTCATCAAAGAAACTGGACTGGACGCTGTGCTCTAAGGAGTGTGACCTGCCAAGGATAAATCAGAGCAATACCTCGACACGCTTCACAAAGAAGTATCTAGAGAGGGCTCTGAACGAGGGCGTGCACCTCTCCGAGGCACAAGCAAGGGGACACAATAGACCAATAGGTCGCAGTGTAATATACCCTAACCAAATATTATTATTATTATTATTATTATTATTATTACAACCAAATTTCACAACCTTATATTCAACATTAGGTAATATTGGACATTGGTACATTGGACTACTGCCCGGTACCTTTTTTTTCTTTAGTTTTTATTAAATACAGAGTCACTATCATTTCTTCACTATCATCATTATTGATCGTTAATATTACATAATTCGTAAAAAATACGACAGAAAAACTAAAAAAAAGATAAACGTCAAGGAAGTAGCTGTCGTTTGTTTTGTTTTGTGTAGGCGAACATTTTTTTCGTTTTTCAATTGCAAAATAAACGAAAACACCAATGAATAAGTGTCTTTCGCACAAACAAAAAATGGTTTCGGTTTTGATGTTACATGAAGCAAATAGTTCGATCACACGAAAACGTTATAACGTTTTCACCTTACAGAATCCCACCCCTGACCAGTAACAAGTGGTAAGAGGTGTATTTTTATTTTCTAGAGAAATTCAACCAAGACGTATGACATTTTGCTAACTTGAATTATTTTTGATATTTTCGCAAAACTAAGCCAAATAATTAGCAAAATTACGTACCAACCTACGTTTTTGGAATTGGAAAGTCATTCAAATGGAAACTTCGTCAGATACAGGTGTAAGAGTAAAGAAATATTTGTGGTTTTCAAATATTTATATCCGAGTATTTACGTACCTCTCTTTTTTGTTGGTACAAACAAATATGTAAGAACTTGACATTGATTTCGAATTGAAATGTATACCAACAAATAAACTTAATCGCTTACTGTCGCCGAAAGTATATAATAATATAAGATACTAATATCTTGCGAGCAGAAAACCAAAATAAATCAATTCCATTTGATAAGCTAGCAGTACTTAGTTATCCGCGAGTACATGCTGATAAGGAATTCATACATACATATATGCATATTTATTCAGATGGAGATCTCACTACACATGTTCCAACTTTGTACTCATAGACTCAAAATAAGTTCTATTTTTAGTTGAACGAAAAAGTAAGTCGATAAACGTTGACGTCATCAATTGTTTGCGAACGTTTAAGTTGAGTAAACATGTGATATGTTATATATTATTAACAAGTTATAGTCATGCTGAATATTCAATTTTGTAAACAAAAGTGAAAAGTAACGTCTGGCGAGCAATTAAAGAATTGGTCAGTCGAGTCAAATTCATTGCGTAAATATTTAAAATTAAGTTTAAATATTTACTACGATTAATAAACAACCTGCAAATGGTAAAAAAAAAATCCTTCTGATATTCCACGAAGTCGCTTTAGGTTGATTGAGTTAATTTTAATTTGATGTTTGACAATCAATACAGTTTGACCAGATTGATGGACTTTGTGTCAGTTGTAGACAGTTGTTATGTATATCAATAATTGAGAAAAAACATTATGTGTCAATTGATCGCAGGATGCAAATCAATTTGTCAAGTTAACATCGGTCATTAAATTGATGATTCGGTTCGATTTTGTTTATTTACTCATTACAAACTGTTGAACAGCGGTTTTTTTTTTTCGTTTTTGAGCAAATTGAGATACCTTCTCGAAGTCGAATATCTCATATATAGGTCTTCAGTTCAATTGAATGATGGGTCCCAGGGTTAAATCATCGCTGTAATACCTGAAGCTTTATCACTGCCTCCAACCTCTTGCGAAAGTCTGACAAACATCCAAGAGTATAATTTGTCTTTTAAAGCTTCTCAAATTTGCCGTTCAAGGTCGGCTCTAAATTTTAGGTTTCTTCTTCAATGCCAAACATATTATCTCGCATACACAAATAGTTGGAGGCTAGTTTTTGGCCCTCTATATGAACCGCTCGTGAATAATGTTTAATTATTTTTATTTGCAGTGGTAATTTCCAAGAATCTATATTTTTGAAACTCGACCGATATTTTGTCCGATTATCCAGAGCTGGTTGAGCATCCACAGCAACCTGGCGCTGTCCAGATGATCGAACCGCCAACCAAATCGATAATGTGCTAATCGATCATCATAAACGTGCACACGTCATAAACGTGCACACATTCCGAGGGGGAAACGTCGACTCTGATCACTTCCTTGTCGCTGCTAAATTCAGAGCTCGACTGTCCAACGAGAAGAAGCTGCTAACTGCCCAAAAGAAGAAATTCGACGTTGGACGCCTTTGCACACACCTGGAGTAGCCAGAGTCTGCAGAGAGCGGATGAGATAAAAAAAAAAAAGCCACCCCAGAGAAAAAGCCCGTGGTATGATGATGTATGTGTTTATCGGAAGAAGAGGACAGAAGATGCACAATTAAAAATAATGCAGCGCAAAACAAGGGCAGCGAGGGAAGAGTATCGAGTCAAAAGAAGGGAGGAGAAGAAGATCCTTTAAAACGGAGGTTCGACCTTCCTTGCCTTTTCGAACCTGGGAGCTGGGAGTCGAAGATCCTCTTGACTGGAGCGTTACTGTCCATGCGCTCAATGGGGCCGAGCCAAATGTTGTCGACCTGATTAAGCTTTTTGGACTTAATCTACATCTCTGTGCAGCGGTTCGCCGTTGAATCTTTTCCTCCATTCGCCCTCCTCGCACCCGGGACCAAATATCCGACGGAGTATATTTTTTCCAAAAGAACGTTATCTCTCCTTTCCCACTTATCGTCCAGCACTCGGCGCCATAAAGCAGGATTGAGGTGCGATAGAGAATGCATTTTGTTCTTCGAGTGCGGAGTTTTGAACCCACTGTTTCGCCAAAGCGAGGTAGCAGCAGTTTCCTAAGATAATTCTCCGTCTTTACTAAGGTGTCATTCGTGGAGTTGATGTTCACTCCTTAACTACCTCGAAAATATTACTATCAACAGTGACGTTTTGTAGAAGGCGGTAGTCAGATGTTAGTTTGTTTGTTGGTACTAAGTCCTTGGTCTTGTCCTCATTTACTTCAAGACTAACCAATTTCCCCTGTTCTCAATCGTCTTAAAAACCTCTTAGACGCCGCGCTGGGAACGGCCGATGATGTCGATATCGTCGGCATACCCTAGTAGCTGGACGGAGCTCATGTACTAAAACTTTTAAAATTCGCCCTCTGACACGTTCACTATTAACAAAAAAACGTTTCCTTCATGCAAAGGTTTCTTCCATGCCTACTTTCTAGGAGCGTTATCTTAGAAAAACTTTGTTTTTTCGATAAAATCCCTTACAAAACGTACAACACAGTTATGTTTAACAAAATATATAAACCTTATCCTACTCAACAATTCACTTATACTTAGATTTTTGCCACTCTCACTTTATGGGTGATAGGAATTGGAAAATGGTATCCAACAGTCTTCCCTATGTTTCTTCTTCTTTTAATGTTTTTTTTTTTTTTGTTATAGTTGTGGAATCAATGAAAAGATGTCTCGAAGTACTTCCGGTCTAACTCTCCACCCACTTTCATGCGGTTCCAAAAGTAACTTTAAGATTAACCAATCACGCCTGTTTGTCAATCGCCGTAAAAGCCCATTAGCTGGAAGGATCTATCGAAGATAGTGGCTCATATGTCCTTTAACAAGTGATACACAAAATGTAGTAAATTGTATGACTTTCTTCTTCTTGAAGAGGCCATAATCTGAACTAAAAAAGTCACAAGCACCCACTTCACTGCATCCCTACTGGTCCGCCTTTGGGGTTCGCCAAATTAGTTTTTTTTTTGACTTTAATAAAAATAGAATTTAAACGAAAAAGCTATCAAAACTGTGTACAATTTTTAAAAATTTTGCACAATCTATAATTTTCGAAAGAATCTTCACAGTATCAAAATACTACGACATATACTAATACTATGCCTCGTAGTAACCTTGCGTGTTTTCAAACACAACTATACAAAACTAAACCCAACCCAAAAACAGTTGCTCTTCTAATAGGTACACCGTTAAATTTCAGACTATAAAAAAAGTTAATCAACTTAATTGACTTGCATGTTGATGATTTTTTTTTATTTTAGCTCTCTGAATCATTTGATAATTGTTATTTAGCCGACAGTTGTAAGGGGACGTCCTGTTGCCTGATAAGAACCGATGACATAAAGTTGACTGGTTGTTGCGATTGTTTGTTCTGTCAATATGTATGTATTTTGAAATACGTAATTTAATATGCAAATCGAATATTCGAAAAAATGTTGATTGCATAATTCTGGATAATTCTTTAATTCTGTTAGCGCTGATTATCATTATTAGGTACTTAATAAGAAATCAATAATGTTATGTATTTCACAGTTTAGATATTTAATTATGTTAATATTTAAAAATCATATACCCATTCAAACATAGGTATGGGGTATACGTATAACTGTCTGGCTTTTGATTTGAAGGCAGTGCATTTGGTGGATACGGAGAGGCCCAGTCGGGCAGAGAACAATTTAGGAAAATGTGTGCACCCTTAGAGTACTACTGTGGCACACTTATTTCTTTGTAATCCTCGTCCTTGTTTATTTGAAAGCTTCATATTGATTTTTAAAACAGCAACAAAAGAAACAGTGCTATATTTTCTTTACACCAGCTTGCTCAGGAAAGAAAAACCCTTAAATGATATGAAGCACTACGATATAGATTGAAATAAGCCGTTCTTTCATTAACAAAAGAAAAGTGCAATCTTATAAGCACTCAATGCTTAAGATAGTTTAGACGTACACTTCGAGGGTTAGGTTAACCCATTACATCCTTAGAAAAATTACTTCATCGCTGCTGTTGTGAGGACTTTGTGTATATTAAATTCGTTCGGTGTTTGACTAATGAACTACATACACACAGCCTACATGGATATCCTTATGGCAAAGTAGAGAGGAGATGGTGTATAACTCCCGGGGAAATACCCACCGTGGTTCTTATTTCACAAAATCACGAAAGAATGACTTTCCATTTCCACTAACCGTCGAAATTATCTGTGTAAAAATTACACTTAAGAACAAGCATTTATATGTTGTTAATGCGTACATTCAATCGTATCGTCTGTGTTCCTTGTATTCGGAACTTTCTATGGCACTAGACCATATTTTTGACATATCCTGTTGTGACAGCACTGTCTTACTTATAGGCGACTTCAATCTGCCACATATTGGATGGGTACCTTCTGAGGATGATTTTCATCTCATCCCATCCTTTGACTCTGCCCAACAAGAGCTCGCTTTACTGGACAACGTCTTGTCTTTTGACTTACAGCAAACTAGCTGTATAAAAAATTTCAAAAATCTAACTCTCGATCTTGTTTTTTCTTCTGACTCTGTTAGTACTGTGGTTCTGGAATCCCACTTCAGTATAACTAACATAGATAATAATCATCCACCATTGGATGTATTTATTGAATTAGGCGCACATTTGTACGAAAATAGTAATTCGTATGATCGTTCGCAATCTTTTGACTTTCGGAAAGCAAATTTTCAAAGGCTTTCTGATGAAATTTTCAGCTTTAATTTTAATCTTACTGCGTTTTCTAATATTGAAGATGCAGTAGTTTCCTTTTATTCTTTGATGGATAACTGCATGAAAAAAGTGATTCCTGTGAAATCCTCTAGGAATCTGAAAACGTCCCATCCTTGGTACACTAAAGAGCTCAAATCAATACGAAACAGACGTAATAGGGCTTGGAAGAACTATTTAAAAAGTCTCCGCCATTCAGATCTTGAGCTCTATCTTACACTATTCAACGAATTCAAATCATTATCCTGCAACTTATATATTGACAATATAAGTAAAATGGAATGCTCTCTAAAATTGGACCCCAAACTTTTTTGGGGATTTGTTAATTCTAAGAAAAAAACCGATGGTTATCCATCGAAACTTACTTACAATAGCTCTACAACTGCTGATTCGCTAGATGCAAGCAATATGTTTGCAGATTATTTCAGTAAGTCGTTTAGGGTGACCCCTCTTCATATAGATGAACAATATTTTAGTTATCTAACTAGCTGTTCCCAAATAAGTTTTAGTAGCTTCTCATTTGACTTGGAAACAGTTTTAAAATTTATTTCCTCTCTGAAGAATGATTATTCATCAGGTCCTGATGGCATTGCACCGATCGTTCTTAAAAAATGTAGTCATGCAATTGCTCCATATCTTAAATATCTGTTTGAATTGTCCATTAGTACTGGTAAATTCCCTTATGTATGGAAAAGTGCTTTTATCACACCTGTATTTAGTGAACGTGGTGATATCACTAATTATAGGCCTATTTCAAACCTTTCGTGTATCCCTAAGCTTTTTGAACAAATTGTTTGCGAAAAGTTAATATTTCTTTGTTGCAATTTCATTTGTAATGAACAGCATGGATTTGTAAGAAACAGATCCACTGTCACTAATCTGTTAAGTTTCTTGCATGATTGTTCTAATGCCTTAGAGAATAAGGACGAAATGGATTGCATATACACTGACTTCTCTAAAGCTTTCGACCAGCTGTCCCATGAAATAATCGAGTTTAAGCTCAGGGCTTTTGGTTTCCCACCAAATTTCATAAAATGGGTTAATTCATACCTTAGATCAAGGGTTTATCAAGTCAAATTTAGAGGATCGCTATCTGTTTCTTTTACAGCTGAGTCTGGAGTTCCCCAAGGTAGTCACCTCGGACCAATTCTATTTATACTAGCCATTAATGATGTTAAAGCATGTATAAATCACAGTAATATCCTGAGCTACGCTGATGATATAAAAATATTTAAATCTATCACTAGTCAGCAAGATAGAATTTTTCTTCAATCTGACATTAATAGCTTCTCCAAATGGTGTGATAAAAACGGTTTATCCCTGAACCCTACTAAATGTCAACATATGACATTCTCTAGAAAGAATATACCTTCCACCTTTCAATATTCTTTGTCTCAACATATTCTTTGTAATGTTGATAATTTTAAGGATCTTGGGGTTTCTTTCGATCCCAAACTGGTTTTTGCCAAGCATATCAATTTTGTTGTTAATAAATCTACGAGTAATTCTATGCTGGGCTTCGTAAAAAGGTGGGCGAAAGAATTTAATGACCCATACGTTACTATGCCATTGTATCATTGTTTTGTCCGTCCGATTCTAGAGTATGCTTCACAAGTTTGGACGCCGTTCTACAACATTCATTCAAATCGAATAGAGGCCATTCAACGTAAATTTATTCGATTTGCACTTAGAGGACTTCCATGGGATGATCCTTTTAACCTTCCTCCTTACAGTCAGCGTATTAAGCTTCTTCAAATGTTACCCCTTTCTCAACGAAGGCTTAATAGCGATATCATTTTTTTACAGCAGCTTATATCCGGTCAAATAGATGCACCTGACTTGCTGTCATCTATTGGCTTTAATTTTCGGTGTGGTGCCCATAATTTACGTAGTGCTGATTTATTGTTTAGCCCCCATCATAGAACGAATTATGGGAGGCATGAGCCTATTAGCCGCATGGGTAGAATCTATAATATAAACGATCATGTGATTGACTTGCATGTTAGTAAAATTAAGCTGAAAAATATTTTGCGCAATAATACCTTAATGTCTTAATTTATTTGCATGATTTGTGTTTGTGTTAGTATTTTATAGGTACATAATTATTGTATTTTTAATTGTTTTGTCCTTACTAACACCTGTACTAAATGATGAGCCTGTGGGAGCACTTTTAGTGCCGGCAAATTTCTGCTCGTGATAGTTGCTTGCTTTAAGCACTCCACGACACAGAACTGATAGTGTATGTAAAAAAAAAATTATTGAATGATAACACACACGGGCTTTATTTCTTTTTTGAAGTGGCAACAAAAGATTTGGCTTTTAACGCCTTTTCTTTGTGGGTTTTAATTCCAATTAAAAATTTAAACTTAACCGATTATTAGCTTTTATGTCAATTTATTAGATTTCCTACGAAATTACCTAATAGTTTTTTTTATAATTATATACTTCAATATCTTTGATAATTTAAATGAAGGTTTCTTAAGTAGCTTTTTCCTTCGCAATCTGTCAATCTGTTATAGTGCTTGCATTCAATTTGTAATATTTTCATTAGCAAGGTAGATTCATACCATATCTATTTACAAATATTATTAATCAACCATTGTTACAATTTTGATACAAAAATAAATATAACATATATATTCAAAACCTATTATAACGAAATTATAATGAATGAATAATAAAAAAAAGCCCAGAAACAAAAATGTCCTCAAAAGTGAGGCAAACATAACAAAACATTTGTAGGTATTTTCTTAAACCAGTTGAAGAGATAGCCCCACAGGATCCTTCTCTCTTCCGTTATATAAAAACAAGTTAAAGAGAAAGCACCACAGGTCCCGGGTACGTTTCAGATCGTGTTTCGAATATCTGTCTGCAGTTTTTTTTTATTTCGCGAGCAACTTTCACCTACTCGACTGAATGGAGTAAAGGTGTCATCCGTTGTGCGAAAAAATTAAAAAAATAATCATGGACAGATCTTTGACTCATGATCTACAACGAGTATCCGGGCCCTGCTGGGTTTTCTTTTCAACTCGTTTAATTTAAACGAAAACTATTTCTTTATTCATAAAAGTTTGAGCCCAATTTTCATAATGAAATATCACAATATCAGAAATTAAGAAATTTAGCACTTATTTGTTATTTGTGCTTTATAAATAAATTTTTGGGGCCATTTTGCATGTTTGATTTGTGGACTAATTTCATGCAGCCTAATTAAAGATTACTGAACAGGTATGGTATGATTTGATGATCTCTCAATTGGAGAACATATAAAAGAAAACATATAAATTTTTTTTCTTGGGTGGGCCTTAACCCCAAGCCGGATGGTAGTAATACCCGTGGGCATTAATGCTTTTCTATGATGGGCCTTATTACCATTTGTCCAACCAACTATAAAAACCAACTATAAAATCGATGCTGGAAAGTCGCAAAACAATGCCTCTCGTCAGGAATGACCTCAGTATCAGATATCAGTAACAGCCGTAAGGGGCTGCCCACAAGGGGAAGTACTTTCACCACTCTGGTGGTCCTTGGTCATCGATGACCTGCTACACAAGATGAGCAATTTGGCTACCCTACAATTGGGTACGCCGATGATATTGTCATCATTGTCAGGGCAAAGACTCAAATGGAGTCACATCAAAAATGGAAAATGCTCTAAAGACAGCCATAGACTGGTGCATCAAGGAAAATCTTTCCATAAATCCCATTAAAGTCATCATCGTTCCTTTCACCAAAAGGAGGAAATAAGACCTAGGTCTAATCACAATTAACGACACGGTCGTAGAGTATTCCGAAGAAGTCAAGTATCTTGGAGTAATCCTAGACAAGAGACTTAACTGGTAATCTCACGATAACAACGAAATCACTAAAGCTAAAAGAGCTTTATGGGCCTGTCGCCGCACATATAGCAGCACCTGGTAAATCTCTCCAAAGATCGTCCACTGGATCTACACAGTGATGATAAGACCCATTCGACCATACGCCCACATAGTTTGGTGGACAAAATCCACACAAAAGATCGCAATAGAGAAGCTCAACGGCTTGCTTGCCTAGGTACGAGTATCTCCGGAGCCGTGCGAACCTGTCCAACAGCTGCCATAGAGGCAATAACAGGAGTAACACCTCTCCACATATACATTCAAAAAGTGGCGATCCGCACCGCAACAAGTCTATTACAGTTAAACGAGATAAGGCTTAACGACCATCCGGAACTTCAGACCCTTCTCGATGAACTTTCGGAACTTAATATGAACTGCGCATTCACAGAACGCATGCAAAAAATACTATGCTTCAACAAACGATTCTACACGGAGATCCCTAAGAGAGAAGCATTGGTAAGTAATAACCCACCAAACAGCCACAGCGGCATAAAGTGGTATACGGATGGTTTTTTTACAATACCCATGGGTAAAAGTCCCAGTGTATTTCAAGCAGAGCTCCACGCCATTCAATTATGCGCCAGCCACACCTATTCATCTGGCATAAAAGGCGCAATCATTCATATATTCACGGATAGTTAAGTAGCTATAAACGCCCTTAGCTCGCACACCATTGACTCCAAATCAGTCATGTAATGCTTCAATACCCTTCAAACACTCGGATTAAGAAACAAGACCAAATTATGGTGGGTTCTGGGTCACGTCGGGGTAGAAGGTAACGAAAAGGCTGACGAACCGGTCAGAAAAGGTTCAGAAACACCTTTCATAGGTCCCAAACCCTTCTGCTGCACCCTAGATCAGCAGCGATAAAAAGCTGGGAACATTGAAAATGTATCTATTATTGGGAAAGCATCCCAGGTCTAAGGCACGAGCCATTCGGAACCTTCAAAAACAATGCCAGCAAATGCCTTAATCTAAGCAGGCATGATATCAAAAACTTAGTAGGTTACCTAACTGGTCACCATGGTTTAAGATATCACCTAAACAAAATGAAAATAGCAGACTCTCCTGACTGCCGACTTTGTCTTGAAGAGGACGAGTCAGCTGAACACATTTTATGTGAATGTCCATGTCCAGTCCAGCCCTTAATGGAATTCGAAAGAAGATCCTTTTCAGGGAACATATGAAAGACAGAAAGAAATTTTCTACTGGTAAGTAGAAATTCTACTAGTTTAAATTTTCTCGGGCCCATATGGTACAAAAGATCTTTTAGGTCGAAGTGCCCCCTTTTAAATCGCCTTGGCGAGCCAGAAGTTTAAAAAAAAGTACCATTTAAGACAGGCGGCAACGGTGCAGTAGTAGTGTGTCGTGTGTTCAAATCCCGGACAAGTCCATTACTATACATGAAATCGTAACCTCCCTATTCCCTAAGCATCTCTCTCTATTCTTTCTAATAGTAAGTAGCACCGAAAAGCATGCAATGAAATACGACATTGCCAGGTGCTGCTTGCTGTTGAACACAAATGCTTACGCTGTGTTCTTAGTACTTCGCACTTCGTTTATCGGATTGACTTGAAACTTTCTACAGTTGTCGGCACTTTCGCAAAAGTTTCTTATACAATAGGTAGGTACCATATACATGGGCTAAACCATGCGGAGAAAAGGGTGAAATCCAATTGAACCGCGAAACGGGCCACCAAAACACTGTTTGATATGGAAAAATAAGCTGACAAGGGTGCCCGCCAGACAACTAGCACCTACTCTGCTACTAGCGGACCAACGAAGTTGCGCGAGCGGGCTAAACCATGCGGAGCAAAGCATGCAATCCCTTTTACCACAGAAACGATTGAGCCTCGAATCAAAATGGGGCAATTTTCGGTATTGAGCCGAGAGTCCTTCTGTGAAGTTTGATCTAAATCGTTCCAGCAATTTATTTTGTTACTAAGAAAAACATGTACATATACCTATATTTTTGTTAGCGACGACAAATTGTAGGAGTCGGCTTAGGCTTCGGTCACATTCGGTTTCGGCGAAAAAATTGCGATATGTTAACCTAAATACTCGTATAACATGAACTTAATGTACATGATCGCCGGTACACCTTCATTTAAATTAATTCAGTTTAATTAATTACATATGATTGAATGTAGGTATCTATTCTGGATCAACAGTGCAGCACGTGGATGATAGTAGTGGTATCTTCAATGAATAAATGTGGATATCTTTGCATTTAAACGTAATACAGAAGCGCACGTCATCTGTTAAAGTCGGACCACCGAGAAAACTATGTAAACACCTAGGTAGGTACACTACACACAACCACATTTTTTGTTAAATAGTCAGGTGTTTCAATGAAATATTTATCAACTAATTGAACCTTACGGTAAATCGATGGCTCACTAACAAAATACACAAGAATTATACGTGACTATAATGTCCGGCACCTGCCCGTCAAATTAGATGCCGACGCCGTCTTTAAGTTATTCGGCTTGTCTCGTACCTACAGAAATAATTTTCACTGAAATCAAAGTGCAAACTATGAATCACAGACGAGAGCTTGATAATTAGGTTATCATTCCCTGATAAGTGATTCCCATGTAGTTTTAGTCTACTTTCCCATGAACGGCGAGGACATTTTGTTATATTTTTCTAACTAATTTAGGTAAAGGTGTGAATTGAAAGCAAATTTAAGCTTCAACTGATTTAAAATGACTAATTTTTTACGCCAAAATGAAGTTGCCAGCGCTATCTATGTAAAAATTCTGAATGGCCGGTTAATTTATTCAAATTCCACATATTTCCTATGCCGACATTACTGAAAATACATACTACATATATATATAACATATACCCTCATATAACAGATCCACGCCACTCGCTTAGATATTAAACTGCTGAGTCATAAGAATAAGCCAGTAAAATATACTTTACGTCAATAACAAAGTTGCTAAGCATCCATCGATGTCGCCTTCACAAGAAGACTAATCGAAAAAGTTTTGATTTAAGTTGAAAATTATAAACGGAAGGAATGTAAACAAAAAACGAAACACGAGTAAGCAAAAACATGGGTACACATCTGTAGGAGCATATTTTCGATATGCTTTAAAAATAAATCGATATGATTTTGTTCTTTCCAAGCATAAAACCAACAAAATCAAAATTACACATTTAGCCACTTACCAATCTCTCTCTTAGTCCCATTCCAGTATGGCCGAACGACCTTTTATCAGTAAGCACTGCTGCTGAACTTGGTGATTTAGTCTGATTTAGGATATCTGTATCTTTGACCGGATTGGCATTAGTGCCTAATAATTTCTTTTCGAAATTATTCAAACCAGCCGCGGTGATTTTTGAACGTTTACTTAAACCTAAACTGGCTTGGGTGTTTTTTAACAACCACAATTTCACAATAGGACTCTTATTCATTATTATCTTTCCTGTGCTAACCAACTATATTTGAACAAATTAGGTAGCCTGGTAGCGTCTTTTTAGTATTTTTTTCTCCTTTGACAGGTAAAAACTATCTGAATAAATTATGCAACTTGTCAGGGAAATATTAAATTTTAAGGAACTGATTGTATCTGCACGGAGAACAAAATTATGTATCTATGAGTGAAATTTTCAAATTTCTATTTTACACAATCGCTTGCCCTTACTTGTCAGTTCACACACTTATTACTGAGTACTGAATAGTGGTTTCGGCGATGGCAAACAAATTTGTACTGTAGGATTGTAGCACCCCGAAAAAAAGTAAGCGCTTTTTTGCGACCACGCGAAATCTCCTCTTCGTTTTCGGTTGCCTGATTTTTGGTGTATCTAACGGAGGTATGAGTGTTACCAGATACATAAGTGACATGTTCAATGAAAAGCTTTGCCAAGGAAAAACATTTTTATAGAATTCTGTTCTCAGTAAAAGATGTTGAAGACGGTACCTATTTTTTAAGCGATTTTCGTCTACCTGTTTGTCTTTCTGTTACACCATTGAATGGGCGGGGAAACCTATCGTTGATAAAGTGGGACGCAACTTCCGTCAATGGGCACTATGCCCAGTTAAAAAAGTTTAGGGTATAAAAGTTTTGTTTTGGTTTTGAGATAAAGAAAGTTGCAATCGATGCCGAGTCAATAATTCCGGATTGTCCGCCACACTTGCATTCATAAAGGCTACAGTATCTTCTGAATGCACGTGCATGCGATATTGGCTTTGCCTCATGTCGAGTGTATGCGGTATAATATTTATCCATAACATCAAGATTAGTAAGTCCACTTGGTCGATTATAAGGACGACAAAAACAGGTTATCTTCTATAATCTATACGTTTCGCGAATTTATGGATGATTTTCAAAATGAGTTTGAATAATCCAGAAGCGTTCTTCTGAAGTACATCTATTCATGATGATTTATCAATATTGGACATGAATGTTAACTGGAAAAATGACAGCTCCGTTTGAAAGTTATCCCAATTTGTAAAAAAGCGGCCAAGTGCGAGTCGGACTCGCCCATGAAGTGTTCCGCGCGAATTATAATTATTATTTACTTAGGCACCTATTACAGATTTATTATTAGAAAATAATGGTTCAAGGTTGACGCATAAGGTTTATGTTTATGAAATTAAAGGTTTTTTTTTATATTTGAGTTGATTGAATGAAAGGTAAATTGCGGTTTACGATTTATAACGTAAAAAAAAAAAAAATATTTACTAGATCTCGTTCAAACCAATTTTCGGTGGAAGTTTGCATGGTAATGTACCTACATCATATATTTTTTTTAGTTTTATCATTCTCTTATTTTAGAAGTTACAGGTGGGGACACAAATTTTGCCACTTTGGAAGTGTCTGTCGCGCAAACTATTCAGTTTAGAAAATAATGATATTAGAAACCTCAATATCAATGAAGACCTATCCATAGATACCCCACACTTGATGAACATTTTTTTTTTTTGAGTTTCAGTTCTAAGTATGGGGAACCCCCAACATTTATTGTTTTTTTTTCAATTTTTTTGTGAAAATCTTAATGCGGTTCACAGAATACGAGTACTACTTACCAAATTTTAACAGTATAGTTCTTATAGTTTCGGAAAAAAGTGGCTGTGACATTCCCGGACAGACAGACAGAGAGACAGACATGAATCTATAAGGGCTCCGTTTTTTGCCATTTGGCCACGGATCCCTAAAAAGTATTGGCCCAACTTTGTTTGAGTGATATGTTTGTAAATGCAGCTAATAAAAGTTCATACCAAAAATTATGAATTGCTTATTTTGGTGTGTTAGTTTATTATTTTTATATTTATTAGTGAATCAGTACGTAATGAGTCACTGATTCAGTGTTTCACGGTTCGAATCTCACCCATTACCACGTAAATTATAGTTTTCCTGTCCCACCTCTTGCGAAAGTCTTCGAGAGTATAAATTCACATGAGAAGCTTCTCAAAATGTACGGTGCGGAAGCGAATATAAATTGTAGGTCCCTCCATTCATGTCAAAAATGTAGCTTCGCATATACAGATGGTTGGAGATTAATGGCTAATATTTTTTTAAATACATAGTTCTAACAAAAAGTTTTCATAAATATACGACTAACTGATTTCTTAACCCTGTTTCACTGTTACACTGATTCACTGTAAGCCACGTTGGTACACAGTGAGTCGGAAGGCTGTTTTCAAATTAATTTCCTTCCCTTTAAAAACTATTTCAGCTTTGAAACTACGAGTATTATACTATTATAAGAAAACTCGATATTTAGCATTATAAATATGGCAACAATATCGACACAAACAAAATATTACCCACTAGTGGATGTACCTATGTAGATAGTAGATATACTCATCATTGTGGCATTGTGGTTTTATGAGCGAACGAGAGAAGAGGGCAGTAGCATAGGTGTGGAATGTGAATGTAATACAAACCAAATCTTATTTTGGAAAATAACGTTAACGAGGTAGAAATAAATAAATGTATATGAGTGGTTTTTTATGTGATGGATTTGATGACTAAAAACAAAGATGTTCCTATCTAAATGGCAATACCCTAATCCTAATGAACACTGAGAACACGAAATATCTTTCATATTTTCTATGGAACACGCGCATTGTTGCTATCATTACTTTAGACAGCAGCTGGTTAAAAGCTTATGGCTTTGCAGAAAGCTAGAACAAAATCCAACTTTTGTTATATTCCTGCGGTTGCGAGCTGAGTGTTATTTATTTTCCGGCGGTGTAGCTGTAGGAGGCTCGTCGCTAACCACGCGGTCGGTATGTGACGTCATTTTAAAGAGGGCATGCGCTTCAAAATAAAGAATGCAAACGTCACAGTAAATGTTGGCGGTGTATCTAGATACTTTGTGAGGATAGGTAAATGTTCAACTGGCAGTGAAGCGATTTTAATGCCGTATGAAGATTGCAAAATGCAGAGGAGTTGCACAAAAGTTAGTTTAACTAATAACTAAAAAACTACAACTACATTAGCTGTAGTTTCGTTGAAGGTACATAACTTAACCATAATTGTAGTTGTTGCAACATTCGGAACTTATAGTTATTAGTTGCGAAGTGTAAGCGTGTTAAGTTGTGACAAATTAGTTGCCAGAGTGTAACTAACAATAATTAGGATTAGTTTTAGCTTTTTAGCTATCGAATAAACACAACTAATAACTATTTGGCAGGCATTTCACCCTGAAAGGTTTACAGGAGCAATTCTTTCATTTCGTTATAAATTTTCAGGTTTTTATTGTGTATAATTTTGGAGATTATTATGTCCTGAAACACGGGGGAAATTGAGTGGAAGTAGATCTGTCTTCGATAAGTTTTGAATTATTGAGGTTGTACCTATAGCTTGAAGTCTGTTGTATATCAGTTGAAGGGTGGAGGAAAAATATTGGTTTGTACTGTGGTAACCAAAGACGTCATTGGAGCACCAACTAAGGTCTTTAAAACCCGAATAAAGCTTATTTATATCTGTGTTCAATGTTTATTTGAAGTGGTCCATGGAACAACAAAAAAGGTCATTAAAAGTCGAGAAACGGATATTTTTCCAAATGTCATTAGAATGCGCACGGTGTCATATATAATATGCAAAGTAAGCACGAATAGACGCGTTTTTCCTATCGTCCAGCTAAAGTGAGCAAATATGGGGTGTCAGTTCCACTAAAAATCTTAAAATCCAATAAAACCTTAGACTTAGTGGTTATACATTTTTTGCCGATTATTGTACGAATAACACAATGCATCCGTTTAAAAAAATGAGAAAAAGAAAAACAGAATCGGTTCTCGGCCTATAATTAGTTTATCGGTAGTGTCGACATTTTTGATTTTCTTTTGCACTACCACCAATCAAAAGCGTTCTCTTAATTATAACCATCATGTCTGCTACCAACCTACGTTCAAGAGTCATCTCCTCTAAGGGCTTACCATCAACACCAATACAACCCACACAATCAACCTCATCCGCTGTAAAAAAGCCGAATAGTGACAATGCTCCTCTTACAGCCAAAATCTTAGAGGAACATCTAACAAAGCAAGCTGAATCATTGCGTCTTGGGTTTGTAGGTGATATCTCCAAAATGCAGAATGAATTTCTTCTCAAGATCGAAGAAATCAAAGTATCCTGAAGTCAGCGTTTGAATGAATTTCATAGCAAAATCACCAGTACAGTTGAGCGCATCGATCTACATGAAGAAAACACCAACCCAGCTACACAACTGCATACTACAGAAATTGGAGCTCTTCAACGGTGATGTGATGCTCTGGAAATTAAGGAAGAAGCGTATGATGCAGTGCTCTTCGGTGTACCTGCACTCCCAGAGGAGAACCTTAAAAATTTGTTTAATAGACTCTGCTAGACCATCGATTGTAAGCCGGCTCTCTTAATAAACGTTTTTCGCACAAAAACGCGTAACAAAAACAACGACAATAACACCCCAACATCTCTAATTGTGTTAAAGTTTAGCAATCCACAAGAGAGAAACTCCGTTCTTCTGTCTGCAACTACGTCTCCATGATCTAGGCATAGAATATGACAACAGCTGTTATATAAATGAAAGCCTAACGAGACAAACTCGATTTTTCTTGAACAGCGCTCTTGGGCTCAGGAGAAAGAAGCAACTGTTTGCTGTTTACACAAAATATGGATCTGTGTATGTTAAGAAGTCGGCGAATGATAAAAGCTCTCTCATCGAAAGCTCCGAAGATCTTGTTGCTGCTGCTACGATACATAAATGATTGTATCATAATTATACGTAAACCTATTCAAACACTTTAATTTTTGTCGTCTTTATTCCTCTGTTTTTCTCCCCTCCAATTTTCGACATAACTCTACCCAATTCTTACTTCTCATTTCTGGTCGATAGCACTTTTAAATAATTCTTATTTTTATTTTTCAATGGATGGCACAGGGTTAGGAAATCAGCACAGTGTGGATGAAAAATCAACGTACACTATGGTGAACGTTATTTCTAAGAGATATGAGGGACTTAAATCCTCTTATTTAAATGCGCGTAGTTTAAATGACAACAAATAAGATTATTTAAAGTAATTGTTTTCTTGTTCCTGTGTTGATATAATCTGTAAGTGAGACCTGGTTTAAGCCGATGGTACCTGATTTGAATTATAAAATACCAAATTATCAAATTCTCAGGAATGATACAAGGGTGGCCGGGTAGCAATTTATTGTAAATCCAATCTGAAATGTTAAATTATCTCTAAGTCTAATAACAATTGAATAGATTATATAATAATGGAGATTCGCGATTGCAACACCAAATATGTGGTTGCATGTGCATACACCAACAATAGAAACTGCTAATCTGCGCCTTTATTTTCAGTGATTTCTGAATACTCTGCGCTCTACGCGCACATAATAATCTGTGGTGATTTTAATATCAACTTGCTGACAAATGTTTCACTCGCCTTTCAAATGAAAGATTTAGTCTCTTCAGTTGGGATGGAAAAAATAAATACTACATACCTTACTCGTTTTGGTGATAATTGTTTACCCAGTCTTCTAGACCTGATCGTTGTTTCCAACCCATCTCTTGTCTTACTGTATGACCAACTTTCGTTTAATGTTTCTCACCACGATCTGCACTTCTGCGTCTACGATTTAAATTTGTCCAAAACCGTTCTCTCAGATACTTTCACTTTTATAGATTTCCAATCCAATAGCTACTTATTCTGCACCTTGGAAGCAATGCCGTCTGAGGGCTGCCCCAAATGAAAAAGTTATACTGTTTCAAGCTATTTTAACACAATTGTTCGATCAATGTGTTCCAACAAAAACAGTCAAAATACGTAACAGAACGTGCCCTTCGTTTACGTCTGAAATTGTAAGCTCTATTAAAAGAGGAAACATACTATACATTAAATGGAAGCGCAGACCATCTAATGATAACTGGTCTTTATATAAAGCGGTACGTTACTATGACACTTTCGTTGTACGTACGTAGAAAAACTATTTTGCTTCCAAGTTAAATATATCCCTTCCTGCAAAGAAACTTTGGAGTAACCTGCGTGAAATTGGTGTTTCCATCGGCTGCAACTTTAAATGTGTTCTTGATCCAGATGAATCAAACCATTACTTTCTAGGAGATGATTCCAGTATCAATGAATTCGATTTTAATCGGGCTGAGAACAGTCTTCACTCGTCGCCTAGGCTGGAAGACATTGTAGTAGCCACTGAGGAGGAAATTATTCAATGCGTGGCATCTATCAATTTGATTCAATTGGTGAAGATGGCATACCAATACGCTTTATCAAGCCTATTTTAGCGCAAGCTGTTTCACACCTCACCCACGTTATAAACTGGTGGCTGGTGCATATTTACATCAACTCTTCCTCATGTCTGGAAAAATGCAAACGTTCTGCCTATCGCCAAGAAAGCCATTCCAACATGTCCCTCCGACTACAGTGTTACACAGCCATGGTCAATCTGCTGGAAGAAATAAGACAGGATTTTGATAGAGGTTATGTGTAATTTCTTTGCTTGCTGGTTTTCTCGAAAGCCTTCGATAAAGTAAATCATACAATTCTGTGTTGGAAGGTTAAACACAATTTCCGATTCAGTGATAGGGCAGTAAAATTGTTAAGCAGCTTTCTCTCCGATAGGTCGCAAAGGGTTTTTGTCGGGTGATAGTTGTTCATTCCTAATGAAAATTAACAAGGTGTGCAACAAGGCTCAATATTGGGACCCATTCTCTTCTGTATGTTTTGTATGTTTATAAATGCCCTCCCGACAGTGTGCAGTCATGCTTCAATATATTTATATGCAGACGACGTTGAACTACACCTAGCGAAACCTTATTCCAACCTTAATGAAATCGCTTTTCTCATTAATGATGTTTAGAAATGCATTCATGCTTGGTCAGTTAAAAATGGATTTCTCTTTAACCCATCAAAATCTGAGATTATTCCAATATCCAAGAAAAAATTTAAACTCAATCTTCAACTTGATTTACATCTTCGTAGTTGTAAAATAAAATCTGTAGAGTCAACTACTAGTCTTGGCTACACAATTAGTCGAAATCTGTCTGGCTACGATAACACTAACGTGGTCATTGGTCGCACAATATTTTAAAAAAACATAGGGATGGGCTACAGTCCGCTTGGGCGAACTGTTGGATACCCTATTCTTATTCCTATCCCTCATAAGTGGGCTTGACAAAAGTCTAAGTATGGTTGAATTGTTAAGAACGCTTTACATATTTTGTTATATAACATTTAAAGGATTTTATCAAAAAAAAACGCTCCCTAGCTCAAACTTGGGTGTTTCAATGAAATTGTTTTATTTAATTGTGGGCGTGTCAGTAGGCAGATTTAAAAAAAATTAACACATGAGCATAAAGGGCCCCTAGAGAGTATATATTATAAATTTCAGCTCCCTAGCTCAAACTTTGGATTTTCAAAAAAATTGTTTTATTTATTTGTCAGTGCGCGGATTTTGAAAAAATTTTATTCCGAGCAGTTTTAGGAGTCATAGATCATATATTAAAAATTTCAGCTTTCTAGCTCAAAATTCGATTTTTTCCAAAATTTTGTTTTTTTGAGTTTGTGGGCGTGTCTGTGGGCGGATTTCAAAAATTCGTAAACTTGATTATTTCGGGACCCTAGAGAGTATATGGTTAAAATTTCAGCTCTCTAGGTCCAGTTTAAAGGCCTAATTTTTGCCGACGGACGGACGGACATGGCTAGATCGACATTACTATCGATGCTGATCATAAATATAGTAACTTTTAGGGGTCTACGGGCAATATTAAGGTATTTTACAAACTATGCGTCAAAATTAATATACCCTTAGAATAGGGTATAAAAAGGTGTGAGCGACTCACGTTATAGTGATGTGTAAACATGTAGGCTCGTCAGCGTTGCATTAATTTAATTTGTGGGCGTGTCAGTAGGCGAATTTTGAAAATATTTACACATGAGCATCAAAGGCCCCTGGAGAGTCTATATTATAAATTTCAGCTCCCTAGCTCAAACTTTGTTTTTTTTTTTTAAATTGTGGGCGTAAAAGGTTTTGTAAAATATTTACACATGAGCATCAAGGGCTCCTGGAGAGTCTATATTATAAATTTCAGCTCCCTAGATCAAACTTTAGTTTTTTGCCGTCCGACCTGAAAATCTGACGATGATGCTGAAAATCTGACGATGACGATGACGTTTTATTGTAGATATCATTTTAAATGAAAGTCCTATTCTTAGCAAAGTATATAGATAAAGTTGTTTTGGACAATTCATTTATACAAAGTTTTTTGCCGCCTCCACTTTTAAGATGCGTTTTTTACAAAAACTTTGTTTTTGGTTTCAGCGATGCGGTGTTCATTTCATCAAAAATATAAGAAATTTTAAATATTTAATTGAATCCACAGAAAAAATGCAATTCCCTTTTAAATTTGTAACTATTAACTTAATCTTTCGTTAAGCTAATTATTATTAGCATCTGTCTTTTTAAAAAGGTTGAAAGCTTTGCTCAAGCACAGATAAGATTTTGTCAATCAACTAAACTTTATTAGCTTTTGCTTCAAATACAAAAAGCGTTAATTCGCCAGAATTTAGCTTTACAACGAAATTGTGTTTGTATTGTCATTGCCAGATCAAAGTGATCAATGCGTGATCTTCGCGAGTAAGGGAGTGATTTTACTGATATAGGATTATTTGACATATTAGCATAATTATTGAAAAGTAAATACTCTGTCTAGCTGCTGTCCTGAGATAAAAGCGGGCTGGTTGTTGACGTAGAGTAACACTCCCAGCTAATGTTGGCGAGTGGTGGACCCTCGAAGAGGAGAGGAGGTGTGTGCGGTGTGGGGGTTTCGTATATAAAAAAGAAATCTAAGTGGAGTACAAAATAACGCCAATGACACATTTTGTAAATATTGTATGAATAAAAACTTGCTGTAAAAATAAATATGAATTGTCACCTCTATTCCAACCAATTTTTAAAAGAAATTTTTGATTTTCATTCAATATTGCTTATTCTCTATCGCTCTCATTCTTGGCAATATCGCTTTGACGTACAATTCTTCTCAATTCCCTTAGGAGCATGTCTCGCGCATTAACATGGCACTTCCCACGTTCCTGGCCAAAAAGTTATGAATTTTCAAATTCTTTCTTTCTTTCTTTATTGCCCATTAAAACAACGACCGAGCAAAAAAGAAGAATAAAACTTTAGAAAATATGTAACCAACGACCATACCACGTCGAATTAATCGGTTCTCGTCAGATCACCGCATTTAAACGACGTTGGGCGCGGTTAGTACGTAGATGGGGGACCGTTTGAGAACAACCGCGTGTCGTTGGCCAGTCCAATCTACAGAGTTGAGGTAGATAACTATACATGGTATCACAATGGACCTAAATTGGTCTAAGTGTGTCGACAGCCACCTAAACCTAACCTAACCTAACCTTAGAAAATATGTCGAAAAGGAATACAAGAATAGAGTATTTCGCGACAACGCCAGGGCAAATGGAAAAAAAACATCAGCTGAATAAATTGAAGGAACAAGGTGAACTTCCATGGCGGGAGACGAGTTTTGCGGGAACATTTCGTAAAAAGTTTATAATAAAGCGAATTATACAAAAAAGAGTTCCAGCTTGTTTAATAGGTACCAAAAAGTAAAAAAATATAATGGTGATTGTGTATAAAAAAGTGAAACCGTGAGAATCGCGTTGTTGTGGCAAACAAAAATATTTACCTATTTTGGAAACATATCAAGTTGAACTATTTTCTATACATATTAATAATGAACGAAAACAATTAATTAATATCAAAATTATACAAAAAAAGAAGAAGATAAAATGCCTCTAAGTTTGCTGTATTAGTCAACAAGCCTTTTTGGTCAACAGTGAATAAAAACAGTGAACATTGTTTTTTTTTTTTAAATACTTTATCAGGTTTTTTGTCTATAAATTGGTAATTTTTACTTTTCAATAGCTATTGATTTCATTATTGATTCTTTGTAATGTTGATAATTTTAAGGATCTTGTGGTTTATTTCGAGCCCAAACTGGCTTTTGCTAAGCATATTAATTGTATTATTAAAATTCTAATTCTATGCTGGGCCTCGTAAAAAGGTGGGCCAAAGAATTTAATGACCCTTACGTTTCCATGTCATTGTCCGATTCTAGAGTATGCCCCTCAAGTTTGGACACCGTTCTACCACATTCATTCAAATCGAATAGAGGCCATTCAATATAAATTTATTCGATTTGCACTTAGAGGACTTCCCTGGGATGATCCATTTAACCTTCCTCCTTACAGTCAACGTATCAAGCTTCTTCAAATGTTACCCCTTTCTCAACGAAGGCTTAATAGCGATATCATTTTTTTTACAGCAGCTTATATCCGGTCAAATAGATGCACCTGACTTGCTGTCGTCTATTGGCTTTAATTTTCGTGGTGGTGCCCATAATTTACGCAGTGTTGAATTATTGTTTAGCCCCCATCCTAAAACGAATTATGGGTGGCATGAGCCTATTAGTCGCATGAGTAGAATCTATAATCTAAATGATCATGTGATTGACTTGCATGGTAGTAAAATTAAGCTGAAAAATATTTTGCGTAATAATGCTTTAATGTCTTAATTGTTTGCATGATTTGTGTCTGTGTTAGTATTTTATAGGTACATAATTATTGTATTTTTAATTGTTTTGTCCTTACTAACACCTGCACTAAATGATGAGCCTGTGAGAGCATTTTTAGTGCCGGCAAATTTCTGCTCGTGATACGTTAGTTGCTTGCTTTAAGCACTCCACGACACAGAGCTGATAGTGTTTTTTTTTTTTTAAATATACACTTTATTAACAATCACAATGATTTTACCATACGATTTCTGCAATTTACTAAAATTATATCCTTAAAATTTTTTTTTTTACGGTTAACAAAAAAATTCGAGACTTTAGAAAGAGATAGCTTCGCGAAGTGCTCTATCGGATCCACATTTGCGGGTCTGCAGTTTTTGTTCCTTTGGACGAAGACATTGGGTCGAGCGTTCAAGAAATGGGTTGGAAATGATTGTCGAAAACTTCGTAAAAGACTATTCGCGTTTTTTAAACTTATCGCGTTAGCCGATTCAGTCTCTTTAAAATATATTAACATCTCTTCAAATAAACAATATAAACTGTTGTGCGAGCTGGAAACTGTATTACACAAAATGAAAAATGGCAACGCCCCAGGTATCAATGGAGTTCCTTCCGATTTACATAATATCCATAATCTGAAAGCCCACTTAGAGAATATTATCTATATTCTATTTTTCACTCTGCTATCATAAGTACTATTTTTAGGGCTAGGGTTGAAATTCCTAACTTGAATTTTTACATCATAGAAACTCGACCTCTGATTTGTATTCTCTCTGTAACAGAAATAAGAGAGAAGATATTTACCATTTCCTGACTGTTTGCCATCTTCCGCAAGAAATCTGCTTTAATTTTTATGTTAATGTTACATGTTAGTTCGTTTTCTATTAGTCTATCACCCCTGTCGTCTTTTCTACGACGTATGGCTGATACTGAGGTCGTTCCTGACGTAACAAAGTTTTATAATAAGTACATTTTAAGAATGGCTTTTTCATTTATGATTCTTTGTCTATAGTTCTAAGGTGTTCTACTCTAGGTAGCTAGGGTTTTATATATGAAGTTGCATTTTCTAAGCAACGTTACCAAGTTGTTTAAAACTTTAATTTTGCAGGTTAAAGGAAATTAGTCTTTGAAGGTTAAATTTTGATATGACATTGGTTTCGCAATTGAGAGCAAAACTAATTATCAACTGCTGATTGATGCTTTCCTCTTTTTTATCGTATTGAGCTAACGTTAATGCAAAGTGTGTTCCATAACCTTACTTACTTTAAATCCTTACTTACGAGTATTATAATCGTCTGTTGTAATAGGAACATTAACCATTAAATCTGGTATCTTAGAAAAGATTTGGGGTGGTTTAATTCTATGTAGGTAGACTGCTTGATCAACTTGATATGTATGTTTTCTTAGTTTAATGAGTATTGCAAATTTATTGCAAAGAAATTCAAAATTTTGTAAGCTCATTCATTTAAATAGCAGAAATAGTAGTTAACAAAATTTGTATTACACTCGATATAAAAAAATCCTATATTTGAAAACGACATAATCAATATTTAAGTTTTGCACAACTTTAGCTTTCAGTTTGTGAAAGAACGTAATTTAGCTTAGGTTAGTGGGTTGGTAAAGAGTAGTAATACTTTCTCATCACACTCAGGTCAATGTTGACCCATTGTGATGCCCATAGGGGGCGACGTGTTTATGGTATCTTCCTTCGTCTCGTTGGTGATGTACACTTAGAAAAGCCATCCTATTTTTGCTATGAAAAGATTAGAGAGAGGGATTTCGGAAAGTTCCCTTAGGTCATGGAAAAAATAATTCTTTTTCACACAGAAAGTGGAGGGTATCCTCGTAAGTTTCCTCATCATCGCAGCCTCTGCATCGTCATCAGTAAGATGCATTTTTATTGTGTGGTTCTTTAGTAAATTGTGACCAGGAAGCATTCCCATCAACACCGAAACAGATTTCCTGTTTCTTTACAGGAGTTTGTGGCTTCTGCCTGGTCACATTTTCTTAGATGTTTCACTGGTGGAAAGGGTGTTCCATTGGATTGCTTTTATTGCAGCCTGGCTATCAATAAAAATTGTGATATAATCACATGGTATCGTCGCCATTGAGGCTGATTTGCCTACATCTGCCAATGCCAATATTTCCCCTTGGAACACACTGGAGTGATCAGGGAGACGAAATGTGCTTATAAATGTTTCGGAAAATACCCCAAGTTCAACGACTACGTCCATTTTTGAGCCATCTGCTTAGATGGAGATGGATTCGGCTGAGTGTTCATTTAACTCCCATTCCTCTCTACTAGGAAAAATGCAGGGAAATGGTTTATAAAAGTCAAGGTGCGGCAGCTTGTAGTCGGAGGATACAGCTGACTAAGAATGTGTATGCCCCGTTGAATTTTCCCTCCAGCAGTTTAGCTGGCTGATCCGAAGGGCGCTTTTCGCTCCAAATTCTTTCATAGTTCTACAGGTAGCAAATTGAGGATTGTTTCGAGTTCCACCTTGCACACTTGCTATCCCTCGTATCTTCATCATATTTCTTAGATGGGTAACTTTATTTGTGGATTGGTACCATACCAGTCTCCCATATGCTAATATAGGTCTTACGATAGCCGTGTACATCTATAGAATTGTCTTGGGGTGAAGACCCCAGTTTTTTCCGAGTATCCAGAAACATGAGTAAAAAGCGACTCTGACCTTTTTATGCGTGCAGACACATTAAATTTCCAGTTGTTATTTGTAGAGTATGACACCCAAGTATTTCGCGGAGTCGGATAATTTCAGGGTAGTCCCATCTATACCCGGTTGGTTGAATCTTGATGGTATTGTTCGTTTATTGCTAAAAACTATCAATTCTGTTTTCTGGGAATTACTGCCCACCCCAATTGATTTGTCCAGTGGTTAAGAGTTTTAAGTGCACCTCCAAGTAGCTCGCTAATGGTGTGGTGGGTAGGAATTTTTCTGTTACCAGTATTACCACGTCGCGTCGCGTCGTCTGCGTAGGCAACAACCTTAATCCCACTGTATTGCAGCTTAATGCGTATCTCGTTCATGACCAGTACCCGCAAAAGAGATGAGATAACCGCTCCTTGTTAGTCCTGCGTTAACTTAATAGAATTGTAAAATGTCAACACATAAATGCGTTAACAAAAAACTACACATTAGTACCATAAAGGGTGTTCAAATTTGACGTATCATTTTAAATTGGCTGACACTTTTTTTACAGCTATTAGATTACACCGAAGTTTTTTCAGGTATGAAGTAAATGCATTTCCGTTAGCTACAATGGATCGGTACACTATTGAGCAACGTGTTTTTATTATAAAAACTTATTTTAAATATGGTGAAAATTTTGCAGAAGTTGAAAGAAAATTTCGTTCAAAATACGGTAGAGAAAATGCTCCGTCAAACCGTGCTATTAAACTTTTCGTTCATAAATTTGAAGAAACTGGCTGGGGTTAAGATCAGAGAAGTAAAGCCTATCATCGTTGTGGTCGTTCAAGTGGAAATATTGCAGCTGTTAGCAGAGGTGTTGCTGAAGATCCAAGAACGTCAATTCGTCGTCGTTCACAGCAATTAAACCTCACACCAATAGCTTTGTTTAACATTTTGCACACAGATTTGCATGTAAAGGCTTACAAAATACTGTTAACACAAGAATTAAAGCACACTGATCACGCATTGCGTCGGCAATTCGTTAATTGGGCCATGAAGAAGCAAAACAAAATGAAATTTTTTTCAAGCAAATTGTCTTTATCGATGAGGCTCATTTTGAAATTGGCGGTTATGTCAATAAACAAAACTGTCACAATTGGGCTGAAGAAAATCCTAGAGAATTGTTTGAAAGGCCAATGGAACCAAAAAAAGGTACTCTCTGGTGTGGATTTTCGTGTGGTGGCGTAATTGGTCTTTGTCAATGCAGTTACTTTGGGTGGAGCTCGATATCAAGCGATGATTAGC
The DNA here is from genome assembly GCA_949715645.1 of Portevinia maculata. Taxonomy (NCBI): domain Eukaryota; kingdom Metazoa; phylum Arthropoda; class Insecta; order Diptera; family Syrphidae; genus Portevinia; species Portevinia maculata. The sequence goes on from OX454526.1 coordinate 263,987,564, forward strand.
AACTTTTTGTGGAGTCAATTGGAAGATATTGATGTGCAGAATATGTGAATCAACAGGATTTTGCAACATGCCACACAGAAACAAACTCAATCGATCTTTCAAAAGAGAAGTTTAACAATCGCATAAATTCCCGAAAAACAGAGGTGAATTGGCCACCAAGATCATGCGATTTAACACCACTGGATTTTTTCTTATATGGTTTTTTGGCGAGTAAAGTTTATGCCGATAATGCTCAAACTATTCAACACCTCATAGACAACATCATCGAGCAAATATCACTTATTGAACCATCATTATGCGAAAAAGTGATTCAAAATTTCAATAAAGGATTGACAGTCTGCCGAGCTAGCAGATGAGGTCACTTGGACGGCATTCTTTTTCATTATTAACCGGAACCAATGTACATTAATTTCCAATAAAAATAAATACATATTTCACACAATTTATGTCTTTCATTCAAAATTTAAAATGATACCTCAAATTTACAAAATTAACTAAACATTATGTATTTGACCCCGCGATCCATAGAGAAGTATAAAACAACGTTTTTTTTTCTTTTTTTTATTAACATATTTTATTCCAGGGATGATGAATTAATAACTAATACATATAAATTTGATAAAAGTATGGAACAAGATATTAGGGTGACATTCTATAGCCTTGTGAAGACTAGAGGCGAATGGCCCATTGTTTAAATAAATATACAATAGCTGTGGGGTTTTATTTTGTTTATAACAAGAATAATGAATAAAACAAATTAATTAAAGGTTTTATACAAATTAAGAGAAATTGATATAATATTTTTTTTTTGAAACAGTAATTAAGTGAAATGAAATTAACATATTAATAATTTAAGACTTTATATGAAAAAAGTAATATACATTTACGGAAACTATATGAAAAAAGATCGAAACAAATCAAACAGTGCTCATAAACAAATTTTTGACTTGAGAAATATCCATACTAAATAGGTGCTGATACAGTATAAAAGTTATAAAAAAATTTTTTGTTTGCCACCGGTACCTTTACTTGTTGCTGATAATTTACCCTTAACTTGTTTACATTTGAATTTCTTAGTATTGAGCTGTATCCGCTACGTATGAAAAAGACTTTAAGAACTTTGTAAACATATAAATGTTTTAATGGTAAAATGTGAAGGAGACGAAATAAAGGCAAACTACTTGTTAATCTACTTTTTTTACAAATAATTCTGACGATATGCTTTTGTGCTATTTGAAGTGGTTCAATTGTGTTATTGTAAGCTCCTTCCCAACTCGTTAAACCATATTGTAGTTTTGAGTTAACAAGACCATAGTAAATTACTGTCAGAAGTTTTTTAGAACAATGAGGTTTTAACAAAAATATTTTACGCGTCGCACACTCATATACTTTTTAAGTCAGCTGCATGGATTTTCCAACTCAAATGCTTATCTATTGATACTCCAAGATACTTATAACATTGAACAGATTCTATTTGAAATCAAGTTGAACAACAGGATAGATCCATACAAAAATTAACTTTACCACACTTCTGAGCGGACATTGAAAGTTTCGGACACATAGCGGAGTGAAAAACAATATTACTTCCAAGCAGACTTGACTTTTTTACATTGAAAAACACAAGCTTAGTTTTTTTCGCTTACAATCAGTTCATGCTTTGCAAACCATTGCCTTAACAGTTGCACGTCAGTCTCTAATTTTACCACCGACTCGAATATTGAACTGTTTACGTATGTAAATGCCATATCATCAGCAAAAGCTGTTATATTGCTACTCAAATTTTGTTTAAATATGCAGTTTATATAAATGAGAAATAGAATAGGACCTAAAACCGAACCTTGAGGTACACCAATTCGTAACTGCAACATATTGCTATAAACTAAATTAATTTTTACTCGTTGAGATCTTTCTGATAGATAGGATTTAAACCAATTGAACACTGAATCCCTGAATCCAGCTTTGTAGAGTTTGTCCAAAAGAATCGAATGATTAAGCATATCAAAGGCTTTTGTCATGTCAATAAATAATGCTATAGGCCTAGTATTGCTATTAAAACCGCTGCATATCTCACTACATAATTTTAAAATCGCATCTTCTGTCGATTTACCCTCCCGAAATTCAAACTGTTGATAGCATAAGTAATTATTCTTGTTTAAAAATGACAAAATACGCTCTTTCATTCCTTTTTCAAATAGTTTAGAGAACGTTGGAAGTAATAATATTAGTCTATAATGGCTCATTGATTTTCGACACCCTTTATATGAAGAGGAATAACTTCAGCAGCTTTTAACGCAGACATGAAAATACCACAATGAACACTCATATTAAATATAAAACATAGAATATCAACAATGAAGAAGGCAATACGTTTAACGAGAAAATTTGTTATTCCATCCAATGTACATGAGTTTTTATTGTTAAGATTCATTATACGTCTATAAAGTTCTAGTGGTGAAAAAGGTTGAAAGACAAAGCTATTAATTTGAAAAGCATCATCAATTAGGTCCGAATATAATTCACAGCTGCAATCGGTTTGAGAAGGATTAGGATTGCAATTTGTTGCAATAGAAGCAAAATAGCTATTGAAAACGTTTGCAATATTCATAGGATTATCTACCAAAGTATTTTCCACCTGAATTTCACTAATGCTTTCTTGTTTTTTACCATTACTTCAAATGCTATTCACAACTTCCCATTCCTCCTTTAAATAACCTTCGCAGTTCTCGATCTTCTTTGCATAAATTATTCTTGAAACGACTTCAACTGATTGAATGCACTCGGTGACTTCAATTAAATGATTCATATTATTTCAGCAATACGAATGCATTTAGTGACTTTAATGACTTCAAATTTCTGAATCATGACTTCAAAATGAACAGCAATTTATTATTTTCCAATCATGAAGTCATTGTAGTCATTGAATTCAATTACTATATCCTGATCCTGAGCAACACCAGGGCAACAACACCCTCAGTGGGGTCGTCTGAAACCGGGAGGACTGAATTTTGTATGAATCCTAATTACTTTGTTAACAAAGGACCCCATTGATCCGCTACTCACCATAGGAAAGTAAATCACTTGTTTAACAATGTAAATTGTTTATTTTCAAGTAGAGCACTTGGTCTTGTAATGAAAACTGATTCGAAGACAGTTAATGATAGAAATAAACACTCCAATGAGCACGAAACAACTTGATACATCATGGACACCTTGAGCTGCAAGCTAGTAAAGTCTCAATTTCACACCAACCCCATATGCACCTAACTTCGCGCAATCGTTGATGTACTCAGCCACATAATGCAATTATTGTCATCGTGAACATGTTTCGTTTTCCTTCGTCGATCTAGGGCGCCGGATTAAATTTCATCTGCTTCTGTCACATCGTCGCCTAGCTTATGGGTTCATGGGTTGAATCCATCTTCGAATTAGTATAAAATCAGCATGCTGTGTTATTAATCTTCAGTAGCGAATTCAATCCAAACGCACTAGCAAGTCAATTAGCATTTGATCTTCAACGTAAAGAAACAACTAAAAGTCAACATGAACTTCATCAAGATCGTCTTCATCTTTGCCATGATGGTGTGCAGTGTAATTCACTTCACAAGCGCTGAGCCTGCAGGAGGAGTCTTGGTTCGCCGCCCAGCTTTGCTGGTTTCGCGTCCAGTTTTAGTCGGACGTTCTCCACTTTTGGTTAAGAGACCAGGAATCCTTCTCTAAAGTGGATAAGCGACATTCGAATGGCTACTCTCTGCAACACTGTTCTGGACAAACTTTTTTTCGACGTACATATCGTTATCATTTTTATTTATTTGCTTTAAGAATTTGATTTTAATTTGGTTTAATTATATAGTTATTGTCCCGTTTAAATAAAAAAAATAAATATAAATTTTGTCATTGGTTTTCATTTTATATATCCGCACATCCATAGCGTAGTTGTAGGTATATCTTAAAATCTACTTTTCACAAGGATTCAGCTTTAAATAAAACATTTATAAGAGTCTTGCTTGGATTAGTAGGGCTGGTAAAGGTCTTCTTCTGTGTTTGTCATCCAAACGCATGCTAGTTTCATCATCTGATTGGCGGACTGCGCAACTCACTGCGGTTGTGGCAAATACACTTTTCTTTGGTGTGTTAACGAGTAATTGTAATTTCTAATTACACTTTTCACTTTTCACGACGTGTAGATGGTACGGTGAATGTTTATATTTCCAGGTTTGTGGTCTAGATACTCAAGCACATTTATTTTTATGAGATATTTTGACATTTAACAAGCTTACGTATAATCAGAATGTTGTAAGGCATTATTTTCGGCGGACAAGTCGGTTTATTATAGTTGCTGGCGTGAGCAAATCACAAACCGTTCTTTTAATAAAAAGGAAATCCAAATCACAGAGCACTCAGACTTGGTAACGGTCTATTGGTTCACCACACAGAAATCCTTTTTATGGTGTAGTGGTGGAAGAAACCAAGGTGTCATTCCTTTCTTTCCATAAATGAGTACCTATAGCGTATGTTGTTGTTCTCCATGGGGATCGAACCTACACCGTACGGGTCAAATTCCAACACACAAACCTCATCACCATCGCCACCCCTAACAAACCGTATACTCAGGGCCGTATGGGTGTCTTTACATGCATATTTCTCTTATTAAAATAGAAATAATTACAGTTTTAATAACAGTTTTATGTATAAGTAGTGTCACAAAACTAAAAAAACTTCCAAAACACCGCCATATTTTTCGAGTCCTGATAACTTTTCACACCACAATTTAAACTCAGCTGTCACAGCAGATTCCGAGACTCGATCATTAAAGTAGCAAAGTTGTAGCAAATCCAGGAAGAGGTATCTGTAAGCTTAAAAGGATTCCTGCATTTTTATGGAGAAATTGGTGCGACAAAATCTGAATCAGACGCAACAAATAAAAACAGCAAGACGAAATTACGATTCAACAGCGTCTGTTTGATAATTAGAACGAGCTGTTTACCTCAAAGTGAGTCTCGAAACTGTGAGTTCCATATCAAGTGCATCTTTTGCTAGCTTTACAGCTGCTCTAAAAATTTCGCCGAATGATACTAATGCATTTTTTCGTTCTTCTTGAGGCGTATCCCCAATCTCGTAAACATGCTTACTGCTAATGCAAAATCACGTGATTTTTCTTGCAGGCGAACTAACAAAGGAAGCGAGCAATTGAAAAGTCTGTCACAAACCAAGAGACTGACAATGTACTCGCTTTTCTGAAGTGCTGCATGTTGAATAGTTTGACGAAGGATAGTATGCTGTCATGTCGTTCAATGAATCTTGTTTCACAAAGACCAATAAGTATCTTCTTCTTGCTCTCCAGTGCAAGTTCTTGTGTGCCTGAACTAGGTCGTTACATTGTTCACAATCCTAAGACAATTCCAAAAAGGTGGGACTGACATGGCCTTTGATAGTGCGATGTTTAAACGATGCCTAAAACAGTGCACGTATATAATTATTGTTATGTTATGTTATGTGCACCATCATAACCTTGACCAGTGTTTTTTTTCATTTTAAGACTTAAAACTCCGGGAGAGCTGGGCCCATACGGGGCCGTTAACACAGCTTCTTCAACCATTTGTGTGTCCGAAATTATATTTTTGGCACGAAAAATAACGGACCTAAATACAATTTAATGGCGACTCCAAATTGCGCATTTTTTTAACAGTAAAAGATATGGGTCTTTGGGTGCTGAAAGCAAGCTACTTTCATGAGCAGAAGTTTGCTGGCTTGACACGAGCACATAGAATAGAGATAATTTGAGCCACTAAGGCATAATTACGCAAAATAATTTAAATCTTAAACTTACTATAACAATAACATAAACATTTAAATTATAAACTCTACTCATGCGACTGACAGGTTCATTCCTCCCATTATCCGTTCTATGATGCGGACTTAACAATTTCTCAACACTACGTAACGTATCTTATTGACTGCACTACGGAAATAAAAATGTATAGAAGACAGCAAATCAGGAGCAGGATATGGCCGGATATAAGCTGCTGTAAAAAAAAACCATATCGCTATTGAGCCCTTTAGTTGAGAAAGGTGTATCATTTGAAGAAGCTTGATATGTTTACTCTGAAGTGGAATGTTAAATGGATTATTCCATCATCATAAAAGTCATCTAAGGGCAAATCGAATAAATTAGCGTGGAATGGCTTCGATTCGATTTGACAAACAATAAAAAAATTATACAAAAACAAAAAAAAAGTAAAGGTCATTAAATTTTGTAGACCAAGCTTTTTGCGAAGCCCAGCATAGAATTAGAACTATCAACATGTAAAGGACTAGGTTTAGATAATGAATATTGAAAGGTGAAAAGGATAATCTTTCTAGAAAGTTTTGACATTTATTAGGGTCCAGGAATAAACCGTTTTTAACACACCAAGTGGCGAAACTATTAATGTCGGTTTGAAGAAGAATTTTGTCTTGCTGATTAGCGATAGATGAGTATATTTTCATATTATCAGCGTAGATCAGAGTAATGCTGTGATTTATACATGCCTCAATATCGCCCCGTGTAGGGACGGGTTAAGAATATCACTACAACGCACCCCGATAAACAGCGCTTGTCGTAAAAGGCAACTTAAGAAAATCACATCTTGGCAATTTAAACATCAGGTAGCCTAGCAACACTTTTAACATCTTAAAGCTGTCCCAGAACAAGAAATAAACAAAACAATATGGAAATGTGCACTTATTGAAAACGCACTACCCCGCTAGGCAGTATTTATCATGTTACTAATCCTGGGACAAGCAGAAATGATGGGGTCAGAGCTATTCGGTTTCCGGGGGAAAGCAAAGTAATGCTTAAGCTTAGGCAAAATCGAAGGACTGCAAGTTGGAAGGTTATAAATATGAGTGGCTAAGACCTCGAAGAGATGCTGGTTAGAAGACGAGTTGATATTTTATGTGTTCAGGAAACGAAATGGCAAAATACCGCGAATCGGGCGCGTTTCTTGGACGTTGGGACAAATGTTTTCAAGATGGTCTAGTACGAGACGCAGGGCCTGATTAATCCTTAGGTTAATTAGGCTGTAGCCTAGGGCGCGAGCATCGGGGGGGGGGGGGGGGGGCTGAAATCATGTCTTCGCATGCACTAATCTAGCATCATTGCATCTATCCTACATATTTCAACTAGACCGACACAAAACACTAAAACTAAATGCGCTTGAGAGTCCCTTATACAGTTCAGACAAACAAGTTCTGGAAACATTAAACTATTTGTGAAGATGAAAATCAAAGTAAACAGACCAAAATAGAAGCAAAAGGAATATTAGAAAAAATTAAAACTCTACAAATTACAATAATGTTGTGCTTTTGGAACTCTGTGCACGTAAAGTTCCAAATCGTGAATTTATTAGAAGCAAAGCAAAGGAGTTAAAACAACTACAGTGTACTCTCTCCTAACGGACACCCCTCATAACCGGACACCTCTCATAACCGGACAAATTTCAAAGAACGGAATAATCTACACAATTTTTAATGTAAATAATTCTCTCTTAAACGGATTTTTTTATAACCGGACGCGGACACCAGTTTTCATAGCCGCAATAGAATTTCACTCTCTCTTAAACGGACAAAGCGCATTTGGCACACTTCGTTGTCTTTTATTTTGTTTGCTTTTTTTCCTTTTCTTTGCGCTTTGCCCTTGATACCCAGCAAAACATTTTAAAAAACGGCAAAGAATGTAAGTTAAGTATAGTAGGCTGCGGCGCCTGCGGGCGCTTTTCGACTATCCGACTAAAATTCTCGTGGCGTATTCTCGTAAGTGTATGCATAATTTGAAGCATAAATACATAGATTCAAGTGGTGCAGGGAAATAACTTCACGGGCAATAACTTCACATGGGCAATAACTTCACCTCGAGTGGGCAATAACGTCACTTTTTTTTGGGAAGTTATTGCCCACTCATGGTGAGCAATAACTTCACCGTAAATTTTGTGAAGTTATTTCCCACCTATAATTTGAATTTGTCTATTATAACTAAAGACCCTTGCACCCACTCCAAATCAAACAGTGACCCCAAGCAGGGGGTTGCAGGGGGGCAGCATGCCCCCCATATGAATTGCACTGTTTATGGGATTAGTTGCGAAACCGCAAGTAGATTCCATAAACAGTTCAATACCTATGGGGGGCATGCTGCCCCCCTGCAACCCCCCTGCTTGGGTTCACTGTTTGATTTGGAGTAGGTGCGAGGTACGGTTCTTGAATTATCATAAAATGTTAAGAGAATTTATTTCCCACTAAAAAGTGTAGTTATTGCTCACCATGAGTGGGCAATAACTTCACAAAAAAAAGTGAAGTTATTGCCCACTCGAGGTGAAGTTATTGCCTATTTGAAGTTATTGCCCGTGAAGTTATTTCCCTGCACCGTTTCAAGTAATGCAAAAAGGAATTTTTAAAGGCTTTGTTCTTGTTTATGTTTTGTTATTATAATTTTTATTACCTACAATTAATGTTTATCACAAAAAATGCATTCCATTTTAAAATAAAATGTTATAGGTGCCATAAATGCATAAATGTCTTGTTTCTTTTTTCAAGGTTGTCAATGAAATATTTTTTCTCATAACCGGACACCTCTAATAAGCGGACAAATTTCTTGGTACCGTCAGTGTCCGCTTATGAGAGAGTTCACTGTATATGCCACTGATTTAGAAGAAACCTTTGCAGAAGAATGCGTCCATTTGGCGCAGTTTTTAAAATCTGACACCGAGGCCGAGCATTCTATTTCTGCCAGAAGCTCAAAGGGTTTGTTGCAGTTAATAAAAAGTTTTAATATTTCATGCATGTTCCCGAATGTGGAGATAATATTAAGATTTTTTTTGACAATGAGTGTTAGGTACCAACTGCAGCGGCGAAAGGTCTTTTTCAGCACTTAAAAGAGTAAAAAATTACTGGCGCTCTACACTCTGCCAGCAAAAACTTGCAGCGCTCTCGCTAATGTGCATAGGAAGCGATTTTTTACAAACTATTAAATTTGAAAAGATTGTGGAAAGATTTGCAAACGCTAAAGCACGCAAAAGGACTTTTGTATAATATAATAATAATTACTTAATTAGTATAATTTTCAAATAAATCATTAATCAGTTCCAAAAATGTTTCATTTGTATGATGCCTCTCCTCTTTTTTTTTTAAACAAAAACAGGAGTATAAATATTTAAAAAATACTCAAGTCGAAGCAACTTCACACACTAGATGACCACACTCATGGTCAATGGCAATGTCAACTAAGTTGTCTTTAGAAACTAAGCCAATACAAGTCATGCGGCCAAACACGACATGGATTTGGTTTTCTACTTGGTAGCATGCAGTCACTTGTCATGATTTTGGTCTTATTGAGGTACTTTGGCTTTATGTACGGTCAGCTTAAAAAATGGTTTGCCACCCTAAGGTTGAATGTCATGCAGATTACAGGAAAACGTTAGTTTCGCTTGCAGATCGATCTGAAAACTTTTATAGGTAGTATGAACCATGAATTTTCACACTACTACTCTACTCACTTACTACTTTTTATTCCGTCCGTAACACACCTGGCGGGGGCGCGTCCTCATAATTAGCCTAGGGCGGTCAAAACTCTTGATCTGTCGCTAACGAGACGGAACAGGGTAAGAACGGAATCGATATCATCCTTGCAGCAGAGCTACTTGGCAGCGTCTTGGCCATTTTAAAGTCCAGTGATCGTTTGATGTCTCTCAAACTGGTGATGCAAGGTGAGGTGAGGCGTGGAATATGCTCCCAAAGTTGGATGCGAGCAGAGAGAAAAAGATGCATCCTGGCCAGATTTACACAAAATCATCAGGAACATCCCAAAAGAAGTACTTTTGTTTGTTGGCAGAGATTTGAACGGACATGTCGGGAAGTCAAACGAAGACTACGAAGACTGACATGGAGGACTAGGATACGGCACCAGGAGCTCTCCGGCTGAAGATATTCTAGGCATGTACAGGTTCGATAAGACCGAACTAAATACCATGTTCATTAAACAATGCCGGCATTTGGCCACTCAGAGCAGTGGCAGAAATGAAACCCAGATTGATTACTATTTGGTAGCATGTTTCATGAAGCCTCTGGTTAAAGATTGCAAAGTGATCCTAGGCAATTGCCAAGTAACACCGCCTCTATTTGACAGACATTTTTATGGCGGCGGGGACGAACAGAACTAAACAAACAAAAGTATCTGCAAGAATCAAATGATACAATCTGGACAAAGAGAAAGGCGAAGCATTTATAGTAAATATGCAAAATGATCTCCATCACATCATCAACGAAGTTGAGGATGCAGAGTGCAGAGCACAAGATATGTGGATTTCCCTACAACGACCTTGCTTGGATAGAGCCAAATCACTGCTAGGGGCTTCAAAAGGACACTTTCAACACGGAAAAAATATGGTGGTGGACAGATGAAGCTAAAGCAGTGATAAGTGACAAGAAAGCAGCATTCAATGCTTGGTCAAAGTGCTCCACTAATAATGGAGATGAAAAAGCTTGCCTCGAATTCGAATACAGACTTTGCAAGAGGATCGCGAAATGAAATGCACTCAAATTCAAGCAAAGTATTTATTACAGTCCTTGATTATCTGCTTGAAGGAAAAATGACGGACCCCAAAGTGCATCAGTTATTCTTTGCTTTGTTGGACCCATCATTATCGAGGATCAAACTTCCATGCAACAAGCACTTGATATGGGTGGACGTTTTGGAGGGGAATGGGTATCTCATTAGGCCGAAAAAAAAACAGAATACTTGTGTTGCCCATTCTCAGATCCACTCCGACCTATTCCAGACATTTCTACGAATGGAAGAGTGATTCACAAGTGCAAAAAGTTCAAACATCTCGGTTCTATCATCAACAGTGAAGCAAGCTGTGATTACGAAATTAAGCGTCGCGTAACCGTAGAGTGGATAAAGTAGCGGGAAAACTCAGAAATCGTCTGCGACCGAAAAATGTCCCCTAAGCTGAAAGGAAAGCTCTACAACACAGAAGTGCGCTCGGCACTCACATACGGTTCACAATGTTAGACAGTGTGCAAAAAGTATGAGGACAAATTAAGGGCAGCTGAGATGATGAGTAACAAAGGTTGATCGAGTAAGAAGTTCTAACATCCGAAGAAGCCTTCATGTCAAAGAAACCTATCTCGAAGAATATGGAGCGCGACCGGTTCAGTTGGTACTGTCATGCTTAAAGGAGACGGATCACACAAATGCATTAAGACCAGCATTTGCTTGGCGTCAGTGACGAAGTGATTCAAAATAGGGAGACCCACAGGCGGACCAGCAGGGATGCAGTGAAGTGGTAGGGCTATCATCCCTTTAATCCTGATTATAGCCGCCATTAAGGAAGAAGAAGAATATTAACCTTCGTTTAGTTTTTAACTTTTTTAGTTTTTCTTTTTTTTTAAACAACAAGAATATTGTTTGGGTTTTAATATGTACTAAATATTATTCGATACCTGTGTGGCATTATATGTTCTGTGAATTTATAATTTATTTTAAGTTACTTTCAATTGTTCCTTTCATTTTTGTGTTTTATTAAATAAATATGTACAATTAATATATGCATATTTGAAAATATTTGTTTTGCTCGACCAGTCACAATGTGGTGTCTTTACTTTACTTTACTTTACTTTACTTTTGGTGGCGCTTACAGTCCGGGTGGACCACTGCCTCAACCAACAAGCCCCTCCAACCAGCTCGGTCCCTCGCTAGCTGCCTCCAGGTGCGCACACAAAGTTGGTTGAGTTGTTCTCCACTTGTGCGCGCCACCTAAAGTGGGGTCTTCCTCTGCTGTGTTGACCCTCAGTGGTGTCAATGTGGTGTCACAATATCTTTTTCCATTATTACATTAGGAAATGGAAATCATGCTTTTTGAACTCAAATTATGCTTTAAAACTATGTATTTTTCAAATCGGGGACCGGGGACCTTCAATTAGATGTTCAACACACTAACCACTGCGCTCACCTGTTAAATAGAGAGATTTTTTATAACCCGCACCACATTCATGTGGAACTAGTTGCCGGTTTCTGTTTTTACTCATCACTTTAACCCACAAATGTTCAAGGCTAATGTGCACTAGAACTTGTGTTCTTCCGTACCCTTTTGCCTTCCCGTTTGTGCTGTATTTTTAACATCTTAAGGCTATTTAAAACCCTTGGACACCAGTACATTAAGGGTATTCATGCAGAGTCGTAAAACCGTCGTCGCGTAAATGAACTGTCAAAGGCCAGATGGACTTACGACGTTGCATGAATACCCTTATTATTAAAAAAAAGTTGTCAACAAAAGAATCAGAATTGATTTGGCAATGCTACGATACCGTTGGAAGGAGGTCTTTAGGACGTTATAAAATCCCATCTACTGGATTCATTCTACAATTTTAGGTGCACGTCCAGGAAGATCTGGTCAGTCTTCAACATTATACTTAAAAATTATTAATTTCAATTAAATGAATACATAAACCCCACAATAGGCGCCACGACGGCATTGCTTTCTGGCCATACGCCTTCGGCTTCAACTTTTAAGTAGGTTATCATATTCTCGGTCAAATGTTAATTGATGAGGATGAAATACGACAGCTTCGCACACATTATGCCCTCAAATTTAGTTTCAATCCATTTCCACTTCATAGCTCAAACTCAAATATCTCAAATGAAAAACTTCTCAAAAAAAAACATATACGTCTAATTGAAATGCGGACCTGCATCTTAACCCACTGCATCTTAATCCACAGAAAAATACGTCTGTCATTGATAGCTGATTCTCATAAACAAAACAACACTAAATAGCTATGTAATTAACAAAAAATGATGTTATCATGTTGATGATCATGTAATTGATGTAATAATTCAGCGGTACACTCGTGATCTCTCAAAGGGGACACGTAAACGGTGCCATGATTCACCTTGTCGGGTGCTGTTGCTATCTGTCGTTGAATTGTTTTTACATAAAGAACATCTCTAAGTAGATCTCAGCGGCTTTGCTGATCGATTGCATTTGACAGTTTTTCCCGATCGAAGGTAATTTTCATGTTTTTGGAATTCAAAAGGAATTTATGTCGACAGGAAATCTTCGATACGTTGTGCAGTATAAAACCGCTGTGTCGGATGCGATATTATGTCAAAACACAGTTATCATTTACGCTTCGTGCATATACCCCAGGAATCTACTCAGTACTCGACGAAACCTTTTCCATCCTATCGAACATGAAGTGGTTCAGCTTATTTTTCATCTTTGGACTATTGGCCATGATCTCAACCTTAGGAACTGTAACAATGGCCGAGCCAAGTCCCAGAGGACGCCCAGCCACAACCAAGCGTCCAACATCTACGGATGACGATGGTGCAGAACGTTAGGCATTGGTAAAAGGTTGACTATTAATTGTGAAATATAATCCTAAATAAAAGAAACTATGTAGTTTGGGTGAAATAGGATATTTGGGTCGATTTATTTTTGGAAAGCTTTCCTTTTGAGTAAGTAAAGTATTCACTATAGATTATTCGGACACGGAGCAGTCATAAACGGCCAGGCAACGAGCAATCGATGTATGGGTGAATATTTTGGAGGGGAATAGGGGGCGTATCAGCCCTAACAAGCCAATGTACTTGCGCTGCCCGTTCTCTATTCCACTCTGACCTATTCCAGACATATATTTGAATGCAACAGTGATTCACAAGTGCGGATATAGCGACATTATCATAGAGGCGGCCGAAACGATAGTAGGTTACCGGCTATTTCAGAGAAAGGTATGATGATGTAAGCGTTTATCGGAAGAAGTTGACGGAAGATACACATTTAAAATCCCTGCAGCACAAAACAAGGGTGGCGAGGGAAGAGTACCGATCCAATATATGGGATGGGATGAGCGTAGAAAGAAGAAGGCGTGCGCAGTCTTTCAGCTCATGGACTTTGAAGAGTCTTACGATGGAAACAACATCTGAAGCTTTCATAAAAAGGCTTAGTAACTGGCAACAGGCTCTTCGAAACAGGAAACGAAACCACACCAAAGCGCGGGGTATATGAGATGTGTTTCAGGCCCGGATCTAGGGGGGGCAAGCCGAGCCTATGCCCCTGGCGGCAAGTTCAGAGGGCGGCCAAATTCACACTTCACAGACGAATTGACAATTCATCATTTACTTAACTTTGACCACGGATTAAATTATAGTAGGTACAAGGACAGACATTTCATGGCCCTATCAACTCGTCCGATACCCACAGCGCGGAGTGGTGCTGCACGAACATTTATTATTCGCGAGGCGCGTTGGCATAGTTCAAATACGCGCCCACAATCATCGCAGATCGCGGCAGCGCCCGAAAGGGATGAAGCTATATACGAAACTCCCTCGTCGATCTCATCACACAATGTCCTCAGCCTAGTCAAAATAACTTCTTGAACTTAATTTCTCTGCTCGCCAAACATAATTCAACTCTTAAGCTTCAATTAGAACACTTAAAAAAGGCACAAGTATCATATTTATCGAAGACAATACAGAATGAAATAATTGACATAATGGCAAAAACAGTTAGAAATAGTATTTTAAATAACATCAAAGAAGCCAAATACTGCACGATAATGTTCGACTGCACTCCGGATGTATCCCATACAGAACAAATGAGTCAGCTAATTCGATATGTAAAAACAACTGGCGATGTATGTGAAATAAAAGAAAGTTTCATTGGCTTCATAGAAGTTGCTGGAAAGACAGGAGAGGACATTTTTGTCAACAAATTTTAGAAAAATTGGCAGTTGATGATTTAGATATTGGACAATGTCGTGGCCGATCTTATGATAATGGGTTCAATATGGCCGGCATCCATAAAGGAGTACAATCCAGGATTGCAGAAAGGAATGAGCTGGCAGAGTTCCTGGCTCACTCCTTTAATCTTGTAGGTGTTCATTCTGCTCATCATGCCAGGAAGCTATTAACCTATTTGGACTGATTCAAAAAGTATATTGCTTTTTTGTTGGCTTCACTACTAGGTGGGACATTATGAAATTACGTTAAAATGCATTTAAAAGAAAGTAGTCAGACGAGATGGTCGGCAAAACATGTTGCTGTGAATGCCCCATTAAATAATTTGCCAGAAATAGCGGAAGCCGTAAAAGAAGTTAAGCAAACTTCTCATGCTCCAGAA
Organism: Portevinia maculata; assembly: GCA_949715645.1. Taxonomy (NCBI): domain Eukaryota; kingdom Metazoa; phylum Arthropoda; class Insecta; order Diptera; family Syrphidae; genus Portevinia; species Portevinia maculata. The sequence goes on from OX454526.1 coordinate 264,002,719, forward strand.
CCTTAGTACAAGGCAGGTCATCTCTTAACTGCTATAAAGGATTTTAAATTTATTCTTAATTTAACCATTTGGGCGAATATTCTCCGCGAAATCAATCGAGTGGATATAGAAATTCAGAAAGAAGATATTATCCTTGCCCGTTCCGTCGCACTAAAAACTTTGTAAAAAATGACACAAAATTCAATGGAATATTGGATAAAAGAGGCTAGAGAAGTTGCTGAAACTGTTGATCCTATTTTGCAAAACAAACGAATTCCGAAACGTAAAAAAACATTTCGATGAGATGTGTGAAAACGAATTACAAACACTCCAACCTGTTCAACTATTTTCTAAATAAATAATGATGGTATTTGAACGAATCATATCAGAAATTAAACATAGGGACGGGCTACAGTCCGCTTGGGCGAACTGTTGGATACCATATTCTTATTCCTATCCCTCATAAGTGGGCGTGACAAAAGCCTAAGTATGGTTGAATTGTTAAGAACGCTCTACATATTTTGTTATATAACATTTAAAGGATTTTATAAAAAAACGCTCCCTAGCTCAAACTTGGGTGTTTCAATAAAATTGTTCTATTTAATTGTGGGCGTGTCAGTAGGGGGATTTAAAAAAAATTAACACATGAGAATAAAGGGCCCCTAGAGAGTATATATTATAAATTTCTGCTCCCTAGCTCAAACTTTGAATTTTCAAAAAAAAAAAAATTAATCGTGGGCGTGTCAGTGGGCGGATTTTGAAAATATTTACACATGAGCATAAAGGACCCATAGAGAGTATACATTATAAATTTCAGCTCCCTAGCTCAAACTTTGGATTTTCAAAAATTAATATACCCTTAGAATAGGGTATAAAAAAATTATTTTATTTATTTGTGGGCGTGTCAGTGGGCGGATTTTGAAAATTTTTAATCCCGAGCAGTTTTAGGAGTCATAGATCATATATAAAAAATTTCAGCTTTCTACCTCAAAATTCGATTTTTTCCAAAATTTTGTTTTTTTGAGATTGTGGGCGGATTTCAAAAATTCGTAAACTTGATTATTTCGGGACCCTAGAGAGTATATGGTTAAAATTTCAGCTCTCTAGGTCCAGTTTAAAGGCCTAATTTTTGCCGACAGACGGACGGACGGACGGATCGACATTACTATCGATGCTGATCATAAATATAGTAACTTTTAGGGGTCTACGGGCAATATTAAGGTATGTTACAAACTATGCGTCAAAATTAATATACCCCTAGAATAGGGTATAAAAAGAGGTTTGATTGTGCTATTATGCTGAATTTGAATTTTGCTTTTCGTAATGGTACTAATATTTTGAAAATGTCAATTGAAGTACTGCAAAAGTATGGAGCAGATCTGGCTCGAAAAAACGAGCGAGATTTAAGCGCCGTTGAATTCTGCCGGAAACTCTACGTTTTTTAAGGAGCAAGCCCCGCTTTTATTTGGTGATATAGAAAATGCTAAAGGTTTCTATCTCTTGCAACAGATATGTGCGCATGATTTGCAGGATGCTTTTCCTAATATTTGTATTGCCCTGCGAACTTACTCTACGCTTCCTACTACATCCACAAACTGTGAGCGAAATTTAAGCAAACTGAAAGTAATTAAAAAACATAGGGGCGGGCTACAGTCCGCTTGGGCGAACTGTTGGATACCCTATTCTTATTCCTATATCTCATAAGTGGGCGTGACAAAAATTTAAAGGATTTTATCGAAAAAACTAAGCTTTTGTAAATAAAAACGCTCCCTAGCTCAAACTTTGGTTTTTCAATAAAATTGTTTTATTTAATTGTGGGCGTGTCAGTAGGCGGATTTAAAAAAAATTTAAGTATGAGCATAAAGGGCACCTAGAGAGTATATACTATAAATTTCAGCTCCCTAGCTCAAACTTTGGACTTTCAAAAATAAAAATAAAATAATTGTGGGCGTGTCAGTAGGCGGATTTTGAAAATATTTACACATGAGCATAAAGGGCCCCTAGAGAGTATATATTAAAAATTTCAGCTCCCTAGCTCAAATTTTGGTTTTTCAAAAAAAATATTTTATTTAATTGTGGGCGTGTCAGTGGGCGGATTTTGAAAATTTTATGTCCCAAGCAGTTTTATGGGCCAAAGACCATATATAAAAAATTTCAGCTTTCTAGCTCAAAATTCAATTTTTCCCAAAATTTGTTTTATTTAATTGTGGGCGTGTCAGTGGGCGGATTTTGAAAATTTTATGTCCCAATCAGTTTTATGGGCCATAGATCATATATAAAAAATTTCAGCTCTCTAGCTCAAAATTCGATTTTTTCCAAAATTTTGTTTTTTTGAGTTTGTGGGCGTGTCTGTGGGCGGATTTCAAAAATTCTTAAACTTGATTATTTCGGGACCCTAGAGAGTATATGGTTAAAATTTCAGCTCTCTAGGTCCAGTTTAAAGGCCTAATTTTTGCCGACGGACGGACGGACGGACGGACGGACGGACGGACATGGCTAAATCGACATTACTATCGATGCTGATCATAAATATAGTAACTTTTAGGGGTCTACGGGCAATATTAAGGTATGTTACAAACTATGCGTCAAAATTAATATACCCCTAGAATAGGGTATAAACATAGGGACGGGCTACAGTCCGCTTAGGCGAACTGTTGAATACCCTATTCTTATTCCTATCGCTGATAAGTTAAGAACGCTCCACATATTTTGTTATATAACATTAGGATTTTATCGAAAAAAAACGAAGCTTTTGTAAGAAAAAAGGCTCCCTAGCTCAAACTTGAGTTTTTGAATAAAATTGTTTTATTTAATTGTGGGCGTGTCAGTAGGCGGATTTTAAAAAAAATTACGCATGAGCATTAAGGGCCCTTAGAGAGTATATATTATAAATTTAAGCTCCCTAGCTCAAACTTTGGATTTCCAAAAAAAGTTTTTTTTTTTTAATTGGGGGCGTGTGTCAGTAGTCGGATTTTGATATTTACACATGAGCATAAAGGGACCTTTATTTTAAAAATTTTATCTCCCGAGCAGTTTGACGAATCATAGATCATATATAAAAAATTTCAGCTTTCTAGCTCAAAATTCGATTTTTTCCAAAATTTAGTTTTTTTGAGTTTGTGGGCGTGTCTGTGGGCGGAGTTCAAAAATTCGTAAACTTGATTATTTCGGGACCCTAGAGAGTATATGCTTAAAATTTCAACGCTCTAGGCCCAGTTTAAAGGCCTAATTTTTGCCGACAGACGGACGGACGGATCGACATTACTATCGATGCTGATCATAAATATAGTAACTTTTAGGGGTCTACGGGCAATATTAAGGTATGTTACAAACTATGCGTCAAAATTAATATACCCTTAGAATAGGGTATAAACATAGGGACGGGCTGCAGTCCGCTTAGGCGAACTGTTGAATACCCTATTCTTATTCCTATCCCTCATAAGTTAAGAACGCTCCACATATTTTGTTATATAACATTTTTTAAATTGGGGTCGTGTCAGTAGTCGGATTTTGAAAATATTTACACATGAGCATAAAGGACCCTTTATTTTAAAAAATTTATCTCCCGAGCAGTTTGACGAATCATAGATCGTATATAAAAACTTTCAGCTTTCTAGCTCAAAATTCGATTTTTTCGAAAAATTTGTTTTTTTGAGTCTGTGGGCGGATTTCAAAAATTCGTAAACTTGATTATTTCGGGACCCTAGAGAGTATATGCTTAAAATTTCAACGCTCTAGGCCCAGTTTAAAGGCCTAATTTTTGCCGACAGACGGACGGACGGACGGATCGACATTACTATCGATGCTGATCATAAATATGGTAACTTTTAGGGGTCTACGGGCAATATTAAGTTATGTTACAAGCTATGCGTCAAAATTAATGTACCCTTAGAATAGGGTATACAAATTATTTGCGATCTTCTATGAGCCAGGAACGCTTATCGAGACTTACAATCTTAGCGATAGAAAATCGAATTGCACACGAGTTAAGTTATGACAAGGCCATAGATTTATTTCCTGAACAAAAAGCTCGAAGAGTAAAATTGTAATTTTAATTCACATATGCAATAATATATTTTATTTTTATTTTTATTATACATATTTTTATTTTAAATCCTACTGTATATATTTATCCCACACGATCATGTCTATATATCTGTAAATAAATGGGCTCAACACAGAAAGAACAGCGATGGATGCATTATTTCCGAAAGGGGTATATAGGCTATGTCCAAATGTCAATCAATTAGTGGACATCTGATAGCTGAAATTATATAGATGATAGAGATATAAATAAATATAAGTGGGCGGGGCGTCATTTTTCAGGTTTTGCCCCGCCCAAAAAAAATTGAAGATCCGGGGCTGATGTGTTTAAGCAGCATTTTAAACTGCTACTAAATAAGCATCATATAGGGAGAGTGATAGCTGATAAGGCAAGAAGAGAACCCACGTCCTGTTAATTGAGATCCGATTCCTCCATCCAGTATAGAAGAGGTTTGCTTAGAAATTCAAGGGCTTTAGAACGATATTTGAAAAGCTCCACCTTCTCTTCTGGCTTAGCAGTGGAGCTCTTCAAATTCTTTTCCGTTCCTTTTTTTGGGCGCATGCACCGAATCATCTGGGGGCAGAAAGCATACACGATGACTGGACTATCGGCATCAGAAAGGCCATCATTAGTCTTGCAAGAACTATCGAAGCCGTTGTGCAACACACGAATCGGCACATACCAGTCTGGCTTTCGGGCGGGCTGATCGATAATAGACGAAGTAAATCCTGGAAAATACCAACAAATTTAATGTCGAGCCTCACTATCTTTTCATCAACATTAAAGACGCATGTGATAGTCGCGTGCCACTTGCTAACACGCGATGTAATGTGAAGCTTGGAAGCAGCTCTTTCGAACTATTTAAAATGTTCACCGGGTTTTGGCTAGGCGATGAGCAATAATGTGACTTCTTCAACTTTTTCTCGGGGGATAATAGTGCACAGGGCAGGAGTCAACGCGGAACGCACTATCTTCAATAGATCCGTCAAGCTACTGTGGACTGCGATCGATATCGACATCATCGGCACTGTTGCAGGTATTCGTATATCGTACCTCACTTCATTAATTGAAAGAGTTAATTTGTAAGACTCAGCTAGAATCAAGTCGCCTATCTAATACAGAAGCTGCAACTTCATTGTACTCGTAGCTTTAGTTCAGAAAACGTTACATCGTTCTTTCGACGAATCGCGAATCTATTGCTGATGCGGTAAATTCGATCACTAATTGATCATGACTGCATGATGAGAATCTATACAGTGTTATTGCGCCTGCTTGTGGTTTTAAGCATCAGCAGGTGTGCGTGTGGACAACACTTATAAACTGAATGCGATGTGCGTTGCGCACTTTTCCAACGCTATCAACCAACTGCTATTGTTTTGGACTAAAAGGTTCCCACTTTGGGGGAATTTTTTCGCATTATAATGGAAAAAGAAAAAGAAAAACAAATTTATTGCAATTCGTGATTAAAGATATTGATAAAGTTAGATGCAGGCAAACTCCGAAGAGGCATATAAAAGAGATGGCATTTGGCGGAGGTTAGTACATTTAATTTAACAGTTCAGTGGCATATAAACGCAATGAAGTTGTCTTTCGTCTTTTTGATTGTGGCTATATTGTCCTGTTTAATTGGGGAATTCGGTTTGGCCGAGGCAACTAAGAAGAAAGGTGGACATAAAGCTGTCGTCGCTAAAATTATCATGAAAAAATCCGAAAAGAAACATGGACATAAACATGGATAAAATAAATACACTAGTAAAAGAATATTGTAACAGATGAAGATATCTACTCGTATATTAACGAAATTGAATAAATTGCTAAGCAAAAAGTTATCATTGTGATTTTTTATTTATTCCTGCACAACTGAGTTGTTGATCTTTAGTTGGTTTCATCAATAACTTTGAATGGATCTTAAAACCATTTTTCAAGTTATACCCTTAAATTGGATGATAAATCAAATGGGCTGGCTGTCGGAGTTGTTTTTATATCTTAACTTGTATTTTTTGTTAAATAAAGTGTTGAGGATGGTTGTAAATATAAACAAATTTCCTGACATCGGGATTCAAAGATTAACTGGGACTTATAAATAGGCAGTATTTTTTGGCACGCCAAAAGACAATCTAGCATAATTTTTAAGCTTATTTCAAAGTTAATCGTTTGCCATGCATCTCGTAGATGCACAAGAAAAAAGTGTGTCACTTTAGAAATCTAAGCACATCATCACACCACCAACATTTAAACCAAAAGATATAAAAACTTCTCTCAATCCATTTCTATATTTTATGTTATTCATTTTATTTAATAAAATGTTTTTTTTTTTTAATAATATGTCAACTGTTATTCAATTGACAGATTTCGCGCTACAAAAAAATTGTTGAGTAAAAAGTAGTAAATGTTTTTGTGGAGGGGTAATATCTTGTTCTCTAGATGTCGTACTCTCTAACATAAATATTCGTACGAATTTATAGAACCTCGTTAGTAAGGGAAGGGGCCTTTTTTTTGACTAGCATGTCAGTTTATACAAGTTATAAATTAATAAAAAATGAATTTAAAAGGACATCATTCAAATGACTACTTGTCGGGCGCAGTGGCTCAGGGATTAGTGTGTCGGACTACTAATCGAAAGGTCCCCGGTTCAGTTGCCGCCGGGGCTAAGTAACATCTTGAGTTTTTTTCCACTCTTGCGAACGTATGACAAACATCCAAGAGTATCAATTGTCACGAGAAGCTTCTTAAGTTTGCCGTTCGGATTTGGCTTAAAATTATAGGTCCCTTCCACTTCGCACAAGAAAGTGGTTGGAGAAGCTAGGTTTGAGGCCCTGTATGGGCCGTTAACGCCGAATATTTGTTTTCAGTCAAATAAACTCTACGACATCTGTTGCACATCCAGTCCCTTAATATTAAATTTCCCAATGAAGCCTCTTGCTCAAGAATCGCACCAAGCAGTAATACCTTCTGGGTACAAAGGCAGACACGAACATCATTCATGGCATTCCCGAGCTCCAATGCAACAAAAGCTTTTGATGGGGTCTGGCATAAGCGCGGCTGAGCAAACTGGATAAACTCTGTGGTTGTATGCAGAATTCCCTTCAAAGATGATCAATTTAAGTTGAGGTCGTTTCAATGTCTTGAGACCACTCTGCTATTAATACAGGAGTGCTACAAGGATCGATACTTTCTCAAACCTTGTTTCTTATCCAGATTAATGACCGCCGACATATACAAAAAAAATATAGTTTTGCTGAAGACACATACCTTCATACTAGGTAGGTAGGTCCATTCTTCTCCATTAATGAAGTAAGAACTTCTGACTGTTTTTCATTATTTACGAGTATTTTTAATTTGTTTTATTTTTAGTTTATTTTTTTAACGACTTGAATTACTAAACTCATGACCGAGAGCCAAAAAACATACACGACAGACGACGCAGCCAACAGCTCGCGCGCGTGCGCATTAAAAAATGCATACACATGACGCGACACGCGAGCAGCTCTGAGAGAGAAACCAAGCAGCGTGAGTAATTCGGGGAGGAAATTCAGTGTGTATTCATTTTTCGTTGGGGTAGGACGTGCCAGTGGACTGCGCGCGTATTTCGCGCGCCACCGGGAAATTACGCGTTTCGGTGATTAGCGCTCGGTTTTTTTTTTTGAGTTTTACTGTCTCAAATTAAACTTAATTAATTAATTAGATTAAATTAAATAAAATTAAAATTTATTCATCAATTTAATGCAATTAAAATTTTTACATTTATTTTGTTATGACTGTGGAAAAAATGAAATAATTTTTTTTTTTATTGAGTCTTAGCACCTTTTGACAATTTTTTCTTCCTGGAGGGCCGCAACTGTTTCCTTTTGTGCTCCAAGAGTATTGAAAATTGATCTTAATTAAGTCCTTGCTGAATCATTTCACCAGATCCATAGGTAGGTAGGTCCATTCTTCTCCATTAATGAAGTAAGAACTTCTGACTGTTTTTCATTATTTACGAGTATTTTTAATTTGTTTTATTTTTAGTTTATTTTTTTAACGACTTGAATTACTAAACTCATGACCGAGAGCCAAAAAACATACACGACAGACGACGCAGCCAACAGCTCGCGCGCGTGCGCATTAAAAAATGCATACACATGACGCGACACGCGAGCAGCTCTGAGAGAGAAACCAAGCAGCGTGAGTAATTCGGGGAGGAAATTCAGTGTGTATTCATTTTTCGTTGGGGTAGGACGTGCCAGTGGACTGCGCGCGTATTTCGCGCGCCACCGGGAAATTACGCGTTTCGGTGATTAGCGCTCGGTTTTTTTTTGGAGTTTTACTGTCTCAAATTAAACTTAATTAATTAATTAGATTAAATTAAATAAAATTAAAATTTATTCATCAATTTAATGCAATTAAAATTTTTACATTTATTTTGTTATGACTGTGGAAAAAATGAAATAATTTTTTTTTTATTGAGTCTTAGCACCTTTTGACAATTTTTTCTTCCTGGAGGGCCGCAACTGTTTCCTTTTGTGCTCCAAGAGTATTGAAAATTGATCTTAATTAAGTCCTTGCTGAATCATTTCACCAGATCCATAGGTAGGTAGGTAGGTAGGTAGGTCCATTCTTCTCCATTAATGAAGTAAGAACTTCTGACTGTTTTTCATTATTTACGAGTATTTTTAATTTGTTTTATTTTTAGTTTATTTTTTTAACGACTTGAATTACTAAACTCATGACCGAGAGCCAAAAAACATACACGACAGACGACGCAGCCAACAGCTCGCGCGCGTGCGCATTAAAAAATGCATACACATGACGCGACACGCGAGCAGCTCTGAGAGAGAAACCAAGCAGCGTGAGTAATTCGGGGAGGAAATTCAGTGTGTATTCATTTTTCGTTGGGGTAGGACGTGCCAGTGGACTGCGCGCGTATTTCGCGCGCCACCGGGAAATTACGCGTTTCGGTGATTAGCGCTCGGTTTTTTTTTGGAGTTTTACTGTCTCAAATTAAACTTAATTAATTAATTAGATTAAATTAAATAAAATTAAAATTTATTCATCAATTTAATGCAATTAAAATTTTTACATTTATTTTGTTATGACTGTGGAAAAAATGAAATAATTTTTTTTTTTATTGAGTCTTAGCACCTTTTGACAATTTTTTCTTCCTGGAGGGCCGCAACTGTTTCCTTTTGTGCTCCAAGAGTATTGAAAATTGATCTTAATTAAGTCCTTGCTGAATCATTTCACCAGATCCATAGGTAGGTAGGTAGGTAGGTCCATTCTTCTCCATTAATGAAGTAAGAACTTCTGACTGTTTTTCATTATTTACGAGTATTTTTAATTTGTTTTATTTTTAGTTTATTTTTTTAACGACTTGAATTACTAAACTCATGACCGAGAGCCAAAAAACATACACGACAGACGACGCAGCCAACAGCTCGCGCGCGTGCGCATTAAAAAATGCATACACATGACGCGACACGCGAGCAGCTCTGAGAGAGAAACCAAGCAGCGTGAGTAATTCGGGGAGGAAATTCAGTGTGTATTCATTTTTCGTTGGGGTAGGACGTGCCAGTGGACTGCGCGCGTATTTCGCGCGCCACCGGGAAATTACGCGTTTCGGTGATTAGCGCTCGGTTTTTTTTTGGAGTTTTACTGTCTCAAATTAAACTTAATTAATTAATTAGATTAAATTAAATAAAATTAAAATTTATTCATCAATTTAATGCAATTAAAATTTTTACATTTATTTTGTTATGACTGTGGAAAAAATGAAATAATTTTTTTTTTTATTGAGTCTTAGCACCTTTTGACAATTTTTTCTTCCTGGAGGGCCGCAACTGTTTCCTTTTGTGCTCCAAGAGTATTGAAAATTGATCTTAATTAAGTCCTTGCTGAATCATTTCACCAGATCCATAGGTAGGTAGGTAGGTAGGTCCATTCTTCTCCATTAATGAAGTAAGAACTTCTGACTGTTTTTCATTATTTACGAGTATTTTTAATTTGTTTTATTTTTAGTTTATTTTTTTAACGACTTGAATTACTAAACTCATGACCGAGAGCCAAAAAACATACACGACAGACGACGCAGCCAACAGCTCGCGCGCGTGCGCATTAAAAAATGCATACACATGACGCGACACGCGAGCAGCTCTGAGAGAGAAACCAAGCAGCGTGAGTAATTCGGGGAGGAAATTCAGTGTGTATTCATTTTTCGTTGGGGTAGGACGTGCCAGTGGACTGCGCGCGTATTTTGCGCGCCACCGGGAAATTACGCGTTTCGGTGATTAGCGCTCGGTTTTTTTTTGGAGTTTTACTGTCTCAAATTAAACTTAATTAATTAGATTAAATTAAATAAAATTAAAATTTATTCATCAATTTAATGCAATTAAAATTTTTACATTTATTTTGTTATGACTGTGGAAAAAATGAAATAATTTTTTTTTTATTGAGTCTTAGCACCTTTTGACAATTTTTTCTTCCTGGAGGGCCGCAACTGTTTCCTTTTGTGCTCCAAGAGTATTGAAAATTGATCTTAATTAAGTCCTTGCTGAATCATTTCACCAGATCCATAGGTAGGTAGGTAGGTAGGTCCATTCTTCTCCATTAATGAAGTAAGAACTTCTGACTGTTTTTCATTATTTACGAGTATTTTTAATTTGTTTTATTTTTAGTTTATTTTTTTAACGACTTGAATTACTAAACTCATGACCGAGAGCCAAAAAACATACACGACAGACGACGCAGCCAACAGCTCGCGCGCGTGCGCATTAAAAAATGCATACACATGACGCGACACGCGAGCAGCTCTGAGAGAGAAACCAAGCAGCGTGAGTAATTCGGGGAGGAAATTCAGTGTGTATTCATTTTTCGTTGGGGTAGGACGTGCCAGTGGACTGCGCGCGTATTTCGCGCGCCACCGGGAAATTACGCGTTTCGGTGATTAGCGCTCGGTTTTTTTTTGGAGTTTTACTGTCTCAAATTAAACTTAATTAATTAATTAGATTAAATTAAATAAAATTAAAATTTATTCATCAATTTAATGCAATTAAAATTTTTACATTTATTTTGTTATGACTGTGGAAAAAATGAAATAATTTTTTTTTTTATTGAGTCTTAGCACCTTTTGACAATTTTTTCTTCCTGGAGGGCCGCAACTGTTTCCTTTTGTGCTCCAAGAGTATTGAAAATTGATCTTAATTAAGTCCTTACTGAATCATTTCACCAGATCCATAGGTAGGTAGGTAGGTAGGTCCATTCTTCTCCATTAATGAAGTAAGAACTTCTGACTGTTTTTCATTATTTACGAGTATTTTTAATTTGTTTTATTTTTAGTTTATTTTTTTAACGACTTGAATTACTAAACTCATGACCGAGAGCCAAAAAACATACACGACAGACGAGGCAGCCAACAGCTCGCGCGCGTGCGCATTAAAAAATGCATACACATGACGCGACACGCGAGCAGCTCTGAGAGAGAAACCAAGCAGCGTGAGTAATTCGGGGAGGAAATTCAGTGTGTATTCATTTTTCGTTGGGGTAGGACGTGCCAGTGGACTGCGCGCGTATTTCGCGCGCCACCGGGAAATTACGCGTTTCGGTGATTAGCGCTCGTTTTTTTTTTGGAGTTTTACTGTCTCAAATTAAACTTAATTAATTAATTGGATTAAACTAAATAAAATTAAAATTTATTCATCAATTTAATGCAATTAAAATTTTTACATTTATTTTGTTATGACTGTGGAAAAAATGAAATAATTTTTTTTTTTATTGAGTCTTAGCACCTTTTGACAATTTTTTCTTCCTGGAGGGCCGCAACTGTTTCCTTTTGTGCTCCAAGAGTATTGAAAATTGATCTTAATTAAGTCCTTGCTGAATCATTTCACCAGATCCATAGGTAGGTAGGTAGGTAGGTTCATTCTTCTCCATTAATGAAGTAAGAACTTCTGACTGTTTTTCATTATTTACGAGTATTTTTAATTTGTTTTATTTTTAGTTTATTTTTTTAACGACTTGAATTACTAAACTAATGACCGAGAGCCAAAAAACATACACGACAGACGACGCAGCCAACAGCTCGCGCGCGTGCGCATTAAAAAATGCATACACATGACGCGACACGCGAGCAGCTCTGAGAGAGAAACCAAGCAGCGTGAGTAATTCGGGGAGGAAATTCAGTGTGTATTCATTTTTCGTTGGGGTAGGACGTGCCAGTGGACTGCGCGCGTATTTCGCGCGCCACCGGGAAATTACGCGTTTCGGTGATTAGCGCTCGGTTTTTTTTTGGAGTTTTACTGTCTCAAATTAAACTTAATTAATTAATTAGATTAAATTAAATAAAATTAAAATTTATTCATCAATTTAATGCAATTAAAATTTTTACATTTATTTTGTTATGACTGTGGAAAAAATTAAATAATTTTTTTTTTTATTGAGTCTTAGCACCTTTTGACAATTTTTTCTTCCTGGAGGGCCGCAACTGTTTCCTTTTGTGCTCCAAGAGTATTGAAAATTGATCTTAATTAAGTCCTTGCTGAATCATTTCACCAGATCCATAGGTAGGTAGGTAGGTAGGTCCATTCTTCTCCATTAATGAAGTAAGAACTTCTGACTGTTTTTCATTATTTACGAGTATTTTTAATTTGTTTTATTTTTAGTTTATTTTTTTAACGACTTGAATTACTAAACTCATGACCGAGAGCCAAAAAACATACACGACAGACGAGGCAGCCAACAGCTCGCGCGCGTGCGCATTAAAAAATGCATACACATGACGCGACACGCGAGCAGCTCTGAGAGAGAAACCAAGCAGCGTGAGTAATTCGGGGAGGAAATTCAGTGTGTATTCATTTTTCGTTGGGGTAGGACGTGCCAGTGGACTGCGCGCGTATTTCGCGCGCCACCGGGAAATTACGCGTTTCGGTGATTAGCGCTCGTTTTTTTTTTGGAGTTTTACTGTCTCAAATTAAACTTAATTAATTAATTGGATTAAACTAAATAAAATTAAAATTTATTCATCAATTTAATGCAATTAAAATTTTTACATTTATTTTGTTATGACTGTGGAAAAAATGAAATAATTTTTTTTTTTATTGAGTCTTAGCACCTTTTGACAATTTTTTCTTCCTGGAGGGCCGCAACTGTTTCCTTTTGTGCTCCAAGAGTATTGAAAATTGATCTTAATTAAGTCCTTGCTGAATCATTTCACCAGATCCATAGGTAGGTAGGTAGGTAGGTTCATTCTTCTCCATTAATGAAGTAAGAACTTCTGACTGTTTTTCATTATTTACGAGTATTTTTAATTTGTTTTATTTTTAGTTTATTTTTTTAACGACTTGAATTACTAAACTCATGACCGAGAGCCAAAAAACATACACGACAGACGACGCAGCCAACAGCTCGCGCGCGTGCGCATTAAAAAATGCATACACATGACGCGACACGCGAGCAGCTCTGAGAGAGAAACCAAGCAGCGTGAGTAATTCGGGGAGGAAATTCAGTGTGTATTCATTTTTCGTTGGGGTAGGACGTGCCAGTGGACTGCGCGCGTATTTCGCGCGCCACCGGGAAATTACGCGTTTCGGTGATTAGCGCTCGGTTTTTTTTTGGAGTTTTACTGTCTCAAATTAAACTTAATTAATTAATTAGATTAAATTAAATAAAATTAAAATTTATTCATCAATTTAATGCAATTAAAATTTTTACATTTATTTTGTTATGACTGTGGAAAAAATGAAATAATTTTTTTTTTATTGAGTCTTAGCACCTTTTGACAATTTTTTCTTCCTGGAGGGCCGCAACTGTTTCCTTTTGTGCTCCAAGAGTATTGAAAATTGATCTTAATTAAGTCCTTGCTGAATCATTTCACCAGATCCATAGGTAGGTAGGTAGGTAGGTCCATTCTTCTCCATTAATGAAGTAAGAACTTCTGACTGTTTTTCATTATTTACGAGTATTTTTAATTTGTTTTATTTTTAGTTTATTTTTTTAACGACTTGAATTACTAAACTCATGACCGAGAGCCAAAAAACATACACGACAGACGACGCAGCCAACAGCTCGCGCGCGTGCGCATTAAAAAATGCATACACATGACGCGACACGCGAGCAGCTCTGAGAGAGAAACCAAGCAGCGTGAGTAATTCGGGGAGGAAATTCAGTGTGTATTCATTTTTCGTTGGGGTAGGACGTGCCAGTGGACTGCGCGCGTATTTCGCGCGCCACCGGGAAATTACGCGTTTCGGTGATTAGCGCTCGGTTTTTTTTTGGAGTTTTACTGTCTCAAATTAAACTTAATTAATTAATTAGATTAAATTAAATAAAATTAAAATTTATTCATCAATTTAATGCAATTAAAATTTTTACATTTATTTTGTTATGACTGTGGAAAAAATGAAATAATTTTTTTTTATTGAGTCTTAGCACCTTTTGACAATTTTTTCTTCCTGGAGGGCCGCAACTGTTTCCTTTTGTGCTCCAAGAGTATTGAAAATTGATCTTAATTAAGTCCTTGCTGAATCATTTCACCAGATCCATAGGTAGGTAGGTAGGTAGGTCCATTCTTCTCCATTAATGAAGTAAGAACTTCTGACTGTTTTTCATTATTTACGAGTATTTTTAATTTGTTTTATTTTTAGTTTATTTTTTTAACGACTTGAATTACTAAACTCATGACCGAGAGCCAAAAAACATACACGACAGACGACGCAGCCAACAGCTCGCGCGCGTGCGCATTAAAAAATGCATACACATGACGCGACACGCGAGCAGCTCTGAGAGAGAAACCAAGCAGCGTGAGTAATTCGGGGAGGAAATTCAGTGTGTATTCATTTTTCGTTGGGGTAGGACGTGCCAGTGGACTGCGCGCGTATTTCGCGCGCCACCGGGAAATTACGCGTTTCGGTGATTAGCGCTCGGTTTTTTTTTGGAGTTTTACTGTCTCAAATTAAACTTAATTAATTAGATTAAATTAAATAAAATTAAAATTTATTCATCAATTTAATGCAATTAAAATTTTTACATTTATTTTGTTATGACTGTGGAAAAAATGAAATAATTTTTTTTTTATTGAGTCTTAGCACCTTTTGACAATTTTTTCTTCCTGGAGGGCCGCAACTGTTTCCTTTTGTGCTCTAAGAGTATTGAAAATTGATCTTAATTAAGTCCTTGCTGAATCATTTCACCAGATCCATAGGTAGGTAGGTAGGTAGGTCCATTCTTCTCCATTAATGAAGTAAGAACTTCTGACTGTTTTTCATTATTTACGAGTATTTTTAATTTGTTTTATTTTTAGTTTATTTTTTTAACGACTTGAATTACTAAACTCATGACCGAGAGCCAAAAAACATACACGACAGACGACGCAGCCAACAGCTCGCGCGCGTGCGCATTAAAAAATGCATACACATGACGCGACACGCGAGCAGCTCTGAGAGAGAAACCAAGCAGCGTGAGTAATTCGGGGAGGAAATTCAGTGTGTATTCATTTTTCGTTGGGGTAGGACGTGCCAGTGGACTGCGCGCGTATTTTGCGCGCCACCGGGAAATTACGCGTTTCGGTGATTAGCGCTCGGTTTTTTTTTGGAGTTTTACTGTCTCAAATTAAACTTAATTAATTAGATTAAATTAAATAAAATTAAAATTTATTCATCAATTTAATGCAATTAAAATTTTTACATTTATTTTGTTATGACTGTGGAAAAAATGAAATAATTTTTTTTTTATTGAGTCTTAGCACCTTTTGACAATTTTTTCTTCCTGGAGGGCCGCAACTGTTTCCTTTTGTGCTCCAAGAGTATTGAAAATTGATCTTAATTAAGTCCTTGCTGAATCATTTCACCAGATCCATAGGTAGGTAGGTAGGTAGGTCCATTCTTCTCCATTAATGAAGTAAGAACTTCTGACTGTTTTTCATTATTTACGAGTATTTTTAATTTGTTTTATTTTTAGTTTATTTTTTTAACGACTTGAATTACTAAACTCATGACCGAGAGCCAAAAAACATACACGACAGACGACGCAGCCAACAGCTCGCGCGCGTGCGCATTAAAAAATGCATACACATGACGCGACACGCGAGCAGCTCTGAGAGAGAAACCAAGCAGCGTGAGTAATTCGGGGAGGAAATTCAGTGTGTATTCATTTTTCGTTGGGGTAGGACGTGCCAGTGGACTGCGCGCGTATTTCGCGCGCCACCGGGAAATTACGCGTTTCGGTGATTAGCGCTCGGTTTTTTTTTGGAGTTTTACTGTCTCAAATTAAACTTAATTATTTAATTAGATTAAATTAAATAAAATTAAAATTTATTCATCAATTTAATGCAATTAAAATTTTGACATTTATTTTGTTATGACTGTGGAAAAAATGAAATAATTTTTTTATTTATTGAGTCTTAGCACCTTTTGACAATTTTTTCTTCCTGGAGGGCCGCAACTGTTTCCTTTTGTGCTCCAAGAGTATTGAAAATTGATCTTAATTAAGTCCTTGCTGAATCATTTCACCAGATCCATAGGTAGGTAGGTAGGTAGGTCCATTCTTCTCCATTAATGAAGTAAGAACTTCTGACTGTTTTTCATTATTTACGAGTATTTTTAATTTGTTTTATTTTTAGTTTATTTTTTAACGACTTGAATTACTAAACTCATGACCGAGAGCCAAAAAACATACACGACAGACGACGCAGCCAACAGCTCGCGCGCGTGCGCATTAAAAAATGCATACACATGACGCGACACGCGAGCAGCTCTGAGAGAGAAACCAAGCAGCGTGAGTAATTCGGGGAGGAAATTCAGTGTGTATTCATTTTTCGTTGGGGTAGGACGTGCCAGTGGACTGCGCGCGTATTTCGCGCGCCACCGGGAAATTACGCGTTTCGGTGATTAGCGCTCGGTTTTTTTTTGGAGTTTTACTGTCTCAAATTAAACTTAATTAATTAATTAGATTAAATTAAATAAAATTAAAATTTATTCATCAATTTAATGCAATTAAAATTTTTACATTTATTTTGTTATGACTGTGGAAAAAATGAAATAATTTTTTTTTTTATTGAGTCTTAGCACCTTTTGACAATTTTTTCTTCCTGGAGGGCCGCAACTGTTTCCTTTTGTGCTCCAAGAGTATTGAAAATTGATCTTAATTAAGTCCTTGCTGAATCATTTCACCAGATCCATAAGTAGGTAGGGAGGTAGGTCCATTCTTCTCCATTAATGAAGTAAGAACTTCTGACTGTTTTTCATTATTTACGAGTATTTTTAATTTGTTTTATTTTTAGTTTATTTTTTTAACGACTTGAATTACTAAACTCATGACCGAGAGCCAAAAAACATACACGACAGACGACGCAGCCAACAGCTCGCGCGCGTGCGCATTAAAAAATGCATACACATGACGCGACACGCGAGCAGCTCTGAGAGAGAAACCAAGCAGCGTGAGTAATTCGGGGAGGAAATTCAGTGTGTATTCATTTTTCGTTGGGGTAGGACGTGCCAGTGGACTGCGCGCGTATTTCGCGCGCCACCGTTAAATTACGCGTTTCGGTGATTAGCGCTCGGTTTTTTTTTGGAGTTTTACTGTCTCAAATTAAACTTAATTAATTAATTAGATTAAATTAAATAAAATTAAAATTTATTCATCAATTTAATGCAATTAAAATTTTTACATTTATTTTGTTATGACTGTGGAAAAAATGAAATAATTTTTTTTTTATTGAGTCTTAGCACCTTTTGACAATTTTTTCTTCCTGGAGGGCCGCAACTGTTTCCTTTTGTGCTCCAAGAGTATTGAAAATTGATCTTAATTAAGTCCTTGCTGAATCATTTCACCAGATCCATAGGTAGGTAGGTAGGTAGGTCCATTCTTCTCCATTAATGAAGTAAGAACTTCTGACTGTTTTTCATTATTTACGAGTATTTTTAATTTGTTTTATTTTTAGTTTATTTTTTTAACGACTTGAATTACTAAACTCATGACCGAGAGCCAAAAAACATACACGACAGACGACGCAGCCAACAGCTCGCGCGCGTGCGCATTAAAAAATGCATACACATGACGCGACACGCGAGCAGCTCTGAGAGAGAAACCAAGCAGCGTGAGTAATTCGGGGAGGAAATTCAGTGTGTATTCATTTTTCGTTGGGGTAGGACGTGCCAGTGGACTGCGCGCGTATTTTGCGCGCCACCGGGAAATTACGCGTTTCGGTGATTAGCGCTCGGTTTTTTTTTGGAGTTTTACTGTCTCAAATTAAACTTAATTAATTAGATTAAATTAAATAAAATTAAAATTTATTCATCAATTTAATGCAATTAAAATTTTTACATTTATTTTGTTATGACTGTGGAAAAAATGAAATAATTTTTTTTTTATTGAGTCTTAGCACCTTTTGACAATTTTTTCTTCCTGGAGGGCCGCAACTGTTTCCTTTTGTGCTCCAAGAGTATTGAAAATTGATCTTAATTAAGTCCTTGCTGAATCATTTCACCAGATCCATAGGTAGGTAGGTAGGTAGGTCCATTCTTCTCCATTAATGAAGTAAGAACTTCTGACTGTTTTTCATTATTTACGAGTATTTTTAATTTGTTTTATTTTTAGTTTATTTTTTTAACGACTTGAATTACTAAACTCATGACCGAGAGCCAAAAAACATACACGACAGACGACGCAGCCAACAGCTCGCGCGCGTGCGCATTAAAAAATGCATACACATGACGCGACACGCGAGCAGCTCTGAGAGAGAAACCAAGCAGCGTGAGTAATTCGGGGAGGAAATTCAGTGTGTATTCATTTTTCGTTGGGGTAGGACGTGCCAGTGGACTGCGCGCGTATTTCGCGCGCCACCGTTAAATTACGCGTTTCGGTGATTAGCGCTCGGTTTTTTTTTGGAGTTTTACTGTCTCAAATTAAACTTAATTAATTAATTAGATTAAATTAAATAAAATTAAAATTTATTCATCAATTTAATGCAATTAAAATTTTTACATTTATTTTGTTATGACTGTGGAAAAAATGAAATAATTTTTTTATTTATTGAGTCTTAGCACCTTTTGACAATTTTTTCTTCCTGGAGGGCCGCAACTGTTTCCTTTTGTGCTCCAAGAGTATTGAAAATTGATCTTAATTAAGTCCTTGCTGAATCATTTCACCAGATCCATAGGTAGGTAGGTAGGTAGGTCCATTCTTCTCCATTAATGAAGTAAGAACTTCTGACTGTTTTTCATTATTTACGAGTATTTTTAATTTGTTTTATTTTTAGTTTATTTTTTTAACGACTTGAATTACTAAACTCATGACCGAGAGCCAAAAAACATACACGACAGACGACGCAGCCAACAGCTCGCGCGCGTGCGCATTAAAAAATGCATACACATGACGCGACACGCGAGCAGCTCTGAGAGAGAAACCAAGCAGCGTGAGTAATTCGGGGAGGAAATTCAGTGTGTATTCATTTTTCGTTGGGGTAGGACGTGCCAGTGGACTGCGCGCGTATTTCGCGCGCCACCGGGAAATTACGCGTTTCGGTGATTAGCGCTCGGTTTTTTTTGGAGTTTTACTGTCTCAAATTAAACTTAATTAATTAATTAGATGAAATTAAATAAAATTAAAATTTATTCATCAATTTAATGCAATTAAAATTTTTACATTTATTTTGTTATGACTGTGGAAAAAATGAAATAATTTTTTTTTTATTGAGTCTTAGCACCTTTTGACAATTTTTTCTTCCTGGAGGGCCGCAACTGTTTCCTTTTGTGCTCCAAGAGTATTGAAAATTGATCTTAATTAAGTCCTTGCTGAATCATTTCACCAGATCCATAAGTAGGTAGGTAGGTAGGTCCATTCTTCTCCATTAATGAAGTAAGAACTTCTGACTGTTTTTCATTATTTACGAGTATTTTTAATTTGTTTTATTTTTAGTTTATTTTTTTAACGACTTGAATTACTAAACTCATGACCGAGAGCCAAAAAACATACACGACAGACGACGCAGCCAACAGCTCGAGCGCGTGCGCATTAAAAAATGCATACACATGACGCGACACGCGAGCAGCTCTGAGAGAGAAACCAAGCAGCGTGAGTAATTCGGGGAGGAAATTCAGTGTGTATTCATTTTTCGTTGGGGTAGGACGTGCCAGTGGACTGCGCGCGTATTTCGCGCGCCACCGGGAAATTACGCGTTTCGGTGATTAGCGCTCGGTTTTTTTTTGGAGTTTTACTGTCTCAAATTAAACTTAATTAATTAATTAGATTAAATTAAATAAAATTAAAATTTATTCATCAATTTAATGCAATTAAAATTTTTACATTTATTTTGTTATGACTGTGGAAAAAATTAAATAATTTTTTTTTTTATTGAGTCTTAGCACCTTCTGACAATTTTTTCTTCCTGGAGGGCCGCAACTGTTTCCTTTTGTGCTCCAAGAGTATTGAAAATTGATCTTAATTAAGTCCTTGCTGAATCATTTCACCAGATCCATAGGTAGGTAGGTAGGTAGGTCCATTCTTCTCCATTAATGAAGTAAGAACTTCTGACTGTTTTTCATTATTTACGAGTATTTTTAATTTGTTTTATTTTTAGTTTATTTTTTTAACGACTTGAATTACTAAACTCATGACCGAGAGCCAAAAAACATACACGACAGACGACGCAGCCAACAGCTCGCGCGCGTGCGCATTAAAAAATGCATACACATGACGCGACACGCGAGCAGCTCTGAGAGAGAAACCAAGCAGCGTGAGTAATTCGGGGAGGAAATTCAGTGTGTATTCATTTTTCGTTGGGGTAGGACGTGCCAGTGGACTGCGCGCGTATTTCGCGCGCCACCGGGAAATTACGCGTTTCGGTGATTAGCGCTCGGTTTTTTTTGGAGTTTTACTGTCTCAAATTAAACTTAATTAATTAATTAGATTAAATTAAATAAAATTAAAATTTATTCATCAATTTAATGCAATTAAAATGTTTACATTTATTTTGTTATGACTGTGGAAAAAATGAAATAATTTTTTTTTTATTGAGTCTTAGCACCTTTTGACAATTTTTTCTTCCTGGAGGGCCGCAACTGTTTCCTTTTGTGCTCCAAGAGTATTGAAAATTGATCTTAATTAAGTCCTTGCTGAATCATTTCACCAGATCCATAGGTAGGTAGGTAGGTAGGTCCATTCTTCTCCATTAATGAAGTAAGAACTTCTGACTGTTTTTCATTATTTACGAGTATTTTTAATTTGTTTTATTTTTAGTTTATTTTTTTAACGACTTGAATTACTAAACTCATGACCGAGAGCCAAAAAACATACACGACAGACGACGCAGCCAACAGCTCGCGCGCGTGCGCATTAAAAAATGCATACACATGACGCGACACGCGAGCAGCTCTGAGAGAGAAACCAAGCAGCGTGAGTAATTCGGGGAGGAAATTCAGTGTGTATTCATTTTTCGTTGGGGTAGGACGTGCCAGTGGACTGCGCGCGTATTTCGCGCGCCACCGGGAAATTACGCGTTTCGGTGATTAGCGCTCGGTTTTTTTTTGGAGTTTTACTGTCTCAAATTAAACTTAATTAATTAATTAGATTAAATTAAATAAAATTAAAATTTATTCATCAATTTAATGCAATTAAAATTTTTACATTTATTTTGTTATGACTGTGGAAAAAATGAAATAATTTTTTTTTTATTGAGTCTTAGCACCTTTTGACAATTTTTTCTTCCTGGAGGGCCGCAACTGTTTCCTTTTGTGCTCCAAGAGTATTGAAAATTGATCTTAATTAAGTCCTTGCTGAATCATTTCACCAGATCCATAAGTAGGTAGGGAGGTAGGTCCATTCTTCTCCATTAATGAAGTAAGAACTTCTGACTGTTTTTCATTATTTACGAGTATTTTTAATTTGTTTTATTTTTAGTTTATTTTTTTAACGACTTGAATTACTAAACTCATGACCGAGAGCCAAAAAACATACACGACAGACGACGCAGCCAACAGCTCGCGCGCGTGTGCATTAAAAAATGCATACACATGACGCGACACGCGAGCAGCTCTGAGAGAGAAACCAAGCAGCGTGAGTAATTCGGGGAGGAAATTCAGTGTGTATTCATTTTTCGTTGGGGTAGGACGTGCCAGTGGACTGCGCGCGTATTTCGCGCGCCACCGGGAAATTACGCGTTTCGGTGATTAGCGCTCGGTTTTTTTTTGGAGTTTTACTGTCTCAAATTAAACTTAATTAATTAATTAGATTAAATTAAATAAAATTAAAATTTATTCATCAATTTAATGCAATTAAAATTTTTACATTTATTTTGTTATGACTGTGGAAAAAATGAAATAATTTTTTTTTTATTGAGTCTTAGCACCTTTTGACAATTTTTTCTTCCTGGAGGGCCGCAACTGTTTCCTTTTGTGCTCCAAGAGTATTGAAAATTGATCTTAATTAAGTCCTTGCTGAATCATTTCACCAGATCCATAGGTAGGTAGGTAGGTAGGTCCATTCTTCTCCATTAATGAAGTAAGAACTTCTGACTGTTTTTCATTATTTACGAGTATTTTTAATTTGTTTTATTTTTAGTTTATTTTTTTAACGACTTGAATTACTAAACTCATGACCGAGAGCCAAAAAACATACACGACAGACGACGCAGCCAACAGCTCGCGCGCGTGCGCATTAAAAAATGCATACACATGACGCGACACGCGAGCAGCTCTGAGAGAGAAACCAAGCAGCGTGAGTAATTCGGGGAGGAAATTCAGTGTGTATTCATTTTTCGTTGGGGTAGGACGTGCCAGTGGACTGCGCGCGTATTTCGCGCGCCACCGGGAAATTACGCGTTTCGGTGATTAGCGCTCGGTTTTTTTTTGGAGTTTTACTGTCTCAAATTAAACTTAATTAATTAATTAGATTAAATTAAATAAAATTAAAATTTATTCATCAATTTAATGCAATTAAAATTTTTACATTTATTTTGTTATGACTGTGGAAAAAATGAAATAATTTTTTTATTTATTGAGTCTTAGCACCTTTTGACAATTTTTTCTTCCTGGAGGGCCGCAACTGTTTCCTTTTGTGCTCCAAGAGTATTGAAAATTGATCTTAATTAAGTCCTTGCTGAATCATTTCACCAGATCCATAGGTAGGTAGGTAGGTAGGTCCATTCTTCTCCATTAATGAAGTAAGAACTTCTGACTGTTTTTCATTATTTACGAGTATTTTTAATTTGTTTTATTTTTAGTTTATTTTTTTAACGACTTGAATTACTAAACTCATGACCGAGAGCCAAAAAACATACACGACAGACGACGCAGCCAACAGCTCGCGCGCGTGCGCATTAAAAAATGCATACACATGACGCGACACGCGAGCAGCTCTGAGAGAGAAACCAAGCAGCGTGAGTAATTCGGGGAGGAAATTCAGTGTGTATTCATTTTTCGTTGGGGTAGGACGTGCCAGTGGACTGCGCGCGTATTTCGCGCGCCACCGGGAAATTACGCGTTTCGGTGATTAGCGCTCGGTTTTTTTTTGGAGTTTTACTGTCTCAAATTAAACTTAATTAATTAATTAGATTAAATTAAATAAAATTAAAATTTATTCATCAATTTAATGCAATTAAAATTTTTACATTTATTTTGTTATGACTGTGGAAAAAATTAAATAATTTTTTTATTTATTGAGTCTTAGCACCTTTTGACAATTTTTTCTTCCTGGAGGGCCGCAACTGTTTCCTTTTGTGCTCCAAGAGTATTGAAAATTGATCTTAATTAAGTCCTTGCTGAATCATTTCACCAGATCCATAGGTAGGTAGGTAGGTAGGTCCATTCTTCTCCATTAATGAAGTAAGAACTTCTGACTGTTTTTCATTATTTACGAGTATTTTTAATTTGTTTTATTTTTAGTTTATTTTTTTAACGACTTGAATTACTAAACTCATGACCGAGAGCCAAAAAACATACACGACAGACGACGCAGCCAACAGCTCGCGCGCGTGCGCATTAAAAAATGCATACACATGACGCGACACGCGAGCAGCTCTGAGAGAGAAACCAAGCAGCGTGAGTAATTCGGGGAGGAAATTCAGTGTGTATTCATTTTTCGTTGGGGTAGGACGTGCCAGTGGACTGCGCGCGTATTTCGCGCGCCACCGGGAAATTACGCGTTTCGGTGATTAGCGCTCGGTTTTTTTTGGAGTTTTACTGTCTCAAATTAAACTTAATTAATTAATTAGATGAAATTAAATAAAATTAAAATTTATTCATCAATTTAATGCAATTAAAATTTTTACATTTATTTTGTTATGACTGTGGAAAAAATGAAATAATTTTTTTTTTTATTGAGTCTTAGCACCTTTTGACAATTTTTTCTTCCTGGAGGGCCGCAACTGTTTCCTTTTGTGCTCCAAGAGTATTGAAAATTGATCTTAATTAAGTCCTTGCTGAATCATTTCACCAGATCCATAAGTAGGTAGGTAGGTAGGTCCATTCTTCTCCATTAATGAAGTAAGAACTTCTGACTGTTTTTCATTATTTACGAGTATTTTTAATTTGTTTTATTTTTAGTTTATTTTTTTAACGACTTGAATTACTAAACTCATGACCGAGAGCCAAAAAACATACACGACAGACGACGCAGCCAACAGCTCGCGCGCGTGCGCATTAAAAAATGCATACACATGACGCGACACGCGAGCAGCTCTGAGAGAGAAACCAAGCAGCGTGAGTAATTCGGGGAGGAAATTCAGTGTGTATTCATTTTTCGTTGGGGTAGGACGTGCCAGTGGACTGCGCGCGTATTTCGCGCGCCACCGGGAAATTACGCGTTTCGGTGATTAGCGCTCGGTTTTTTTTGGAGTTTTACTGTCTCAAATTAAACTTAATTAATTAATTAGATTAAATTAAATAAAATTAAAATTTATTCATCAATTTAATGCAATTAAAATTTTTACATTTATTTTGTTATGACTGTGGAAAAAATTAAATAATTTTTTTTTTTATTGAGTCTTAGCACCTTCTGACAATTTTTTCTTCCTGGAGGGCCGCAACTGTTTCCTTTTGTGCTCCAAGAGTATTGAAAATTGATCTTAATTAAGTCCTTGCTGAATCATTTCACCAGATCCATAGGTAGGTAGGTAGGTAGGTCCATTCTTCTCCATTAATGAAGTAAGAACTTCTGACTGTTTTTCATTATTTACGAGTATTTTTAATTTGTTTTATTTTTAGTTTATTTTTTTAACGACTTGAATTACTAAACTCATGACCGAGAGCCAAAAAACATACACGACAGACGACGCAGCCAACAGCTCGCGCGCGTGCGCATTAAAAAATGCATACACATGACGCGACACGCGAGCAGCTCTGAGAGAGAAACCAAGCAGCGTGAGTAATTCGGGGAGGAAATTCAGTGTGTATTCATTTTTCGTTGGGGTAGGACGTGCCAGTGGACTGCGCGCGTATTTCGCGCGCCACCGGGAAATTACGCGTTTCGGTGATTAGCGCTCGGTTTTTTTTGGAGTTTTACTGTCTCAAATTAAACTTAATTAATTAATTAGATTAAATTAAATAAAATTAAAATTTATTCATCAATTTAATGCAATTAAAATGTTTACATTTATTTTGTTATGACTGTGGAAAAAATGAAATAATTTTTTTTTTTATTGAGTCTTAGCACCTTTTGACAATTTTTTCTTCCTGGAGGGCCGCAACTGTTTCCTTTTGTGCTCCAAGAGTATTGAAAATTGATCTTAATTAAGTCCTTGCTGAATCATTTCACCAGATCCATAGGTAGGTAGGTAGGTAGGTCCATTCTTCTCCATTAATGAAGTAAGAACTTCTGACTGTTTTTCATTATTTACGAGTATTTTTAATTTGTTTTATTTTTAGTTTATTTTTTTAACGACTTGAATTACTAAACTCATGACCGAGAGCCAAAAAACATACACGACAGACGACGCAGCCAACAGCTCGCGCGCGTGCGCATTAAAAAATGCATACACATGACGCGACACGCGAGCAGCTCTGAGAGAGAAACCAAGCAGCGTGAGTAATTCGGGGAGGAAATTCAGTGTGTATTCATTTTTCGTTGGGGTAGGACGTGCCAGTGGACTGCGCGCGTATTTCGCGCGCCACCGGGAAATTACGCGTTTCGGTGATTAGCGCTCGGTTTTTTTTTGGAGTTTTACTGTCTCAAATTAAACTTAATTAATTAATTAGATTAAATTAAATAAAATTAAAATTTATTCATCAATTTAATGCAATTAAAATTTTTACATTTATTTTGTTATGACTGTGGAAAAAATGAAATAATTTTTTTTTTATTGAGTCTTAGCACCTTTTGACAATTTTTTCTTCCTGGAGGGCCGCAACTGTTTCCTTTTGTGCTCCAAGAGTATTGAAAATTGATCTTAATTAAGTCCTTGCTGAATCATTTCACCAGATCCATAAGTAGGTAGGGAGGTAGGTCCATTCTTCTCCATTAATGAAGTAAGAACTTCTGACTGTTTTTCATTATTTACGAGTATTTTTAATTTGTTTTATTTTTAGTTTATTTTTTTAACGACTTGAATTACTAAACTCATGACCGAGAGCCAAAAAACATACACGACAGACGACGCAGCCAACAGCTCGCGCGCGTGTGCATTAAAAAATGCATACACATGACGCGACACGCGAGCAGCTCTGAGAGAGAAACCAAGCAGCGTGAGTAATTCGGGGAGGAAATTCAGTGTGTATTCATTTTTCGTTGGGGTAGGACGTGCCAGTGGACGGCGCGCGTATTTCGCGCGCCACCGGGAAATTACGCGTTTCGGTGATTAGCGCTCGGTTTTTTTTTGGAGTTTTACTGTCTCAAATTAAACTTAATTAATTAATTAGATTAAATAAAATTAAAATTTATTCATCAATTTAATGCAATTAAAATTTTTACATTTATTTTGTTATGACTGTGGAAAAAATGAAATAATTTTTTTATTTATTGAGTCTTAGCACCTTTTGACAATTTTTTCTTCCTGGAGGGCCGCAACTGTTTCCTTTTGTGCTCCAAGAGTATTGAAAATTGATCTTAATTAAGTCCTTGCTGAATCATTTCACCAGATCCATAGGTAGGTAGGTAGGTAGGTCCATTCTTCTCCATTAATGAAGTAAGAACTTCTGACTGTTTTTCATTATTTACGAGTATTTTTAATTTGTTTTATTTTTAGTTTATTTTTTTAACGACTTGAATTACTAAACTCATGACCGAGAGCCAAAAAACATACACGACAGACGACGCAGCCAACAGCTCGCGCGCGTGCGCATTAAAAAATGCATTCACATGACGCGACACGCGAGCAGCTCTGAGAGAGAAACCAAGTAGCGTGAGTAATTCGGGGAGGAAATTCAGTGTGTATTCATTTTTCGTTGGGGTAGGACGTGCCAGTGGACTGCGCGCGTATTTCGCGCGCCACCGGGAAATTACGCGTTTCGGTGATTAGCGCTCGGTTTTTTTTTGGAGTTTTACTGTCTCAAATTAAACTTAATTAATTAATTAGATTAAATTAAATAAAATTAAAATTTATTCATCAATTTAATGCAATTAAAATTTTTACATTTATTTTGTTATGACTGTGGAAAAAATGAAATAATTTTTTTTTTATTGAGTCTTAGCACCTTTTGACAATTTTTTCTTCCTGGAGGGCCGCAACTGTTTCCTTTTGTGCTCCAAGAGTATTGAAAATTGATCTTAATTAAGTCCTTGCTGAATCATTTCACCAGATCCATAGGTAGGTAGGTAGGTAGGTCCATTCTTCTCCATTAATGAAGTAAGAACTTCTGACTGTTTTTCATTATTTACGAGTATTTTTAATTTGTTTTATTTTTAGTTTATTTTTTTAACGACTTGAATTACTAAACTCATGACCGAGAGCCAAAAAACATACACGACAGACGACGCAGTCAACAGCTCGCGCGCGTGCGCATTAAAAAATGCATACACATGACGCGACACGCGAGCAGCTCTGAGAGAGAAACCAAGCAGCGTGAGTAATTCGGGGAGGAAATTCAGTGTGTATTCATTTTTCGTTGGGGTAGGACGTGCCAGTGGACTGCGCGCGTATTTCGCGCGCCACCGGGAAATTACGCGTTTCGGTGATTAGCGCTCGGTTTTTTTTGGAGTTTTACTGTCTCAAATTAAACTTAATTAATTAATTAGATTAAATTAAATAAAATTAAAATTTATTCATCAATTTAATGCAATTAAAATGTTTACATTTATTTTGTTATGACTGTGGAAAAAATGAAATAATTTTTTTTTTTATTGAGTCTTAGCACCTTTTGACAATTTTTTCTTCCTGGAGGGCCGCAACTGTTTCCTTTTGTGCTCCAAGAGTATTGAAAATTGATCTTAATTAAGTCCTTGCTGAATCATTTCACCAGATCCATAGGTAGGTAGGTAGGTAGGTCCATTCTTCTCCATTAATGAAGTAAGAACTTCTGACTGTTTTTCATTATTTACGAGTATTTTTCATTTGTTTTATTTTTAGTTTATTTTTTTAACGACTTGAATTACTAAACTCATGACCGAGAGCCAAAAAACATACACGACAGACGACGCAGCCAACAGCTCGCGCGCGTGCGCATTAAAAAATGCATACACATGACGCGACACGCGAGCAGCTCTGAGAGAGAAACCAAGCAGCGTGAGTAATTCGGGGAGGAAATTCAGTGTGTATTAATTTTTCGTTGGGGTAGGACGTGCCAGTGGACTGCGCGCGTATTTCGCGCGCCACCGGGAAATTACGCGTTTCGGTGATTAGCGCTCGGTTTTTTTTGGAGTTTTACTGTCTCAAATTAAACTTAATTAATTAATTAGATTAAATTAAATAAAATTAAAATTTATTCATCAATTTAATGCAATTAAAATTTTTACATTTATTTTGTTATGACTGTGGAAAAAATGAAATAATTTTTTTTTTATTGAGTCTTAGCACCTTTTGACAATTTTTTCTTCCTGGAGGGCCGCAACTGTTTCCTTTTGTGCTCCAAGAGTATTGAAAATTGATCTTAATTAAGTCCTTGCTGAATCATTTCACCAGATCCATAGGTAGGTAGGTAGGTCCATTCTTCTCCATTAATGAAGTAAGAACTTCTGGAAAAAAACCAACAGCTCGCGCGCGTGTGCATTAAAAAATGCATACACATGACGCGACACGCGAGCAGCTCTGAGAGAGAAACCAAGCAGCGTGAGTAATTCGGGGAGGAAATTCAGTGTGTATTCATTTTTCGTTGGGGTAGGACGTGCCAGTGGACGGCGCGCGTATTTCGCGCGCCACCGGGAAATTACGCGTTTCGGTGATTAGCGCTCGGTTTTTTTTTGGAGTTTTACTGTCTCAAATTAAACTTAATTAATTAATTAGATTAAATAAAATTAAAATTTATTCATCAATTTAATGCAATTAAAATTTTTACATTTATTTTGTTATGACTGTGGAAAAAATGAAATAATTTTTTTATTTATTGAGTCTTAGCACCTTTTGACAATTTTTTCTTCCTGGAGGGCCGCAACTGTTTCCTTTTGTGCTCCAAGAGTATTGAAAATTGATCTTAATTAAGTCCTTGCTGAATCATTTCACCAGATCCATAGGTAGGTAGGTAGGTAGGTCCATTCTTCTCCATTAATGAAGTAAGAACTTCTGACTGTTTTTCATTATTTACGAGTATTTTTAATTTGTTTTATTTTTAGTTTATTTTTTTAACGACTTGAATTACTAAACTCATGACCGAGAGCCAAAAAACATACACGACAGACGACGCAGCCAACAGCTCGCGCTCGTGCGCATTAAAAAATGCATACACATGACGCGACACGCGAGCAGCTCTGAGAGAGAAACCAAGCAGCGTGAGTAATTCGGGGAGGAAATTCAGTGTGTATTCATTTTTCGTTGGGGTAGGACGTGCCAGTGGACTGCGCGCGTATTTCGCGCGCCACCGGGAAATTACGCGTTTCGGTGATTAGCGCTCGGTTTTTTTTTTGGAGTTTTACTGTCTCAAATTAAACTTAATTAATTAATTAGATTAAATTAAATAAAATTAAAATTTATTCATCAATTTAATGCAATTAAAATTTTTACATTTATTTTGTTATGACTGTGGAAAAAATGAAATAATTTTTTTTTTTATTGAGTCTTAGCACCTTTTGACAATTTTTTCTTCCTGGAGGGCCGCAACTGTTTCCTTTTGTGCTCCAAGAGTATTGAAAATTGATCTTAATTAAGTCCTTGCTGAATCATTTCACCAGATCCATAAGTAGGTAGGTAGGTAGGTCCATTCTTCTCCATTAATGAAGTAAGAACTTCTGACTGTTTTTCATTATTTACGAGTATTTTTAATTTGTTTTATTTTTAGTTTATTTTTTTAACGACTTGAATTACTAAACTCATGACCGAGAGCCAAAAAACATACACGACAGACGACGCAGCCAACAGCTCGCGCGCGTGCGCATTAAAAAATGCATACACATGACGCGACACGCGAGCAGCTCTGAGAGAGAAACCAAGCAGCGTGAGTAATTCGGGGAGGAAATTCAGTGTGTATTAATTTTTCGTTGGGGTAGGACGTGCCAGTGGACTGCGCGCGTATTTCGCGCGCCACCGGGAAATTACGCGTTTCGGTGATTAGCGCTCGGTTTTTTTTTGGAGTTTTACTGTCTCAAATTAAACTTAATTAATTAATTAGATTAAATTAAATAAAATTAAAATTTATTCATCAGTTTAATGCAATTAAAATTTTTACATTTATTTTGTTATGACTGTGGAAAAAATGAAATAATTTTTTTTTTATTGAGTCTTAGCACCTTTTGACAATTTTTTCTTCCTGGAGGGCCGCAACTGTTTCCTTTTGTGCTCCAAGAGTATTGAAAATTGATCTTAATTAAGTCCTTGCTGAATCATTTCACCAGATCCATAGGTAGGTAGGTAGGTAGGTCCATTCTTCTCCATTAATGAAGTAAGAACTTCTGACTGTTTTTCATTATTTACGAGTATTTTTAATTTGTTTTATTTTTAGTTTATTTTTTTAACGACTTGAATTACTAAACTCATGACCGAGAGCCAAAAAACATACACGACAGACGACGCAGCCAACAGCTCGCGCGCGTGCGCATTAAAAAATGCATACACATGACGCGACACGCGAGCAGCTCTGAGAGAGAAACCAAGCAGCGTGAGTAATTCGGGGAGGAAATTCAGTGTGTATTCATTTTTCGTTGGGGTAGGACGTGCCAGTGGACTGCGCGCGTATTTCGCGCGCCACCGGGAAATTACGCGTTTCGGTGATTAGCGCTCGGTTTTTTTTGGAGTTTTACTGTCTCAAATTAAACTTAATTAATTAATTAGATTAAATTAAATAAAATTAAAATTTATTCATCAATTTAATGCAATTAAAATGTTTACATTTATTTTGTTATGACTGTGGAAAAAATGAAATAATTTTTTTTTTATTGAGTCTTAGCACCTTTTGACAATTTTTTCTTCCTGGAGGGCCGCAACTGTTTCCTTTTGTGCTCCAAGAGTATTGAAAATTGATCTTAATTAAGTCCTTGCTGAATCATTTCACCAGATCCATAGGTAGGTAGGTAGGTAGGTCCATTCTTCTCCATTAATGAAGTAAGAACTTCTGACTGTTTTTCATTATTTACGAGTATTTTTAATTTGTTTTATTTTTAGTTTATTTTTTTAACGACTTGAATTACTAAACTCATGACCGAGAGCCAAAAAACATACACGACAGACGACGCAGCCAACAGCTCGCGCGCGTGCGCATTAAAAAATGCATACACATGACGCGACACGCGAGCAGCTCTGAGAGAGAAACCAAGCAGCGTGAGTAATTCGGGGAGGAAATTCAGTGTGTATTCATTTTTCGTTGGGGTAGGACGTGCCAGTGGACTGCGCGCGTATTTCGCGCGCCACCGGGAAATTACGCGTTTCGGTGATTAGCGCTCGGTTTTTTTTTGGAGTTTTACTGTCTCAAATTAAACTTAATTAATTAATTAGATTAAATTAAATAAAATTAAAATTTATTCATCAATTTAATGCAATTAAAATTTTTACATTTATTTTGTTATGACTGTGGAAAAAATGAAATAATTTTTTTATTTATTGAGTCTTAGCACCTTTTGACAATTTTTTCTTCCTGGAGGGCCGCAACTGTTTCCTTTTGTGCTCCAAGAGTATTGAAAATTGATCTTAATTAAGTCCTTGCTGAATCATTTCACCAGATCCATAGGTAGGTAGGTAGGTAGGTCCATTCTTCTCCATTAATGAAGTAAGAACTTCTGACTGTTTTTCATTATTTACGAGTATTTTTAATTTGTTTTATTTTTAGTTTATTTTTTTAACGACTTGAATTACTAAACTCATGACCGAGAGCCAAAAAACATACACGACAGACGACGCAGCCAACAGCTCGCGCGCGTGCGCATTAAAAAATGCATACACATGACGCGACACGCGAGCAGCTCTGAGAGAGAAACCAAGCAGCGTGAGTAATTCGGGGAGGAAATTCAGTGTGTATTCATTTTTCGTTGGGGTAGGACGTGCCAGTGGACTGCGCGCGTATTTCGCGCGCCACCGGGAAATTACGCGTTTCGGTGATTAGCGCTCGGTTTTTTTTTGGAGTTTTACTGTCTCAAATTAAACTTAATTAATTAATTAGATTAAATTAAATAAAATTAAAATTTATTCATCAATTTAATGCAATTAAAATTTTTACATTTATTTTGTTATGACTGTGGAAAAAATGAAATAATTTTTTTTTTATTGAGTCTTAGCACCTTTTGACAATTTTTTCTTCCTGGAGGGCCGCAAATGTTTCCTTTTGTGCTCCAAGAGTATTGAAAATTGATCTTAATTAAGTCCTTGCTGAATCATTTCACCAGATCCATAGGTAGGTAGGTAGGTAGGTCCATTCTTCTCCATTAATGAAGTAAGAACTTCTGACTGTTTTTCATTATTTACGAGTATTTTTAATTTGTTTTATTTTTAGTTTATTTTTTTAACGACTTGAATTACTAAACTCATGACCGAGAGCCAAAAAACATACACGACAGACGACGCAGCCAACAGCTCGCGCGCGTGCGCATTAAAAAATGCATACACATGACGCGACACGCGAGCAGCTCTGAGAGAGAAACCAAGCAGCGTGAGTAATTCGGGGAGGAAATTCAGTGTGTATTCATTTTTCGTTGGGGTAGGACGTGCCAGTGGACTGCGCGCGTATTTCGCGCGCCACCGGGAAATTACGCGTTTCGGTGATTAGCGCTCGGTTTTTTTTTGGAGTTTTACTGTCTCAAATTAAACTTAATTAATTAATTAGATTAAATTAAATAAAATTAAAATTTATTCATCAATTTAATGCAATTAAAATTTTTACATTTATTTTGTTATGACTGTGGAAAAAATGAAATAATTTTTTTATTTATTGAGTCTTAGCACCTTTTGACAATTTTTTCTTCCTGGAGGGCCGCAACTGTTTCCTTTTGTGCTCCAAGAGTATTGAAAATTGATCTTAATTAAGTCCTTGCTGAATCATTTCACCAGATCCATAGGTAGGTAGGTAGGTAGGTCCATTCTTCTCCATTAATGAAGTAAGAACTTCTGACTGTTTTTCATTATTTACGAGTATTTTTAATTTGTTTTATTTTTAGTTTATTTTTTTAACGACTTGAATTACTAAACTCATGACCGAGAGCCAAAAAACATACACGACAGACGACGCAGCCAACAGCTCGCGCGCGTGCGCATTAAAAAATGCATACACATGACGCGACACGCGAGCAGCTCTGAGAGAGAAACCAAGCAGCGTGAGTAATTCGGGGAGGAAATTCAGTGTGTATTCATTTTTCGTTGGGGTAGGACGTGCCAGTGGACTGCGCGCGTATTTCGCGCGCCACCGGGAAATTACGCGTTTCGGTGATTAGCGCTCGGTTTTTTTTTGGAGTTTTACTGTCTCAAATTAAACTTAATTAATTAATTAGATTAAATTAAATAAAATTAAAATTTATTCATCAATTTAATGCAATTAAAATTTTTACATTTATTTTGTTATGACTGTGGAAAAAATGAAATAATTTTTTTTTATTGAGTCTTAGCACCTTTTGACAATTTTTTCTTCCTGGAGGGCCGCAAATGTTTCCTTTTGTGCTCCAAGAGTATTGAAAATTGATCTTAATTAAGTCCTTGCTGAATCATTTC
Organism: Portevinia maculata; assembly: GCA_949715645.1. Lineage (NCBI taxonomy): Eukaryota > Metazoa > Arthropoda > Insecta > Diptera > Syrphidae > Portevinia > Portevinia maculata. Next base: position 264,036,912 of record OX454526.1, read on the forward strand.
ACCAGATCCATAGGTAGGTAGGTAGGTAGGTCCATTCTTCTCCATTAATGAAGTAAGAACTTCTGACTGTATTTCATTATTTACGAGTATTTTTAATTTGTTTTATTTTTAGTTTATTTTTTTAACGACTTGAATTACTAAACTCATGACCGAGAGCCAAAAAACATACACGACAGACGACGCAGCCAACAGCTCGCGCGCGTGCGCATTAAAAAATGCATACACATGACGCGACACGCGAGCAGCTCTGAGAGAGAAACCAAGCAGCGTGAGTAATTCGGGGAGGAAATTCAGTGTGTATTCATTTTTCGTTGGGGTAGGACGTGCCAGTGGACTGCGCGCGTATTTCGCGCGCCACCGGGAAATTACGCGTTTCGGTGATTAGCGCTCGGTTTTTTTTTTGGAGTTTTACTGTCTCAAATTAAACTTAATTAATTAATTAGATTAAATTAAATAAAATTAAAATTTATTCATCAATTTAATGCAATTAAAATTTTTACATTTATTTTGTTATGACTGTGGAAAAAATGAAATAATTTTTTTTTTTATTGAGTCTTAGCACCTTTTGACAATTTTTTCTTCCTGGAGGGCCGCAACTGTTTCCTTTTGTGCTCCAAGAGTATTGAAAATTGATCTTAATTAAGTCCTTGCTGAATCATTTCACCAGATCCATAGGTAGGTAGGTAGGTAGGTCCATTCTTCTCCATTAATGAAGTAAGAACTTCTGACTGTTTTTCATTATTTACGAGTGTTTTTAATTTGTTTTATTTTTAGTTTATTTTTTTAACGACTTGAATTACTAAACTCATGACCGAGAGCCAAAAAACATACACGACAGACGACGCAGCCAACAGCTCGCGCGCGTGCGCATTAAAAAATGCATACACATGACGCGACACGCGAGCAGCTCTGAGAGAGAAACCAAGCAGCGTGAGTAATTCGGGGAGGAAATTCAGTGTGTATTAATTTTTCGTTGGGGTAGGACGTGCCAGTGGACTGCGCGCGTATTTCGCGCGCCACCGGGAAATTACGCGTTTCGGTGATTAGCGCTCGGTTTTTTTTTGGAGTTTTACTGTCTCAAATTAAACTTAATTAATTAATTAGATTAAATTAAATAAAATTAAAATTTATTCATCAATTTAATGCAATTAAAATTTTTACATTTATTTTGTTATGACTGTGGAAAAAATGAAATAATTTTTTTTTTATTGAGTCTTAGCACCTTTTGACAATTTTTTCTTCCTGGAGGGCCGCAACTGTTTCCTTTTGTGCTCCAAGAGTATTGAAAATTGATCTTAATTAAGTCCTTGCTGAATCATTTCACCAGATCCATAGGTAGGTAGGTAGGTAGGTCCATTCTTCTCCATTAATGAAGTAAGAACTTCTGACTGTTTTTCATTATTTACGAGTATTTTTAATTTGTTTTATTTTTAGTTTATTTTTTTAACGACTTGAATTACTAAACTCATGACCGAGAGCCAAAAAACATACACGACAGACGACGCAGCCAACAGCTCGCGCGCGTGCGCATTAAAAAATGCATACACATGACGCGACACGCCAGCAGCTCTAAGAGAGAAACCAAGCAGCGTGAGTAATTCGGGGAGGAAATTCAGTGTGTATTCATTTTTCGTTGGGGTAGGACGTGCCAGTGGACTGCGCGCGTATTTCGCGCGCCACCGGGAAATTACGCGTTTCGGTGATTAGCGCTCGGTTTTTTTTTGGAGTTTTACTGTCTCAAATTAAACTTAATTAATTAATTAGATTAAATTAAATAAAATTAAAATTTATTCATCAATTTAATGCAATTAAAATTTTTACATTTATTTTGTTATGACTGTGGAAAAAATGAAATAATTTTTTTTTATTGAGTCTTAGCACCTTTTGACAATTTTTTCTTCCTGGAGGGCCGCAACTGTTTCCTTTTGTGCTCCAAGAGTATTGAAAATTGATCTTAATTAAGTCCTTGCTGAATCATTTCACCAGATCCATAGGTAGGTAGGTAGGTAGGTCCATTCTTCTCCATTAATGAAGTAAGAACTTCTGACTGTTTTTCATTATTTACGAGTATTTTTAATTTGTTTTATTTTTAGTTTATTTTTTTAACGACTTGAATTACTAAACTCATGACCGAGAGCCAAAAAACATACACGACAGACGACGCAGCCAACAGCTCGCGCGCGTGCGCATTAAAAAATGCATACACATGACGCGACACGCGAGCAGCTCTGAGAGAGAAACCAAGCAGCGTGAGTAATTCGGGGAGGAAATTCAGTGTGTATTAATTTTTCGTTGGGGTAGGACGTGCCAGTGGACTGCGCGCGTATTTCGCGCGCCACCGGGAAATTACGCGTTTCGGTGATTAGCGCTCGGTTTTTTTTTGGAGTTTTACTGTCTCAAATTAAACTTAATTAATTAATTAGATTAAATTAAATAAAATTAAAATTTATTCATCAATTTAATGCAATTAAAATTTTTACATTTATTTTGTTATGACTGTGGAAAAAATGAAATAATTTTTTTTTATTGAGTCTTAGCACCTTTTGACAATTTTTTCTTCCTGGAGGGCCGCAACTGTTTCCTTTTGTGCTCCAAGAGTATTGAAAATTGATCTTAATTAAGTCCTTGCTGAATCATTTCACCAGATCCATAGGTAGGTAGGTAGGTAGGTCCATTCTTCTCCATTAATGAAGTAAGAACTTCTGACTGTTTTTCATTATTTACGAGTATTTTTAATTTGTTTTATTTTTAGTTTATTTTTTTAACGACTTGAATTACTAAACTCATGACCGAGAGCCAAAAAACATACACGACAGACGACGCAGCCAACAGCTCGCGCGCGTGCGCATTAAAAAATGCATACACATGACGCGACACGCGAGCAGCTCTGAGAGAGAAACCAAGCAGCGTGAGTAATTCGGGGAGGAAAATCAGTGTGTATTCATTTTTCGTTGGGGTAGGACGTGCCAGTGGACTGCGCGCGTATTTCGCGCGCCACCGGGAAATTACGCGTTTCGGTGATTAGCGCTCGGTTTTTTTTGGAGTTTTACTGTCTCAAATTAAACTTAATTAATTAATTAGATTAAATTAAATAAAATTAAAATTTATTCATCAATTTAATGCAATTAAAATTTTTACATTTATTTTGTTATGACTGTGGAAAAAATGAAGTAATTTTTTTTTTATTGAGTCTTAGCACCTTTTGACAATTTTTTCTTCCTGGAGGGCCGCAACTGTTTCCTTTTGTGCTCCAAGAGTATTGAAAATTGATCTTAATTAAGTCCTTGCTGAATCATTTCACCAGATCCATAGGTAGGTAGGTAGGTAGGTCCATATTTCTCCATTAATGAAGTAAGAACTTCTGACTGTTTTTCATTATTTACGAGTATTTTTAATTTGTTTTATTTTTAGTTTATTTTTTTAACGACTTGAATTACTAAACTCATGACCGAGAGCCAAAAAACATACACGACAGACGACGCAGCCAACAGCTCGCGCGCGTGCGCATTAAAAAATGCATACACATGACGCGACACGCGAGCAGCTCTGAGAGAGAAACCAAGCAGCGTGAGTAATTCGGGGAGGAAATTCAGTGTGTATTCATTTTTCGTTGGGGTAGGACGTGCCAGTGGACTGCGCGCGTATTTCGCGCGCCACCGGGAAATTACGCGTTTCGGTGATTAGCGCTCGGTTTTTTTTTTGGAGTTTTACTGTCTCAAATTAAACTTAATTAATTAATTAGATTAAATTAAATAAAATTAAAATTTATTCATCAATTTAATGCAATTAAAATTTTTACATTTATTTTGTTATGACTGTGGAAAAAATGAAATAATTTTTTTTTTTATTGAGTCTTAGCACCTTTTGACAATTTTTTCTTCCTGGAGGGCCGCAACTGTTTCCTTTTGTGCTCCAAGAGTATTGAAAATTGATCTTAATTAAGTCCTTGCTGAATCATTTCACCAGATCCATAGGTAGGTAGGTAGGTAGGTCCATTCTTCTCCATTAATGAAGTAAGAACTTCTGACTGTTTTTCATTATTTACGAGTGTTTTTAATTTGTTTTATTTTTAGTTTATTTTTTTAACGACTTGAATTACTAAACTCATGACCGAGAGCCAAAAAACATACACGACAGACGACGCAGCCAACAGCTCGCGCGCGTGCGCATTAAAAAATGCATACACATGACGCGACACGCGAGCAGCTCTGAGAGAGAAACCAAGCAGCGTGAGTAATTCGGGGAGGAAATTCAGTGTGTATTCATTTTTCGTTGGGGTAGGACGTGCCAGTGGACTGCGCGCGTATTTCGCGCGCCACCGGGAAATTACGCGTTTCGGTGATTAGCGCTCGGTTTTTTTTTTGGAGTTTTACTGTCTCAAATTAAACTTAATTAATTAATTAGATTAAATTAAATAAAATTAAAATTTATTCATCAATTTAATGCAATTAAAATTTTTACATTTATTTTGTTATGACTGTGGAAAAAATGAAATAATTTTTTTTTTATTGAGTCTTAGCACCTTTTGACAATTTTTTCTTCCTGGAGGGCCGCAACTGTTTCCTTTTGTGCTCCAAGAGTATTGAAAATTGATCTTAATTAAGTCCTTGCTGAATCATTTCACCAGATCCATAGGTAGGTAGGTAGGTAGGTCCATTCTTCTCCATTAATGAAGTAAGAACTTCTGACTGTTTTTCATTATTTACGAGTATTTTTAATTTGTTTTATTTTTAGTTTATTTTTTTAACGACTTGAATTACTAAACTCATGACCGAGAGCCAAAAAACATACACGACAGACGACGCAGCCAACAGCTCGCGCGCGTGCGCATTAAAAAATGCATACACATGACGCGACACGCGAGCAGCTCTGAGAGAGAAACCAAGCAGCGTGAGTAATTCGGGGAGGAAATTCAGTGTGTATTCATTTTTCGTTGGGGTAGGACGTGCCAGTGGACTGCGCGCGTATTTCGCGCGCCACCGGGAAATTACGCGTTTCGGTGATTAGCGCTCGGTTTTTTTTTGGAGTTTTACTGTCTCAAATTAAACTTAATTAATTAATTAGATTAAATTAAATAAAATTAAAATTTATTCATCAATTTAATGCAATTAAAATTTTTACATTTATTTTGTTATGACTGTGGAAAAAATGAAATAATTTTTTTTTATTGAGTCTTAGCACCTTTTGACAATTTTTTCTTCCTGGAGGGCCGCAACTGTTTCCTTTTGTGCTCCAAGAGTATTGAAAATTGATCTTAATTAAGTCCTTGCTGAATCATTTCACCAGATCCATAGGTAGGTAGGTAGGTAGGTCCATTCTTCTCCATTAATGAAGTAAGAACTTCTGACTGTTTTTCATTATTTACGAGTATTTTTAATTTGTTTTATTTTTAGTTTATTTTTTTAACGACTTGAATTACTAAACTCATGACCGAGAGCCAAAAAACATACACGACAGACGACGCAGCCAACAGCTCGCGCGCGTGCGCATTAAAAAATGCATACACATGACGCGACACGCGAGCAGCTCTGAGAGAGAAACCAAGCAGCGTGAGTAATTCGGGGAGGAAATTCAGTGTGTATTCATTTTTCGTTGGGGTAGGACGTGCCAGTGGACTGCGCGCGTATTTCGCGCGCCACCGGGAAATTACGCGTTTCGGTGATTAGCGCTCGGTTTTTTTTTGGAGTTTTACTGTCTCAAATTAAACTTAATTAATTAATTAGATTAAATTAAATAAAATTAAAATTTATTCATCAATTTAATGCAATTAAAATTTTTACATTTATTTTGTTATGACTGTGGAAAAAATGAAATAATTTTTTTTTTATTGAGTCTTAGCACCTTTTGACAATTTTTTCTTCCTGGAGGGCCGCAACTGTTTCCTTTTGTGCTCCAAGAGTATTGAAAATTGATCTTAATTAAGTCCTTGCTGAATCATTTCACCAGATCCATAGGTAGGTAGGTAGGTAGGTCCATTCTTCTCCATTAATGAAGTAAGAACTTCTGACTGTTTTTCATTATTTACGAGTATTTTTAATTTGTTTTATTTTTAGTTTATTTTTTTAACGACTTGAATTACTAAACTCATGACCGAGAGCCAAAAAACATACACGACAGACGACGCAGCCAACAGCTCGCGCGCGTGCGCATTAAAAAATGCATACACATGACGCGACACGCGAGCAGCTCTGAGAGAGAAACCAAGCAGCGTGAGTAATTCGGGGAGGAAAATCAGTGTGTATTCATTTTTCGTTGGGGTAGGACGTGCCAGTGGACTGCGCGCGTATTTCGCGCGCCACCGGGAAATTACGCGTTTCGGTGATTAGCGCTCGGTTTTTTTTGGAGTTTTACTGTCTCAAATTAAACTTAATTAATTAATTAGATTAAATTAAATAAAATTAAAATTTATTCATCAATTTAATGCAATTAAAATTTTTACATTTATTTTGTTATGACTGTGGAAAAAATGAAATAATTTTTTTTTTATTGAGTCTTAGCACCTTTTGACAATTTTTTCTTCCTGGAGGGCCGCAACTGTTTCCTTTTGTGCTCCAAGAGTATTGAAAATTGATCTTAATTAAGTCCTTGCTGAATCATTTCACCAGATCCATAGGTAGGTAGGTAGGTAGGTCCATATTTCTCCATTAATGAAGTAAGAACTTCTGACTGTTTTTCATTATTTACGAGTATTTTTAATTTGTTTTATTTTTAGTTTATTTTTTTAACGACTTGAATTACTAAACTCATGACCGAGAGCCAAAAAACATACACGACAGACGACGCAGCCAACAGCTCGCGCGCGTGCGCATTAAAAAATGCATACACATGACGCGACACGCGAGCAGCTCTGAGAGAGAAACCAAGCAGCGTGAGTAATTCGGGGAGGAAATTCAGTGTGTATTCATTTTTCGTTGGGGTAGGACGTGCCAGTGGAGTGCGCGCGTATTTCGCGCGCCACCGGGAAATTACGCGTTTCGGTGATTAGCGCTCGGTTTTTTTTGGAGTTTTACTGTCTCAAATTAAACTTAATTAATTAATTAGATTAAATTAAATGAAATTAAAATTTATTCATCAATTTAATGCAATTAAAATTTTTACATTTATTTTGTTATGACTGTGGAAAAAATGAAATAATTTTTTTTTTTATTGAGTCTTAGCACCTTTTGACAATTTTTTCTTCCTGGAGGGCCGCAACTGTTTCCTTTTGTGCTCCAAGAGTATTGAAAATTGATCTTAATTAAGTCCTTGCTGAATCATTTCACCAGATCCATAGGTAGGTAGGCAGGTAGGTCCATTCTTCTCCATTAATGAAGTAAGAACTTCTGACTGTTTTTCATTATTTACGAGTATTTTTAATTTGTTTTATTTTTAGTTTATTTTTTTAACGACTTGAATTACTAAACTCATGACCGAGAGCCAAAAAACATACACGACAGACGACGCAGCCAACAGCTCGCGCGCGTGCGCATTAAAAAATGCATACACATGACGCGACACGCGAGCAGCTCTGAGAGAGAAACCAAGCAGCGTGAGTAATTCGGGGAGGAAATTCAGTGTGTATTCATTTTTCGTTGGGGTAGGACGTGCCAGTGGACTGCGCGCGTATTTCGCGCGCCACCGGGAAATTACGCGTTTCGGTGATTAGCGCTCGGTTTTTTTTTGGAGTTTTACTGTCTCAAATTAAACTTAATTAATTAATTAGATTAAATTAAATAAAATTAAAATTTATTCATCAATTTAATGCAATTAAAATTTTTACATTTATTTTGTTATGACTGTGGAAAAAATGAAATAATTTTTTTTTTTATTGAGTCTTAGCACCTTTTGACAATTTTTTCTTCCTGGAGGGCCGCAACTGTTTCCTTTTGTGCTCCAAGAGTATTGAAAATTGATCTTAATTAAGTCCTTGCTGAATCATTTCACCAGATCCATAGGTAGGTAGGTAGGTAGGTCCATTCTTCTCCATTAATGAAGTAAGAACTTCTGACTGTTTTTCATTATTTACGAGTATTTTTAATTTGTTTTATTTTTAGTTTATTTTTTTAACGACTTGAATTACTAAACTCATGACCGAGAGCCAAAAAACATACACGACAGACGACGCAGCCAACAGCTCGCGCGCGTGCGCATTAAAAAATGCATACACATGACGCGACACGCGAGCAGCTCTGAGAGAGAAACCAAGCAGCGTGAGTAATTCGGGGAGGAAATTCAGTGTGTATTCATTTTTCGTTGGGGTAGGACGTGCCAGTGGACTGCGCGCGTATTTCGCGCGCCACCGGGAAATTACGCGTTTCGGTGATTAGCGCTCGGTTTTTTTTGGAGTTTTACTGTCTCAAATTAAACTTAATTAATTAATTAGATTAAATTAAATAAAATTAAAATTTATTCATCAATTTAATGCAATTAAAATTTTTACATTTATTTTGTTATGACTGTGGAAAAAATGAAATAATTTTTTTTTTTATTGAGTCTTAGCACCTTTTGACAATTTTTTCTTCCTGGAGGGCCGCAACTGTTTCCTTTTGTGCTCCAAGAGTATTGAAAATTGATCTTAATTAAGTCCTTGCTGAATCATTTCACCAGATCCATAGGTAGGTAGGTAGGTAGGTCCATTCTTCTCCATTAATGAAGTAAGAACTTCTGACTGTTTTTCATTATTTACGAGTATTTTTAATTTGTTTTATTTTTAGTTTATTTTTTTAACGACTTGAATTACTAAACTCATGACCGAGAGCCAAAAAACATACACGACAGACGACGCAGCCAACAGCTCGCGCGCGTGCGCATTAAAAAATGCATACACATGACGCGACACGCGAGCAGCTCTGAGAGAGAAACCAAGCAGCGTGAGTAATTCGGGGAGGAAATTCAGTGTGTATTCATTTTTCTTTGGGGTAGGACGTGCCAGTGGACTGCGCGCGTATTTCGCGCGCCACCGGGAAATTACGCGTTTCGGTGATTAGCGCTCGGTTTTTTTTTGGAGTTTTACTGTCTCAAATTAAACTTAATTAATTAATTAGATTAAATTAAATAAAATTAAAATTTATTCATCAATTTAATGCAATTAAAATTTTTACATTTATTTTGTTATGACTGTGGAAAAAATGAAATAATTTTTTTTTTTATTGAGTCTTAGCACCTTTTGACAATTTTTTCTTCCTGGAGGGCCGCAACTGTTTCCTTTTGTGCTCCAAGAGTATTGAAAATTGATCTTAATTAAGTCCTTGCTGAATCATTTCACCAGATCCATAGGTAGGTAGGTAGGTAGGTCCATTCTTCTCCATTAATGAAGTAAGAACTTCTGACTGTTTTTCATTATTTACGAGTATTTTTAATTTGTTTTATTTTTAGTTTATTTTTTTAACGACTTGAATTACTAAACTCATGACCGAGAGCCAAAAAACATACACGACAGACGACGCAGCCAACAGCTCGCGCGCGTGCGCATTAAAAAATGCATACACATGACGCGACACGCGAGCAGCTCTGAGAGAGAAACCAAGCAGCGTGAGTAATTCGGGGAGGAAATTCAGTGTGTATTCATTTTTCGTTGGGGTAGGACGTGCCAGTGGACTGCGCGCGTATTTCGCGCGCCACCGGGAAATTACGCGTTTCGGTGATTAGCGCTCGGTTTTTTTTTTGGAGTTTTACTGTCTCAAATTAAACTTAATTAATTAATTAGATTAAATTAAATAAAATTAAAATTTATTCATCAATTTAATGCAATTAAAATTTTTACATTTATTTTGTTATGACTGTGGAAAAAATGAAATAATTTTTTTTTTTATTGAGTCTTAGCACCTTTTGACAATTTTTTCTTCCTGGAGGGCCGCAACTGTTTCCTTTTGTGCTCCAAGAGTATTGAAAATTGATCTTAATTAAGTCCTTGCTGAATCATTTCACCAGATCCATAGGTAGGTAGGTAGGTAGGTCCATTCTTCTCCATTAATGAAGTAAGAACTTCTGACTGTTTTTCATTATTTACGAGTATTTTTAATTTGTTTTATTTTTAGTTTATTTTTTTAACGACTTGAATTACTAAACTCATGACCGAGAGCCAAAAAACATACACGACAGACGACGCAGCCAACAGCTCGCGCGCGTGCGCATTAAAAAATGCATACACATGACGCGACACGCGAGCAGCTCTGAGAGAGAAACCAAGCAGCGTGAGTAATTCGGGGAGAAAATTCAGTGTGTATTCATTTTTCGTTGGGGTAGGACGTGCCAGTGGACTGCGCGCGTATTTCGCGCGCCACCGGGAAATTACGCGTTTCGGTGATTAGCGCTCGGTTTTTTTTTGGAGTTTTACTGTCTCAAATTAAACTTAATTAATTAATTAGATTAAATTAAATAAAATTAAAATTTATTCATCAATTTAATGCAATTAAAATTTTTACATTTATTTTGTTATGACTGTGGAAAAAATGAAATAATTTTTTTTTTATTGAGTCTTAGCACCTTTTGACAATTTTTTCTTCCTGGAGGGCCGCAACTGTTTCCTTTTGTGCTCCAAGAGTATTGAAAATTGATCTTAATTAAGTCCTTGCTGAATCATTTCACCAGATCCATAGGTAGGTAGGTAGGTAGGTCCATTCTTCTCCATTATTGAAGTAAGAACTTCTTACTGTTTTTCATTATTTACGTAGTATTTTTAATTTGTTTTATTTTTAGTTTATTTTTTTAACGACTTGAATTACTAAACTCATGACCGAGAGCCAAAAAACATACACGACAGACGACGCAGCCAACAGCTCGCGCGCGTGCGCATTAAAAAATGCATACACATGACGCGACACGCGAGCAGCTCTGAGAGAGAAACCAAGCAGCGTGAGTAATTCGGGGAGGAAAATCAGTGTGTATTCATTTTTCGTTGGGGTAGGACGTGCCAGTGGACTGCGCGCGTATTTCGCGCGCCACCGGGAAATTACGCGTTTCGGTGATTAGCGCTCGGTTTTTTTTGGAGTTTTATTGTCTCAAATTAAACTTAATTAATTAATTAGATTAAATTAAATAAAATTAAAATTTATTCATCAATTTAATGCAATTAAAATTTTTACATTTATTTTGTTATGACTGTGGAAAAAATGAAATAATTTTTTTTTTTATTGAGTCTTAGCACCTTTTGACAATTTTTTCTTCCTGGAGGGCCGCAACTGTTTCCTTTTGTGCTCCAAGAGTATTGAAAATTGATCTTAATTAAGTCCTTGCTGAATCATTTCACCAGATCCATAGGTAGGTAGGTAGGTAGGTCCATTCTTCTCCATTAATGAAGTAAGAACTTCTGACTGTTTTTCATTATTTACGAGTATTTTTAATTTGTTTTATTTTTAGTTTATTTTTTTAACGACTTGAATTACTAAACTCATGACCGAGAGCCAAAAAACATACACGACAGACGACGCAGCCAACAGCTCGCGCGCGTGCGCATTAAAAAATGCATACACATGACGCGACACGCGAGCAGCTCTGAGAGAGAAACCAAGCAGCGTGAGTAATTCGGGGAGGAAATTCAGTGTGTATTAATTTTTCGTTGGGGTAGGACGTGCCAGTGGACTGCGCGCGTATTTCGCGCGCCACCGGGAAATTACGCGTTTCGGTGATTAGCGCTCGGTTTTTTTTTGGAGTTTTACTGTCCCAAATTAAACTTAATTAATTAATTAGATTAAATTAAATAAAATTAAAATTTATTCATCAATTTAATGCAATTAAAATTTTTACATTTATTTTGTTATGACTGTGGAAAAAATGAAATAATTTTTTTTTTATTGAGTCTTAGCACCTTTTGACAATTTTTTCTTCCTGGAGGGCCGCAACTGTTTCCTTTTGTGCTCCAAGAGTATTGAAAATTGATCTTAATTAAGTCCTTGCTGAATCATTTCACCAGATCCATAGGTAGGTAGGTAGGTAGGTCCATTCTTCTCCATTAATGAAGTAAGAACTTCTGACTGGTTTTCATTATTTACGAGTATTTTTAATTTGTTTTATTTTTAGTTTATTTTTTTAACGACTTGAATTACTAAACTCATGACCGAGAGCCAAAAAACATACACGACAGACGACGCAGCCAACAGCTCGCGCGCGTGCGCATTAAAAAATGCATACACATGACGCGACACGCGAGCAGCTCTGAGAGAGAAACCAAGCAGCGTGAGTAATTCGGGGAGGAAATTCAGTGTGTATTCATTTTTCGTTGGGGTAGGACGTGCCAGTGGACTGCGCGCGTATTTCGCGCGCCACCGGGAAATTACGCGTTTCGGTGATTAGCGCTCGGTTTTTTTTTGGAGTTTTACTGTCTCAAATTAAACTTAATTAATTAATTAGATTAAATTAAATAAAATTAAAATTTATTCATCAATTTAATGCAATTAAAATTTTTACATTTATTTTGTTATGACTGTGGAAAAAATGAAATAATTTTTTTTTTTATTGAGTCTTAGCACCTTTTGACAATTTTTTCTTCCTGGAGGGCCGCAACTGTTTCCTTTTGTGCTCCAAGAGTATTGAAAATTGATCTTAATTAAGTCCTTGCTGAATCATTTCACCAGATCCATAGGTAGGTAGGTAGGTAGGTCCATTCTTCTCCATTAATGAAGTAAGAACTTCTGACTGTTTTTCATTATTTACGAGTATTTTTAATTTGTTTTATTTTTAGTTTATTTTTTTAACGACTTGAATTACTAAACTCATGACCGAGAGCCAAAAAACATACACGACAGACGACGCAGCCAACAGCTCGCGCGCGTGCGCATTAAAAAATGCATACACATGACGCGACACGCGAGCAGCTCTGAGAGAGAAACCAAGCAGCGTGAGTAATTCGGGGAGGAAATTCAGTGTGTATTAATTTTTCGTTGGGGTAGGACGTGCCAGTGGACTGCGCGCGTATTTCGCGCGCCACCGGGAAATTACGCGTTTCGGTGATTAGCGCTCGGTTTTTTTTGGAGTTTTACTGTCTCAAATTAAACTTAATTAATTAATTAGATTAAATTAAATAAAATTAAAATTTATTCATCAATTTAATGCAATTAAAATTTTTACATTTATTTTGTTATGACTGTGGAAAAAATGAAATAATTTTTTTTTTATTGAGTCTTAGCACCTTTTGACAATTTTTTCTTCCTGGAGGGCCGCAACTGTTTCCTTTTGTGCTCCAAGAGTATTGAAAATTGATCTTAATTAAGTCCTTGCTGAATCATTTCACCAGATCCATAGGTAGGTAGGTAGGTCCATTCTTCTCCATTAATGAAGTAAGAACTTCTGGAAAAAAACCAACAGCTCGCGCGCGTGTGCATTAAAAAATGCATACACATGACGCGACACGCGAGCAGCTCTGAGAGAGAAACCAAGCAGCGTGAGTAATTCGGGGAGGAAATTCAGTGTGTATTCATTTTTCGTTGGGGTAGGACGTGCCAGTGGACGGCGCGCGTATTTCGCGCGCCACCGGGAAATTACGCGTTTCGGTGATTAGCGCTCGGTTTTTTTTTGGAGTTTTACTGTCTCAAATTAAACTTAATTAATTAATTAGATTAAATAAAATTAAAATTTATTCATCAATTTAATGCAATTAAAATTTTTACATTTATTTTGTTATGACTGTGGAAAAAATGAAATAATTTTTTTATTTATTGAGTCTTAGCACCTTTTGACAATTTTTTCTTCCTGGAGGGCCGCAACTGTTTCCTTTTGTGCTCCAAGAGTATTGAAAATTGATCTTAATTAAGTCCTTGCTGAATCATTTCACCAGATCCATAGGTAGGTAGGTAGGTAGGTCCATTCTTCTCTATTAATGAAGTAAGAACTTCTGACTGTTTTTCATTATTTACGAGTATTTTTAATTTGTTTTATTTTTAGTTTATTTTTTTAACGACTTGAATTACTAAACTCATGACCGAGAGCCAAAAAACATACACGACAGACGACGCAGCCAACAGCTCGCGCGCGTGCGCATTAAAAAATGCATACACATGACGCGACACGCGAGCAGCTCTGAGAGAGAAACCAAGCAGCGTGAGTAATTCGGGGAGGAAATTCAGTGTGTATTCATTTTTCGTTGGGGTAGGACGTGCCAGTGGACTGCGCGCGTATTTCGCGCGCCACCGGGAAATTACGCGTTTCGGTGATTAGCGCTCGGTTTTTTTTGGAGTTTTACTGTCTCAAATTAAACTTAATTAATTAATTAGATTAAATTAAATAAAATTAAAATTTATTCATCAATTTAATGCAATTAAAATTTTTACATTTATTTTGTTATGACTGTGGAAAAAATGAAATAATTTTTTTTTTTATTGAGTCTTAGCACCTTTTGACAATTTTTTCTTCCTGGAGGGCCGCAACTGTTTCCTTTTGTGCTCCAAGAGTATTGAAAATTGATCTTAATTAAGTCCTTGCTGAATCATTTCACCAGATCCATAGGTAGGTAGGTAGGTAGGTCCATTCTTCTCCATTAATGAAGTAAGAACTTCTGACTGTTTTTCATTATTTACGAGTATTTTTAATTTGTTTTATTTTTAGTTTATTTTTTTAACGACTTGAATTACTAAACTCATGACCGAGAGCCAAAAAACATACACGACAGACGACGCAGCCAACAGCTCGCGCGCGTGCGCATTAAAAAATGCATACACATGACGCGACACGCGAGCAGCTCTGAGAGAGAAACCAAGCAGCGTGAGTAATTCGGGGAGGAAATTCAGTGTGTATTCATTTTTCGTTGGGGTAGGACGTGCCAGTGGACTGCGCGCGTATTTCGCGCGCCACCGGGAAATTACGCGTTTCGGTGATTAGCGCTCGGTTTTTTTTTGGAGTTTTACTGTCTCAAATTAAACTTAATTAATTAATTAGATTAAATTAAATAAAATTAAAATTTATTCATCAATTTAATGCAATTAAAATTTTTACATTTATTTTGTTATGACTGTGGAAAAAATGAAATAATTTTTTTTTATTGAGTCTTAGCACCTTTTGACAATTTTTTCTTCCTGGAGGGCCGCAACTGTTTCCTTTTGTGCTCCAAGAGTATTGAAAATTGATCTTAATTAAGTCCTTGCTGAATCATTTCACCAGATCCATAGGTAGGTAGGTAGGTAGGTCCATTCTTCTCCATTAATGAAGTAAGAACTTCTGACTGTTTTTCATTATTTACGAGTATTTTTAATTTGTTTTATTTTTAGTTTATTTTTTTAACGACTTGAATTACTAAACTCATGACCGAGAGCCAAAAAACATACACGACAGACGACGCAGCCAACAGCTCGCGCGCGTGCGCATTAAAAAATGCATACACATGACGCGACACGCGAGCAGCTCTGAGAGAGAAACCAAGCAGCGTGAGTAATTCGGGGAGGAAATTCAGTGTGTATTCATTTTTCGTTGGGGTAGGACGTGCCAGTGGACTGCGCGCGTATTTCGCGCGCCACCGGGAAATTACGCGTTTCGGTGATTAGCGCTCGGTTTTTTTTTGGAGTTTTACTGTCTCAAATTAAACTTAATTAATTAATTAGATTAAATTAAATAAAATTAAAATTTATTCATCAATTTAATGCAATTAAAATTTTTACATTTATTTTGTTATGACTGTGGAAAAAATGAAATAATTTTTTTTTTATTGAGTCTTAGCACCTTTTGACAATTTTTTCTTCCTGGAGGGCCGCAACTGTTTCCTTTTGTGCTCCAAGAGTATTGAAAATTGATCTTAATTAAGTCCTTGCTGAATCATTTCACCAGATCCATAGGTAGGTAGGTAGGTAGGTCCATTCTTCTCCATTAATGAAGTAAGAACTTCTGACTGTTTTTCATTATTTACGAGTATTTTTAATTTGTTTTATTTTTAGTTTATTTTTTTAACGACTTGAATTACTAAACTCATGACCGAGAGCCAAAAAACATACACGACAGACGACGCAGCCAACAGCTCGCGCGCGTGCGCATTAAAAAATGCATACACATGACGCGACACGCGAGCAGCTCTGAGAGAGAAACCAAGCAGCGTGAGTAATTCGGGGAGGAAATTCAGTGTGTATTCATTTTTCGTTGGGGTAGGACGTGCCAGTGGACTGCGCGCGTATTTCGCGCGCCACCGGGAAATTACGCGTTTCGGTGATTAGCGCTCGGTTTTTTTTTGGAGTTTTACTGTCTCAAATTAAACTTAATTAATTAATTAGATTAAATTAAATAAAATTAAAATTTATTCATCAATTTAATGCAATTAAAATTTTTACATTTATTTTGTTATGACTGTGGAAAAAATGAAATAATTTTTTTTTTTATTGAGTCTTAGCACCTTTTGACAATTTTTTCTTCCTGGAGGGCCGCAACTGTTTCCTTTTGTGCTCCAAGAGTATTGAAAATTGATCTTAATTAAGTCCTTGCTGAATCATTTCACCAGATCCATAGGTAGGTAGGTAGGTAGGTCCATTCTTCTCCATTAATGAAGTAAGAACTTCTGACTGTTTTTCATTCTTTACGAGTATTTTTAATTTGTTTTATTTTTAGTTTATTTTTTTAACGACTTGAATTACTAAACTCATGACCGAGAGCCAAAAAACATACACGACAGACGACGCAGCCAACAGCTCGCGCGCGTGCGCATTAAAAAATGCATACACATGACGCGACACGCGAGCAGCTCTGAGAGAGAAACCAAGCAGCGTGAGTAATTCGGGGAGGAAATTCAGTGTGTATTCATTTTTCGTTGGGGTAGGACGTGCCAGTGGACTGCGCGCGTATTTCGCGCGCCACCGGGAAATTACGCGTTTCGGTGATTAGCGCTCGGTTTTTTTTGGAGTTTTACTGTCTCAAATTAAACTTAATTAATTAATTAGATTAAATTAAATAAAATTAAAATTTATTCATCAATTTAATGCAATTAAAATTTTTACATTTATTTTGTTATGACTGTGGAAAAAATGAAATATTTTTTTTTTTATTGAGTCTTAGCACCTTTTGACAATTTTTTCTTCCTGGAGGGCCGCAACTGTTTCCTTTTGTGCTCCAAGAGTATTGAAAATTGATCTTAATTAAGTCCTTGCTGAATCATTTCACCAGATCCATAGGTAGGTAGGTAGGTAGGTCCATTCTTCTCCATTAATGAAGTAAGAACTTCTGACTGTTTTTCATTATTTACGAGTATTTTTAATTTGTTTTATTTTTAGTTTATTTTTTTAACGACTTGAATTACTAAACTCATGACCGAGAGCCAAAAAACATACACGACAGACGACGCAGCCGTGCGCATTAAAAAATGCATACACATGACGCGACACGCGAGCAGCTCTGAGAGAGAAACCAAGCAGCGTGAGTAATTCGGGGAGGAAATTCAGTGTGTATTCATTTTTCGTTGGGGTAGGACGTGCCAGTGGACTGCGCGCGTATTTCGCGCGCCACCGGGAAATTACGCGTTTCGGTGATTAGCGCTCGGTTTTTTTTTGGAGTTTTACTGTCTCAAATTAAACTTAATTAATTAATTAGATTAAATTAAATAAAATTAAAATTTATTCATCAATTTAATGCAATTAAAATTTTTACATTTATTTTGTTATGACTGTGGAAAAAATGAAATAATTTTTTTTTTTATTGAGTCTTAGCACCTTTTGACAATTTTTTCTTCCTGGAGGGCCGCAACTGTTTCCTTTTGTGCTCCAAGAGTATTGAAAATTGATCTTAATTAAGTCCTTGCTGAATCATTTCACCAGATCCATAGGTAGGTAGGTAGGTAGGTCCATTCTTCTCCATTAATGAAGTAAGAACTTCTGACTGTTTTTCATTCTTTACGAGTATTTTTAATTTGTTTTATTTTTAGTTTATTTTTTTAACGACTTGAATTACTAAACTCATGACCGAGAGCCAAAAAACATACACGACAGACGACGCAGCCAACAGCTCGCGCGCGTGCGCATTAAAAAATGCATACACATGACGCGACACGCGAGCAGCTCTGAGAGAGAAACCAAGCAGCGTGAGTAATTCGGGGAGGAAATTCAGTGTGTATTAATTTTTCGTTGGGGTAGGACGTGCCAGTGGACTGCGCGCGTATTTCGCGCGCCACCGGGAAATTACGCGTTTCGGTGATTAGCGCTCGGTTTTTTTTGGAGTTTTACTGTCTCAAATTAAACTTAATTAATTAATTAGATTAAATTAAATAAAATTAAAATTTATTCATCAATTTAATGCAATTAAAATTTTTACATTTATTTTGTTATGACTGTGGAAAAAATGAAATATTTTTTTTTTTTATTGAGTCTTAGCACCTTTTGACAATTTTTTCTTCCTGGAGGGCCGCAACTGTTTCCTTTTGTGCTCCAAGAGTATTGAAAATTGATCTTAATTAAGTCCTTACTGAATCATTTCACCAGATCCATAGGTAGGTAGGTAGGTAGGTCCATTCTTCTCCATTAATGAAGTAAGAACTTCTGACTGTTTTTCATTATTTACGAGTATTTTTAATTTGTTTTATTTTTAGTTTATTTTTTTAACGACTTGAATTACTAAACTCATGACCGAGAGCCAAAAAACATACACGACAGACGAGGCAGCCAACAGCTCGCGCGCGTGCGCATTAAAAAATGCATACACATGACGCGACACGCGAGCAGCTCTGAGAGAGAAACCAAGCAGCGTGAGTAATTCGGGGAGGAAATTCAGTGTGTATTCATTTTTCGTTGGGGTAGGACGTGCCAGTGGACTGCGCGCGTATTTCGCGCGCCACCGGGAAATTACGCGTTTCGGTGATTAGCGCTCGGTTTTTTTTTGGAGTTTTACTGTCTCAAATTAAACTTAATTAATTAATTAGATTAAATTAAATAAAATTAAAATTTATTCATCAATTTAATGCAATTAAAATTTTTACATTTATTTTGTTATGACTGTGGAAAAAATGAAATAATTTTTTTTTTTATTGAGTCTTAGCACCTTTTGACAATTTTTTCTTCCTGGAGGGCCGCAACTGTTTCCTTTTGTGCTCCAAGAGTATTGAAAATTGATCTTAATTAAGTCCTTGCTGAATCATTTCACCAGATCCATAGGTAGGTAGGTAGGTAGGTCCATTCTTCTCCATTAATGAAGTAAGAACTTCTGACTGTTTTTCATTATTTACGAGTATTTTTAATTTGTTTTATTTTTAGTTTATTTTTTTAACGACTTGAATTACTAAACTCATGACCGAGAGCCAAAAAACATACACGACAGACGACGCAGCCAACAGCTCGCGCGCGTGCGCATTAAAAAATGCATACACATGACGCGACACGCGAGCAGCTCTGAGAGAGAAACCAAGCAGCGTGAGTAATTCGGGGAGGAAATTCAGTGTGTATTCATTTTTCGTTGGGGTAGGACGTGCCAGTGGACTGCGCGCGTATTTCGCGCGCCACCGGGAAATTACGCGTTTCGGTGATTAGCGCTCGGTTTTTTTTTGGAGTTTTACTGTCTCAAATTAAACTTAATTAATTAATTAGATTAAATTAAATAAAATTAAAATTTATTCATCAATTTAATGCAATTAAAATTTTTACATTTATTTTGTTATGACTGTGGAAAAAATTAAATAATTTTTTTTTTTATTGAGTCTTAGCACCTTTTGACAATTTTTTCTTCCTGGAGGGCCGCAACTGTTTCCTTTTGTGCTCCAAGAGTATTGAAAATTGACCTTAATTAAGTCCTTACTGAATCATTTCACCAGATCCATAGGTAGGTAGGTAGGTAGGTCCATTCTTCTCCATTAATGAAGTAAGAACTTCTGACTGTTTTTCATTATTTACGAGTATTTTTAATTTGTTTTATTTTTAGTTTATTTTTTTAACGACTTGAATTACTAAACTCATGACCGAGAGCCAAAAAACATACACGACAGACGAGGCAGCCAACAGCTCGCGCGCGTGCGCATTAAAAAATGCATACACATGACGCGACACGCGAGCAGCTCTGAGAGAGAAACCAAGCAGCGTGAGTAATTCGGGGAGGAAATTCAGTGTGTATTCATTTTTCGTTGGGGTAGGACGTGCCAGTGGACTGCGCGCGTATTTCGCGCGCCACCGGGAAATTACGCGTTTCGGTGATTAGCGCTCGGTTTTTTTTTGGAGTTTTACTGTCTCAAATTAAACTTAATTAATTAATTAGATTAAATTAAATAAAATTAAAATTTATTCATCAATTTAATGCAATTAAAATTTTTACATTTATTTTGTTATGACTGTGGAAAAAATGAAATAATTTTTTTTTTATTGAGTCTTAGCACCTTTTGACAATTTTTTCTTCCTGGAGGGCCGCAACTGTTTCCTTTTGTGCTCCAAGAGTATTGAAAATTGATCTTAATTAAGTCCTTGCTGAATCATTTCACCAGATCCATAGGTAGGTAGGTAGGTAGGTCCATTCTTCTCCATTAATGAAGTAAGAACTTCTGACTGTTTTTCATTATTTACGAGTATTTTTAATTTGTTTTATTTTTAGTTTATTTTTTTAACGACTTGAATTACTAAACTCATGACCGAGAGCCAAAAAACATACACGACAGACGACGCAGCCAACAGCTCGCGCGCGTGCGCATTAAAAAATGCATACACATGACGCGACACGCGAGCAGCTCTGAGAGAGAAACCAAGCAGCGTGAATAATTCGGGGAGGAAATTCAGTGTGTATTCATTTTTCGTTGGGGTAGGACGTGCCAGTGGACTGCGCGCGTATTTCGCGCGCCACCGGGAAATTACGCGTTTCGGTGATTAGCGCTCGGTTTTTTTTTGGAGTTTTACTGTCTCAAATTAAACTTAATTAGATTAAATTAAATAAAATTAAAATTTATTCATCAATTTAATGCAATTAAAATTTTTACATTTATTTTGTTATGACTGTGGAAAAAATGAAATAATTTTTTTTTTTATTGAGTCTTAGCACCTTTTGACAATTTTTTCTTCCTGGAGGGCCGCAACTGTTTCCTTTTGTGCTCCAAGAGTATTGAAAATTGATCTTAATTAAGTCCTTGCTGAATCATTTCACCAGATCCATAGGTAGGTAGGTAGGTAGGTCCATTCTTCTCCATTAATGAAGTAAGAACTTCTGACTGTTTTTCATTATTTACGAGTATTTTTAATTTGTTTTATTTTTAGTTTATTTTTTTAACGACTTGAATTACTAAACTCATGACCGAGAGCCAAAAAACATACACGACAGACGACGCAGCCAACAGCTCGCGCGCGTGCGCATTAAAAAATGCATACACATGACGCGACACGCGAGCAGCTCTGAGAGAGAAACCAAGCAGCGTGAGTAATTCGGGGAGGAAATTCAGTGTGTATTCATTTTTCGTTGGGGTAGGACGTGCCAGTGGACTGCGCGCGTATTTCGCGCGCCACCGGGAAATTACGCGTTTCGGTGATTAGCGCTCGGTTTTTTTTTGGAGTTTTACTGTCTCAAATTAAACTTAATTAATTAATTAGATTAAATTAAATAAAATTAAAATTTATTCATCAATTTAATGCAATTAAAATTTTTACATTTATTTTGTTATGACTGTGGAAAAAATGAAATAATTTTTTTTTTATTGAGTCTTAGCACCTTTTGACAATTTTTTCTTCCTGGAGGGCCGCAACTGTTTCCTTTTGTGCTCCAAGAGTATTGAAAATTGATCTTAATTAAGTCCTTGCTGAATCATTTCACCAGATCCATAGGTAGGTAGGTAGGTAGGTCCATTCTTCTCCATTAATGAAGTAAGAACTTCTGACTGTTTTTCATTATTTACGAGTATTTTTAATTTGTTTTATTTTTAGTTTATTTTTTTAACGACTTGAATTGCTAAACTCATGACCGAGAGCCAAAAAACATACACGACAGACGAGGCAGCCAACAGCTCGCGCGCGTGCGCATTAAAAAATGCATACACATGACGCGACACGCGAGCAGCTCTGAGAGAGAAACCAAGCAGCGTGAGTAATTCGGGGAGGAAATTCAGTGTGTATTCATTTTTCGTTGGGGTAGGACGTGCCAGTGGACTGCGCGCGTATTTCGCGCGCCACCGGGAAATTACGCGTTTCGGTGATTAGCGCTCGGTTTTTTTTTGGAGTTTTACTGTCTCAAATTAAACTTAATTAATTAATTAGATTAAATTAAATAAAATTAAAATTTATTCATCAATTTAATGCAATTAAAATTTTTACATTTATTTTGTTATGACTGTGGAAAAAATTAAATAATTTTTTTTTTTATTGAGTCTTAGCACCTTTTGACAATTTTTTCTTCCTGGAGGGCCGCAACTGTTTCCTTTTGTGCTCCAAGAGTATTGAAAATTGATCTTAATTAAGTCCTTGCTGAATCATTTCACCAGATCCATAGGTAGGTAGGTAGGTAGGTCCATTCTTCTCCATTAATGAAGTAAGAACTTCTGACTGTTTTTCATTATTTACGAGTATTTTTAATTTGTTTTATTTTTAGTTTATTTTTTTAACGACTTGAATTACTAAACTCATGACCGAGAGCCAAAAAACATACACGACAGACGACGCAGCCAACAGCTCGCGCGCGTGCGCATTAAAAAATGAATACACATGACGCGACACGCGAGCAGCTCTGAGAGAGAAACCAAGCAGCGTGAGTAATTCGGGGAGGAAATTCAGTGTGTATTCATTTTTCGTTGGGGTAGGACGTGCCAGTGGACTGCGCGCGTATTTCGCGCGCCACCGGGAAATTACGCGTTTCGGTGATTAGCGCTCGGTTTTTTTTTGGAGTTTTACTGTCTCAAATTAAACTTAATTAATTAATTAGATTAAATTAAATAAAATTAAAATTTATTCATCAATTTAATGCAATTAAAATTTTTACATTTATTTTGTTATGACTGTGGAAAAAATGAAATAATTTTTTTTTTTATTGAGTCTTAGCACCTTTTGACAATTTTTTCTTCCTGGAGGGCCGCAACTGTTTCCTTTTGTGCTCCAAGAGTATTGAAAATTGATCTTAATTAAGTCCTTGCTGAATCATTTCACCAGATCCATAGGTAGGTAGGTAGGTAGGTCCATTCTTCTCCATTAATGAAGTAAGAACTTCTGACTGTTTTTCATTATTTACGAGTATTTTTAATTTGTTTTATTTTTAGTTTATTTTTTTAACGACTTGAATTACTAAACTCATGACCGAGAGCCAAAAAACATACACGACAGACGACGCAGCCGTGCGCATTAAAAAATGCATACACATGACGCGACACGCGAGCAGCTCTGAGAGAGAAACCAAGCAGCGTGAGTAATTCGGGGAGGAAATTCAGTGTGTATTCATTTTTCGTTGGGGTAGGACGTGCCAGTGGACTGCGCGCGTATTTCGCGCGCCACCGGGAAATTACGCGTTTCGGTGATTAGCGCTCGGTTTTTTTTGGAGTTTTACTGTCTCAAATTAAACTTAATTAATTAATTAGATTAAATTAAATAAAATTAAAATTTATTCATCAATTTAATGCAATTAAAATTTTTACATTTATTTTGTTATGACTGTGGAAAAAATGAAATAATTTTTTTTTATTGAGTCTTAGCACCTTTTGACAATTTTTTCTTCCTGGAGGGCCGCAACTGTTTCCTTTTGTGCTCCAAGAGTATTGAAAATTGATCTTAATTAAGTCCTTGCTGAATCATTTCACCAGATCCATAGGTAGGTAGGTAGGTAGGTCCATTCTTCTCCATTAATGAAGTAAGAACTTCTGACTGTTTTTCATTATTTACGAGTATTTTTAATTTGTTTTATTTTTAGTTTATTTTTTTAACGACTTGAATTACTAAACTCATGACCGAGAGCCAAAAAACATACACGACAGACGACGCAGCCAACAGCTCGCGCGCGTGCGCATTAAAAAATGCATACACATGACGCGACACGCGAGCAGCTCTGAGAGAGAAACCAAGCAGCGTGAGTAATTCGGGGAGGAAATTCAGTGTGTATTCATTTTTCGTTGGGGTAGGACGTGCCAGTGGACTGCGCGCGTATTTCGCGCGCCACCGGGAAATTACGCGTTTCGGTGATTAGCGCTCGGTTTTTTTTGGAGTTTTACTGTCTCAAATTAAACTTAATTAATTAATTAGATTAAATTAAATAAAATTAAAATTTATTCATCAATTTAATGCAATTAAAATTTTTACATTTATTTTGTTATGACTGTGGAAAAAATGAAATATTTTTTTTTTTTATTGAGTCTTAGCACCTTTTGACAATTTTTTCTTCCTGGAGGGCCGCAACTGTTTCCTTTTGTGCTCCAAGAGTATTGAAAATTGATCTTAATTAAGTCCTTGCTGAATCATTTCACCAGATCCATAGGTAGGTAGGTAGGTAGGTCCATTCTTCTCCATTAATGAAGTAAGAACTTCTGACTGTTTTTCATTATTTACGAGTATTTTTAATTTGTTTTATTTTTAGTTTATTTTTTTAACGACTTGAATTACTAAACTCATGACCGAGAGCCAAAAAACATACACGACAGACGACGCAGCCAACAGCTCGCGCGCGTGCGCATTAAAAAATGCATACACATGACGCGACACGCGAGCAGCTCTGAGAGAGAAACCAAGCAGCGTGAGTAATTCGGGGAGGAAATTCAGTGTGTATTCATTTTTCGTTGGGGTAGGACGTGCCAGTGGACTGCGCGCGTATTTCGCGCGCCACCGGGAAATTACGCGTTTCGGTGATTAGCGCTCGGTTTTTTTTGGAGTTTTACTGTCTCAAATTAAACTTAATTAATTAATTAGATTAAATTAAATAAAATTAAAATTTATTCATCAATTTAATGCAATTAAAATTTTTACATTTATTTTGTTATGACTGTGGAAAAAATGAAATAATTTTTTTTTTATTGAGTCTTAGCACCTTTTGACAATTTTTTCTTCCTGGAGGGCCGCAACTGTTTCCTTTTGTGCTCCAAGAGTATTGAAAATTGATCTTAATTAAGTCCTTGCTGAATCATTTCACCAGATCCATAGGTAGGTAGGTAGGTAGGTCCATTCTTCTCCATTAATGAAGTAAGAACTTCTGACTGTTTTTCATTATTTACGAGTATTTTTAATTTGTTTTATTTTTAGTTTATTTTTTTAACGACTTGAATTACTAAACTCATGACCGAGAGCCAAAAAACATACACGACAGACGACGCAGCCAACAGCTCGCGCGCGTGCGCATTAAAAATGCATACACATGACGCGACACGCGAGCAGCTCTGAGAGAGAAACCAAGCAGCGTGAGTAATTCGGGGAGGAAATTCAGTGTATATTCATTTTTCGTTGGGGTAGGACGTGCCAGTGGACTGCGCGCGTATTTCGCGCGCCACCGGGAAATTACGCGTTTCGGTGATTAGCGCTCGGTTTTTTTTGGAGTTTTACTGTCTCAAATTAAACTTAATTAATTAATTAGATTAAATTAAATAAAATTAAAATTTATTCATCAATTTAATGCAATTAAAATTTTTACATTTATTTTGTTATGACTGTGGAAAAAATGAAATAATTTTTTTTTTTATTGAGTCTTAGCACCTTTTGACAATTTTTTCTTCCTGGAGGGCCGCAACTGTTTCCTTTTGTGCTCCAAGAGTATTGAAAATTGATCTTAATTAAGTCCTTGCTGAATCATTTCACCAGATCCATAGGTAGGTAGGTAGGTAGGTCCATTCTTCTCCATTAATGAAGTAAGAACTTCTGACTGTTTTTCATTATTTACGAGTATTTTTAATTTGTTTTATTTTTAGTTTATTTTTTTAACGACTTGAATTACTAAACTCATGACCGAGAGCCAAAAAACATACACGACAGACGACGCAGCCGTGCGCATTAAAAAATGCATACACATGACGCGACACGCGAGCAGCTCTGAGAGAGAAACCAAGCAGCGTGAGTAATTCGGGGAGGAAATTCAGTGTGTATTCATTTTTCGTTGGGGTAGGACGTGCCAGTGGACTGCGCGCGTATTTCGCGCGCCACCGGGAAATTACGCGTTTCGGTGATTAGCGCTCGGTTTTTTTTGGAGTTTTACTGTCTCAAATTAAACTTAATTAATTAATTAGATTAAATTAAATAAAATTTATTCATCAATTTAATGCAATTAAAATTTTTACATTTATTTTGTTATGACTGTGGAAAAAATGAAATAATTTTTTTTTATTGAGTCTTAGCACCTTTTGACAATTTTTTCTTCCTGGAGGGCCGCAACTGTTTCCTTTTGTGCTCCAAGAGTATTGAAAATTGATCTTAATTAAGTCCTTGCTGAATCATTTCACCAGATCCATAGGTAGGTAGGTAGGTAGGTCCATTCTTCTCCATTAATGAAGTAAGAACTTCTGACTGTTTTTCATTATTTACGAGTATTTTTAATTTGTTTTATTTTTAGTTTATTTTTTTAACGACTTGAATTACTAAACTCATGACCGAGAGCCAAAAAACATACACGACAGACGACGCAGCCAACAGCTCGCGCGCGTGCGCATTAAAAAATGCATACACATGACGCGACACGCGAGCAGCTCTGAGAGAGAAACCAAGCAGCGTGAGTAATTCGGGGAGGAAATTCAGTGTGTATTCATTTTTCGTTGGGGTAGGACGTGCCAGTGGACTGCGCGCGTATTTCGCGCGCCACCGGGAAATTACGCGTTTCGGTGATTAGCGCTCGGTTTTTTTTGGAGTTTTACTGTCTCAAATTAAACTTAATTAATTAATTAGATTAAATTAAATAAAATTAAAATTTATTCATCAATTTAATGCAATTAAAATTTTTACATTTATTTTGTTATGACTGTGGAAAAAATGAAATATTTTTTTTTTTTATTGAGTCTTAGCACCTTTTGACAATTTTTTCTTCCTGGAGGGCCGCAACTGTTTCCTTTTGTGCTCCAAGAGTATTGAAAATTGATCTTAATTAAGTCCTTGCTGAATCATTTCACCAGATCCATAGGTAGGTAGGTAGGTAGGTCCATTCTTCTCCATTAATGAAGTAAGAACTTCTGACTGTTTTTCATTATTTACGAGTATTTTTAATTTGTTTTATTTTTAGTTTATTTTTTTAACGACTTGAATTACTAAACTCATGACCGAGAGCCAAAAAACATACACGACAGACGACGCAGCCAACAGCTCGCGCGCGTGCGCATTAAAAATGCATACACATGACGCGACACGCGAGCAGCTCTGAGAGAGAAACCAAGCAGCGTGAGTAATTCGGGGAGGAAATTCAGTGTGTATTCATTTTTCGTTGGGGTAGGACGTGCCAGTGGACTGCGCGCGTATTTCGCGCGCCACCGGGAAATTACGCGTTTCGGTGATTAGCGCTCGGTTTTTTTTTGGAGTTTTACTGTCTCAAATTAAACTTAATTAATTAATTAGATTAAATTAAATAAAATTAAAATTTATTCATCAATTTAATGCAATTAAAATTTTTACATTTATTTTGTTATGACTGTGGAAAAAATGAAATAATTTTTTTTTTTATTGAGTCTTAGCACCTTTTGACAATTTTTTCTTCCTGGAGGGCCGCAACTGTTTCCTTTTGTGCTCCAAGAGTATTGAAAATTGATCTTAATTAAGTCCTTGCTGAATCATTTCACCAGATCCATAGGTAGGTAGGTAGGTAGGTCCATTCTTCTCCATTAATGAAGTAAGAACTTCTGACTGTTTTTCATTATTTACGAGTATTTTTAATTTGTTTTATTTTTAGTTTATTTTGTTAACGACTTGAATTACTAAACTCATGACCGAGAGCCAAAAAACATACACGACAGACGACGCAGCCGTGCGCATTAAAAAATGCATACACATGACGCGACACGCGAGCAGCTCTGAGAGAGAAACCAAGCAGCGTGAGTAATTCGGGGAGGAAATTCAGTGTGTATTCATTTTTCGTTGGGGTAGGACGTGCCAGTGGACTGCGCGCGTATTTCGCGCGCCACCGGGAAATTACGCGTTTCGGTGATTAGCGCTCGGTTTTTTTTGGAGTTTTACTGTCTCAAATTAAACTTAATTAATTAATTAGATTAAATTAAATAAAATTAAAATTTATTCATCAATTTAATGCAATTAAAATTTTTACATTTATTTTGTTATGACTGTGGAAAAAATGAAATAATTTTTTTTTATTGAGTCTTAGCACCTTTTGACAATTTTTTCTTCCTGGAGGGCCGCAACTGTTTCCTTTTGTGCTCCAAGAGTATTGAAAATTGATCTTAATTAAGTCCTTGCTGAATCATTTCACCAGATCCATAGGTAGGTAGGTAGGTAGGTCCATTCTTCTCCATTAATGAAGTAAGAACTTCTGACTGTTTTTCATTATTTACGAGTATTTTTAATTTGTTTTATTTTTAGTTTATTTTTTTAACGACTTGAATTACTAAACTCATGACCGAGAGCCAAAAAACATACACGACAGACGACGCAGCCAACAGCTCGCGCGCGTGCGCATTAAAAAATGCATACACATGACGCGACACGCGAGCAGCTCTGAGAGAGAAACCAAGCAGCGTGAGTAATTCGGGGAGGAAATTCAGTGTGTATTCATTTTTCGTTGGGGTAGGACGTGCCAGTGGACTGCGCGCGTATTTCGCGCGCCACCGGGAAATTACGCGTTTCGGTGATTAGCGCTCGGTTTTTTTTGGAGTTTTACTGTCTCAAATTAAACTTAATTAATTAATTAGATTAAATTAAATAAAATTAAAATTTATTCATCAATTTAATGCAATTAAAATTTTTACATTTATTTTGTTATGACTGTGGAAAAAATGAAATATTTTTTTTTTTTATTGAGTCTTAGCACCTTTTGACAATTTTTTCTTCCTGGAGGGCCGCAACTGTTTCCTTTTGTGCTCCAAGAGTATTGAAAATTGATCTTAATTAAGTCCTTGCTGAATCATTTCACCAGATCCATAGGTAGGTAGGTAGGTAGGTCCATTCTTCTCCATTAATGAAGTAAGAACTTCTGACTGTTTTTCATTATTTACGAGTATTTTTAATTTGTTTTATTTTTAGTTTATTTTTTTAACGACTTGAATTACTAAACTCATGACCGAGAGCCAAAAAACATACACGACAGACGACGCAGCCAACAGCTCGCGCGCGTGCGCATTAAAAAATGCATACACATGACGCGACACGCGAGCAGCTCTGAGAGAGAAACCAAGCAGCGTGAGTAATTCGGGGAGGAAATTCAGTGTGTATTCATTTTTCGTTGGGGTAGGACGTGCCAGTGGACTGCGCGCGTATTTCGCGCGCCACCGGGAAATTACGCGTTTCGGTGATTAGCGCTCGGTTTTTTTTGGAGTTTTACTGTCTCAAATTAAACTTAATTAATTAATTAGATTAAATTAAATAAAATTAAAATTTATTCATCAATTTAATGCAATTAAAATTTTTACATTTATTTTGTTATGACTGTGGAAAAAATGAAATAATTTTTTTTTTTATTGAGTCTTAGCACCTTTTGACAATTTTTTCTTCCTGGAGGGCCGCAACTGTTTCCTTTTGTGCTCCAAGAGTATTGAAAATTGATCTTAATTAAGTCCTTGCTGAATCATTTCACCAGATCCATAGGTAGGTAGGTAGGTAGGTCCATTCTTCTCCATTAATGAAGTAAGAACTTCTGACTGTTTTTCATTATTTACGAGTATTTTTAATTTGTTTTATTTTTAGTTTATTTTTTTAACGACTTGAATTACTAAACTCATGACCGAGAGCCAAAAAACATACACGACAGACGACGCAGCCAACAGCTCGCGCGCGTGCGCATTAAAAATGCATACACATGACGCGACACGCGAGCAGCTCTGAGAGAGAAACCAAGCAGCGTGAGTAATTCGGGGAGGAAATTCAGTGTATATTCATTTTTCGTTGGGGTAGGACGTGCCAGTGGACTGCGAGCGTATTTCGCGCGCCACCGGGAAATTACGCGTTTCGGTGATTAGCGCTCGGTTTTTTTTGGAGTTTTACTGTCTCAAATTAAACTTAATTAATTAATTAGATTAAATTAAATAAAATTAAAATTTATTCATCAATTTAATGCAATTAAAATTTTTACATTTATTTTGTTATGACTGTGGAAAAAATGAAATAATTTTTTTTTTTATTGAGTCTTAGCACCTTTTGACAATTTTTTCTTCCTGGAGGGCCGCAACTGTTTCCTTTTGTGCTCCAAGAGTATTGAAAATTGATCTTAATTAAGTCCTTGCTGAATCATTTCACCAGATCCATAGGTAGGTAGGTAGGTAGGTCCATTCTTCTCCATTAATGAAGTAAGAACTTCTGACTGTTTTTCATTATTTACGAGTATTTTTAATTTGTTTTATTTTTAGTTTATTTTTTTAACGACTTGAATTACTAAACTCATGACCGAGAGCCAAAAAACATACACGACAGACGACGCAGCCGTGCGCATTAAAAAATGCATACACATGACGCGACACGCGAGCAGCTCTGAGAGAGAAACCAAGCAGCGTGAGTAATTCGGGGAGGAAATTCAGTGTGTATTCATTTTTCGTTGGGGTAGGACGTGCCAGTGGACTGCGCGCGTATTTCGCGCGCCACCGGGAAATTACGCGTTTCGGTGATTAGCGCTCGGTTTTTTTTGGAGTTTTACTGTCTCAAATTAAACTTAATTAATTAATTAGATTAAATTAAATAAAATTTATTCATCAATTTAATGCAATTAAAATTTTTACATTTATTTTGTTATGACTGTGGAAAAAATGAAATAATTTTTTTTTATTGAGTCTTAGCACCTTTTGACAATTTTTTCTTCCTGGAGGGCCGCAACTGTTTCCTTTTGTGCTCCAAGAGTATTGAAAATTGATCTTAATTAAGTCCTTGCTGAATCATTTCACCAGATCCATAGGTAGGTAGGTAGGTAGGTCCATTCTTCTCCATTAATGAAGTAAGAACTTCTGACTGTTTTTCATTATTTACGAGTATTTTTAATTTGTTTTATTTTTAGTTTATTTTTTTAACGACTTGAATTACTAAACTCATGACCGAGAGCCAAAAAACATACACGACAGACGACGCAGCCAACAGCTCGCGCGCGTGCGCATTAAAAAATGCATACACATGACGCGACACGCGAGCAGCTCTGAGAGAGAAACCAAGCAGCGTGAGTAATTCGGGGAGGAAATTCAGTGTGTATTCATTTTTCGTTGGGGTAGGACGTGCCAGTGGACTGCGCGCGTATTTCGCGCGCCACCGGGAAATTACGCGTTTCGGTGATTAGCGCTCGGTTTTTTTTGGAGTTTTACTGTCTCAAATTAAACTTAATTAATTAATTAGATTAAATTAAATAAAATTAAAATTTATTCATCAATTTAATGCAATTAAAATTTTTACATTTATTTTGTTATGACTGTGGAAAAAATGAAATATTTTTTTTTTTTATTGAGTCTTAGCACCTTTTGACAATTTTTTCTTCCTGGAGGGCCGCAACTGTTTCCTTTTGTGCTCCAAGAGTATTGAAAATTGATCTTAATTAAGTCCTTGCTGAATCATTTCACCAGATCCATAGGTAGGTAGGTAGGTAGGTCCATTCTTCTCCATTAATGAAGTAAGAACTTCTGACTGTTTTTCATTATTTACGAGTATTTTTAATTTGTTTTATTTTTAGTTTATTTTTTTAACGACTTGAATTACTAAACTCATGACCGAGAGCCAAAAAACATACACGACAGACGAGGCAGCCAACAGCTCGCGCGCGTGCGCATTAAAAAATGCATACACATGACGCGACACGCGAGCAGCTCTGAGAGAGAAACCAAGCAGCGTGAGTAATTCGGGGAGGAAATTCAGTGTGTATTCATTTTTCGTTGGGGTAGGACGTGCCAGTGGACTGCGCGCGTATTTCGCGCGCCACCGGGAAATTACGCGTTTCGGTGATAAGCGCTCGGTTTTTTTTGGAGTTTTACTGTCTCAAATTAAACTTAATTAATTAATTAGATTAAATTAAATAAAATTAAAATTTATTCATCAATTTAATGCAATTAAAATTTTTACATTTATTTTGTTATGACTGTGGAAAAAATGAAATAATTTTTTTTTTATTGAGTCTTAGCACCTTTTGACAATTTTTTCTTCCTGGAGGGCCGCAACTGTTTCCTTTTGTGCTCCAAGAGTATTGAAAATTGATCTTAATTAAGTCCTTGCTGAATCATTTCACCAGATCCATAGGTAGGTAGGTAGGTAGGTCCATTCTTCTCCATTAATGAAGTAAGAACTTCTGACTGTTTTTCATTATTTACGAGTATTTTTAATTTGTTTTATTTTTAGTTTATTTTTTTAACGACTTGAATTACTAAACTCATGACCGAGAGCCAAAAAACATACACGACAGACGACGCAGCCAACAGCTCGCGCGCGTGCGCATTAAAAAATGCATACACATGACGCGACACGCGAGCAGCTCTGAGAGAGAAACCAAGCAGCGTGAGTAATTCGGGGAGGAAATTCAGTGTGTATTCATTTTTCGTTGGGGTAGGACGTGCCAGTGGACTGCGCGCGTATTTCGCGCGCCACCGGGAAATTACGCGTTTCGGTGATTAGCGCTCGGTTTTTTTTGGAGTTTTACTGTCTCAAATTAAACTTAATTAATTAATTAGATTAAATTAAATAAAATTAAAATTTATTCATCAATTTAATGCAATTAAAATTTTTACATTTATTTTGTTATGACTGTGGAAAAAATGAAATAATTTTTTTTTTATTGAGTCTTAGCACCTTTTGACAATTTTTTCTTCCTGGAGGGCCGCAACTGTTTCCTTTTGTGCTCCAAGAGTATTGAAAATTGATCTTAATTAAGTCCTTGCTGAATCATTTCACCAGATCCATAGGTAGGTAGGTAGGTAGGTCCATTCTTCTCCATTAATGAAGTAAGAACTTCTGACTGTTTTTCATTATTTACGAGTATTTTTAATTTGTTTTATTTTTAGTTTATTTTTTTAACGACTTGAATTACTAAACTCATGACCGAGAGCCAAAAAACATACACGACAGACGACGCAGCCAACAGCTCGCGCGCGTGCGCATTAAAAAATGCATACACATGACGCGACACGCGAGCAGCTCTGAGAGAGAAACCAAGCAGCGTGAGTAATTCGGGGAGGAAATTCAGTGCGTATTCATTTTTCGTTGGGGTAGGACGTGCCAGTGGACTGCGCGCGTATTTCGCGCGCCACCGGGAAATTACGCGTTTCGGTGATTAGCGCTCGGTTTTTTTTTGGAGTTTTACTGTCTCAAATTAAACTTAATTAATTAATTAGATTAAATTAAATAAAATTAAAATTTATTCATCAATTTAATGCAATTAAAATTTTTACATTTATTTTGTTATGACTGTGGAAA